>OY992878.1:3617800-4072800 GCA_963921405.1 Cepaea hortensis
TAGGTGATGGCAAGAGTAGACAACTTAGATATTTAGGTGATGACAAGAGTAGATAACTCAGATATTTAGGTGATGGCAAGAGTAGATAACTTAGATAGTTAGGTGATGGCAAGAGTAGATAACTTAGATATTTAGGTGATGGCAAGAGTAGATAACTTAGATAGTTAGGTGATGGCAAGAGTTGATAACTTAGATAGTTAGGTGATGGCAAGAGTAGATAACTTAGATATTTAGGTGATGGCAAGAGTAGATAACTTAGATATTTAGGTGATGGCAAGAGTAGATAACTTAGATAGTTAGGTGATGGCAAGAGTAGATAACTTAGATATTTAGGTGATGGCAAGAGTAGACAACTTAGATATTTAGGTGATGACAAGAGTAGATAACTCAGATATTTAGGTGATGGCAAGAGTAGATAACTTAGATAGTTAGGTGATGGCAAGAGTAGATAACTTAGATATTTAGGTGATGGCAAGAGTAGATAACTTAGATAGTTAGGTGATGGCAAGAGTAGATAACTTAGATAGTTAGGTGATGGCAAGAGTAGATAACTTAGATAGTTAGGTGATGGCAAGAGTTGATAACTCAGATATTTAGGTGATGGCAAGAGTAGATAACTTAGATAGTTAGGTGATGGCAAGAGTAGATAACTCAGATATTTAGGTGATGGCAAGAGTAGATAACTCAGATATTTAGGTGATGGCAAGAGTAGATAACTCAGATATAACTCAGATAACTAGGCGATGACAAGAGTAGATAATTCAGATATAACTCAGATAGCTGGGTGATGACAAGAGTAAATAACTCAGATTGGTAGGTGATGACAAGAGTAAATAACTCAGATTGGTAGGTGATGACAAGAGTAAATAACTCAGATTGGTAGGTGATGACAAGAGTAAATAACTCAGATTGGTAGGTGATGACAAGAGTAAATAACTCAGATTGGTAGGTGATGACAAGAGTAAATAACTCAGATTGGTAGGTGATGACAAGAGTAAATAACTCAGATTGGTAGGTGATGACAAGAGTAAATAACTCAGATTGGTAGGTGATGACAAGAGTAAATAACTCAGATTGGTAGGTGATGACAAGAGTAAATAACTCAGATTGGTAGGTGATGACAAGAGTAAATAACTCAGATTGGTAGGTGATGACAAGAGTAAATAACTCAGATTGGTAGGTGATGACAAGAGTAAATAACTCAGATTGGTAGGTGATGACAAGAGTAAATAACTCAGATTGGTAGGTGATGACAAGAGTAAATAACTCAGATTGGTAGGTGATGACAAGAGTAAATAACTCAGATTGGTAGGTGATGACAAGAGTAAATAACTCAGATTGGTAGGTGATGACAAGAGTAAATAACTCAGATTGGTAAGTGATGACAAGAGTAGATAACTCAGCAGCGTTGGATTAGCAAGAGTAGATAACTCAGCGGCTGTGGAGTGCTACGGGAAACAACTTAAGTTTTGGATTGTCATCTCATCAGTATGGGACTGTCAAGACCAGACAGCGTAGCAGTGTACTTTCTCTGATGTCTACTCAGACAATATAACACCGGTAAATGGAAAGCATGTACTGTGTGAGAGAAATTCTAAATTTGATATAATGCAAAAATGATATGCACAATCTTATATATAAATTAGGATGTGCGTATCTCTGTCTGTCTGTATCTCTGTATGTATGTATGTCCTTTATACGCTCGCGAACGGGCCATCCGATTGAGATGAAATTTTCTACACGCCTTCCTCTCATTCCAGAGATGCCAACTGTCGTAGTTTTTTTTTCTTCTTCTCCTCCTCCCTCCTCCCTCCTCCCCCTCCCAAAATACGTACGTCCAGGAAATGGTCTTCTACATAGACACTTCTCTCACACACCTACTCCTCCCTCTCCTCCCTCCTCCTCCCTCCCCTCCTCCTCCTCTCTCCCTCCTCCTCCCTCCTCTCCTCCCCCTCCCTCCCTCCCTCCTCCTCCTTCCTCCCCCCTCCTCCTCCTCAAAAAACACAAAACACCCTCCCTCCTTCTCCTCCTCCTCTCCTTCTCCTCTCCTCCCCTCCTCCTCCCTCTCCTCTCCTCCTCCTCCTCCTCCCTCTTTCTCCCTCCTCCCTCCTCCATCCCCTCCTCCTCTTCCTCCTCCTTCCATCCTCCTCCTCCTCCCTCTTCCTCCTCCTTCTTCCTTCCTCCTCCTCCTCCCTTTTTCCTCCTCCTCCTCCTCCCTCTACCTCCTCACTCCTCCTCCTCCCTCCTCCTCCTCCTCCCTCTACCTCCTCCTCCTCCTTCTTCCTTCTCCTCCCTCCTCCTCCCTTTTCCTCCCTCCTCCTCCTCCCTCTACCTCCTCACTCCTCCTCTCCCTCCTCCTCCCTCTTCCTCCTCCTTCCTCCTCCTCTCTCTTCCCTCCTCCTCCTCCTCCTCCTCCCTCTTCCTCCTCCTTCTTCCATCCTCCTCCTCCCTCTTCCTCCTCCTTCTTCCTTTCCTCCCTCCCTCCTCCTTCCTCCCTCCCCCTCCTCCTTCCTCCTCCTCCCTCCTCCTCCTCCCTCTCCTCCTCCCTGCTCCCTCCTCCTCCCTTCTCCTCTATCTCCCTCCTTCTCCCTCTCCTCCTCCCTCCTCCTCCTCCTCCCTCCTCCCTCTTCTTCCTCTCCTCCTCCCTCCTCCTCCATCCCCTCCTCCTCCCCCCTCCTCCTCCTAATCCCTCCTCCTCCCCTCCTATTCCTCCCTACTCCTCCTGTCTCCGCCCTCCTCCTCCTCCTCCATCTCCCTCTTCCTCCTCCCTCCTCCATTTACCCAAGACAGACAGGCAGTCAGTCGGTAACGGGAACGGGAACTTATATGACTACTTATATGAATTAAATGAGATGCTCCCCACCAGGGTCTGGGCGAAGCCGGGCAGGGTCAGCTAGTTTCCATATAAATGAAAGATTTGCAGCTAACTCCGGCTACAGACAGTCATTGCTGTCTGCGAACTGTTGCACTGCAGCAACCAGTCCTGTTTCCATGTTACTGCCCCAGAGTGCTGCACGCAGTATAGGCTTCTACACAAGTTCGCTGGAGGAGATGACATATGAGTTGTGGGAGATAAGACGCAACTCTCACGCAGCATTCTGGCTTTAGTAGCCAGCCCGAGTTAGTGATGCCCTATTTGGAAACCTTTGTTCTTGTGGGGTATTTTTAATTTTGTTTTTGCGTTCAGTCGGTTTGAACTCAAACGTAGTCCATATACGTGCTACAACTTCTAGTGGACTGAACTGATTTTTGCGTGTTGATTAGCTTTCTCTATTGTCAGTGTCCCTCGCCATCAGGCAACCACTCCGACTTCCGAGGTACTTGTAATTTAAGTCCCTAAGTCAAGGGACGAGAAGTCAGTAGTTTAGGTCAATCTGACCAGTGTAGGGACTGAACCCGCTACCTAGGCATCAGCGCACCGGAAGTTTAAGAACGAGTGCACTTATTCATTCGGCTATGCTGATCCCCAACTTGGAATTGCTAGTGAGGAAACTCCTGAGGCAAAAAGCCTGAGAATATTCCTGACCCCCTCTACCCCCCCCCCCCCTCCCCACCTGAGAATATCTCTGACTCCCCCAGCCTGAGAATATTCCTGACTCCCCCAGTCTGAGAATATTCCTACCCCCCCCCCCCCCCTCCTCTACCCCCCCCCCCCACCTGAGAATATCTCTGACTCCCACAGCCTGAGAATATCCATGACTCAACCAGTCTAAATTAATCCTGACTCCCTCAGTCTGAGAATATCCCTGACTCCCACAGTCTGAGAATCACCATATACCAGACACCCTCCCCCACCCCACCGGAGCCACTTCTGATCCAAGACCCCGTCCCAGTCTAGGGCACCGTCACACCCATGCTTCCTTCAGCGTCCTGTGTCCATGATAGTGCTGGTCCGCCCCAGCCTAGGGCACCGTCACATCACCGACTAGGGCACCGTCACACCCACGATGTCTTCAGCGTCCTGAGTCCATGATAGTGCTGATCCACCGCTGCCTCTCCTCCCGGCAACCACGCCTCCCACCACTATCGTTCCTAATCCACTGTGATGGTTAACCACCAAAGTATTGCAATGTCCGACACATGATGCAGCTTGTCAGCTAGTTTCGTTCTTTCATGTTTAGAACTGTTAGAATGTGATTAGTGTTCTTATTCTTGATATGCGGTGTTTTGCAGATGTTATGTTTCCTAGGTAATATTCAAAATTGCACGTATTGCATTTATTGTCAGCATGTAAAGTCGTCCTAATCCAAGGCCGATTGGCGTTACAACAAAGTCCTTACTTAGTTGGCGGCCATAGTGGATGTAGCCAGAATGGAGGCAAACAAAGGGGGCCAGAGACCTATGGATATTTACTTCGTCCGAGCTGGACAGTAAGTAGAGACAACGAAGGCAGAACTCATGACTTGCCGCTTTCGACCATTTTCGATGGTGCGGAGGACTGGGAACTGACCGTGGATCTAAAGGGCCGTGGCAAATACCCCGAGGTGATCCTGAAGTTTGGCTTGCGACCTGACATCGTACTTAGCTCCTCGTCAGCCAAGCAGCTAACACAATTGAGCTGACAGCCCGCTACGGGTAGGGTTGCTAGATACGTGGGCACCAAATGGAGGACATAACAAGACAAAAAGGAGGACAAAGGAGGACATAATAAGACAAAAAGGAGGACAAGGGAGGGACATATTGAATGTTTCATTTAAATCGTTCCAGATTAAACCCACAATCAGTACAATTTTACAACAATAACTGCCAAATGCGAGAACACATTTCTACCTTTTCTTCTATTAATGCCTCCAAAATTCACATTGGCATTGTCACCAGAAAAAGCAACACTTTTGGAGTACAAATCATGTTTCTGAAGTGTTCTCAAAATATACTGTGATATAGTTTCTGAGGTTTCATTTGGTGTGTTGTCTAAATCGAGAATCTTAGTTTGGATTCCACCTGCTTTCCAGTGAAAGTACTGAACAACGATCGCAAATATTTTCTGCGAACCGTGATTGCTAGCATCTGTCGAAAGACCGAAACATGAAATACCACATACAAATGTATCCAATTCATCAACAGTGTGGGGGACAATCACCTGGTTTATTATTGCTTCAGGCTTTGTTTTTGCACAAGCAATATTTTTAGCTTAGTTTAGTTTAGTCGATGGATCAACATCACGGCACACGGGTGTAACCCATAAGTGCTCCGTTCTTCTCCTAACTCAAACCTGAGTTTGGAGAAACTCAGCTCAGTGCACGAACTCCGTAGCACGGCGAGGATCCTGAAATAATTGGGGTCGATTTTTAATTCGAAATTTTGCCCGGGCGGCGCCGTTAGGCTACGCTTTTCCGATTTCCAACTGCCAAGGGATTTTTTACGTCCGCAACAATACACACAGGCGTCCGACCTCACTACCCAGAGGCCAGGGGAAATTTTATTACTAGAGGTCCACGTGATAAAATCCCGGTCCGTACCGGGGTTTGAACCCGGGACCTCCAGTACTCAAGGCGGGCACCATACCTCGAGACCACGCAGCCCACTGTATTTTTTTTTTTTAAAGCAATTTCTGAATCTTGAAATAATGTGTGTATCAAACCAGCTGTACAGGTCATTGAGTTGTAAGACTGATGATGACACACTGTATGAAATGCCAAAGTTGCTTCAGTCGCATGGGCTTTCAGCAACAAATTTGAGTACTTAGGCTGAAAAAAAAAGACGTCGATGTGCTAGATGACGCGGACACTTTGATTAGGTTTCTATGTCTCTCACTGTCAACATGGCGCTCCAAGTCAGTAGTTCCTTTGTTGGCAATGGACAAGTAACTATCACAAATCGTACATTTTGCCTCATTCTCGTTGCGTCCATCAACGAAGCATGGAAACTTATGTTTCATAGTGTCCGAGAATTTACATTTTCTCTTTGTAGAAGCCATTTTCATAAACATAGACGGCAAAAATTACAAATTAAAAAAGCAATTTTAAGTGTCGTCTCTCCTACCGGAACCGGAAATAAGATTAACATTGTGACCATAGAGACTACAACATTGTTAGTGTTACCGA
This sequence comes from Cepaea hortensis, assembly GCA_963921405.1. NCBI lineage: Eukaryota > Metazoa > Mollusca > Gastropoda > Stylommatophora > Helicidae > Cepaea > Cepaea hortensis. Next base: position 3,623,845 of record OY992878.1, read on the forward strand.
ATAGAGCAACAGTTAGATTCAAATTATACAAATAATTGGTGTTTCACATTTGGTATAAATATGAAAATTAAATAAATATTATTAAGCAATGGGTTTTAATAAAGAATGGGAACACACGGTAGAGTGTAGATACATTGTAAGTTGTAACAACAATACATAAAAAATTATAACATGAAATATTTAAAAAGTCGGACATTTTAAGGTTTTTATCTTTGCCTGCCGGACAGAGGACATTAGGCTAAAAAGGAGGAGATGTCCTTTCTCTGCCGGATGTCTGGCAACCCTACTTACGAGTCACATATTTAGTAGCAGCACACGTACAAGATAGTGCAATACGATGACATGGTTGCTTATCTTAAGCTGAAAGGGTACACTGTTGGGCTATTCGCCGTAGAGGTAGGCGCAAGACGTCTAGTCTCCCACTCCGTGTATGATGTGCTAAAGCAAATGGGCATTAAAGGACAAACAAGAACTCGGGCCCGAAAACAACTGTGTGAGGCAGCCGAAAAGACCTAATTCTGGTTATGGAATTGTCGGAACCTGAATTGGGATGATTCTCGGAACTAGTATGGTTAGAAGCAGTAACTGCAGGACTACTAACAATCTCTCAACCAAGACCACGAACTAGCAACGTCTCGTGTCTACTCTATGATCTTTTCCCCGTCGAGGGCGGTGAATCTAAATACAGTCAAGTCATGCAAGTGTCGACCGAAGTCCAACCTTCACACCAGAGCGGTGGTAATCGTCCGTAAGTCGCACTGAGCTGCAGGTGGGTCGAGAAACCAAAGGGAAGAACCGGCTTCCTAGTAGATTGCGGTGCCGTGAACGGGTCACGAAGAAGGAACACGGCAACAGAGACGAATGGAGGCGGGAGGGCGTGGCTGGGGAAGAAGAAGTCTCCCCGCGACCACAAGTGCTCAGGGGCAAGTACAGACTGCACAGACTCTCCTCACAGAGGGAGGGGAGGCTTGAGAGTGGACATGTTAACAGCTCAGGGGCAAGTACAGACTGCACAGACTCTCCTCACAGAGGGAGGGGAGGCTTGAGAGTGGACATGTTAACAGCTCAGGGGCAAGTACAGACTGCACAGACTCTCCTCACAGAGGGAGGGGAGGCTTGAGAGTGGACATGGGGCAAGTACAGACTGCACAGACTCTCCTCACAGAGGGAGGGGAGGCTTGAGAGTGGACATGGGGCAAGTACAGACTGCACAGACTCTCCTCACAGAGGGAGGGGAGGCTTGAAAGTGGACATGGGGCAAGTACAGACTGCACAGACTCTCCTCACAGAGGGAGGGGAGGCTTGAGAGTGGACATGGGGCAAGCACAGACTGCACAGACTCTCCTCACAGAGGGAGGGGAGGCTTGAGAGTGGACATGGGGCAAGTACAGACTGCACAGACTCTCCTCACAGAGGGAGGGGAGGCTTGAGAGTGGACATGGGGCAAGTACAGACTGCACAGACTCTCCTCACAGAGGGAGGGGAGGCTTGAGAGTGGACATGGGGCAAGCACAGACTGCACAGACTCTCCTCACAGAGGGAGGGGAGGCTTGAGAGTGGACATGGGGCAAGTACAGACTGCACAGACTCTCCTCACAGAGGGAGGGGAGGCTTGAGAGTGGACATGGGGCAAGTACAGACTGCACAGACTCTCCTCACAGAGGGAGGGGAGGCTTGAGAGTGGACATGGGGCAAGTACAGACTGCACAGACTCTCCTCACAGAGGGAGGGGAGGCTTGAGAGTGGACATGGGGCAAGTACAGACTGCACAGACTCTCCTCACAGAGGGAGGGGAGGCTTGAGAGTGGACATGGGGCAAGTACAGACTGCACAGACTCTCCTCACAGAGGGAGGGGAGGCTTGAGAGTGGACATGTTAACAGCTCAGGGGCAAGCACAGGCTGCACAGACTCTCCTCACAGAGGGAGGGGAGGCTTGAGAGTGGACATGTTCACAGCTCAGGGACACGCACAACAACAAGGACAAGCAAACTGACCGAACGTGCCCACGGTATGGGAAAGACTCCCGGAGTCATGACCCGGACGGGCGCGCCCCCTGAGAGTGTCAGTGGAATAATGGGACGAAACATTCGGGGAAAGGGTGTACGTTTCTGACGATCAGACACCCCCTGTCGTGTTTGCTCCGCGGCGGAGTTGTTGTCACAAACGCCTTAACTTTCTTCCTTGTTAAGTTGTTACTTTTACTTTCGTTAGTGAGTTTGTGATTGTGATTTATTATATGTGACTGCTAGAAACAGTGTATTTGTGTGGTATTGAATGGGTTGTGTGTACATGATGTCTGTCTGTCTGTCTGTCTGTCTGTCTGTCTGTCTGTCTGTCTGTCTGTCTGTCTGTCTGTCTGTCTGTCTGTCTGTCTGTCTGTCTGTCTGTCTGTCTGTCTGTCTGTCTGTCTGTCTGTCTGTCTGTCTGTCTGTCTGTCTGTCTGTCTGTCTGTCTGTCTGTCTGTCTGTCTGTCTGGGTGGGTGGGTGGGTGGGTGGGTGGATGGATGGATGGATGGATGGATGGATGTGTGTATGTGTGTGTGTGTGTGTGTCTGTCTGTCTGTCTGTCTGTCTGTCATTTGACGCCAGTAGGATAACCTGCAACCTCAGTAGCTAGGTTGCAATGACCACTTCAAACAGTTAGCATGAATAGAACTGCCGACCCGTGTTCCCAGACACTGAGGAAGACGGGCAGAGGTATGAACTTCTTGAGAAGTGTGAATTTCGGCCAGGAAGATTTCCCCGCAGGGCTGCCAAGGAAACGACGGAAGTGGGGACGAGGAGCTGCAGGTTCAAAGGACCCAGGAAACGTAAGATCAAAGATTAAAGGCCGAACTTGGAGAGGAAAAAGCGGCTAATAGATACAGGTAGATACAAACCAGTAAACGGGGCTTTGTCATTCTCATAATTTGTGTCGATTCGAGTATCAGGTAAAGCGACTTTTAAAATGTATAGTTCATTTACCGTTAAGTTTGGAGTCTATGCTGTTTAGAAATGCCTATAAATGTTACTTTCTGGTCCCCAAAGACAGTCTTTACATTCGGGGGCCTTCATTTGGTGTTCGCTGTATGTTATTTCATTGAGAACTATCATTATCTCATGTTACTTAACTGAGAACATTTATTTTCTCATTTTGTGGATATATAGTGTCTTACAAGATTTTTGTTTTTAGCATGGCAGTTGCTAAGTAACGACAGATTCGTGCCGACCTTCATTTCTGTTGTCCATTGTTTATTTTGCTATGAGAACTGTTATTTCTTATTTTTGTCCGTAAATAGTACATTGCTATAGTTCAATTATTCTACCTACGTTACATTATGCACCAATTTAATTATGTTGCTATGCATCATTTATTTTATTATACTCTGGATACACACTTGGCGGACTTTCATTTCGTCTTATCAGATGTATGTCGCTTCAATGAGAATTGTTTATTGTATCATTTTGCTGTATATAATAGCATCACTATTTCATTCGTTATGCTATTATTAGGTATATCATTATATGCATGTTTTAAATTGTTTCTATCAATAATTCAATGTTTCCATACATAATGTTTACAATATGCTTGGCATACTGTAATATGTAACACCAAGTTGAATGGTTGATGAGCTTTATAAGTAGCATTCTTCATACATATTGCCTACTGTTATAATAAAATCCAGTTATAATACACCCCGTAGTGGGTGGATGTTAAGCAATGCTATCGTGGTTGTGGTGTTGAAGCATATGTGATATTGTATATACATTACCCAAAATTATGAGAAGGGTATATGGTGTGGGTGTATGTGTGTGGTAGTTATATTATTTACAGGATTGTATATGGTGTGGGTGTATGTGTGTGGTAGTTATATTATTTATAGGATTGTATATGGTGTGGGTGTATGTGTGTGGTAGTTATATTATTTATAGGATTGTATATGGTGTGGGTGTATGTGTGTGGTAGTTATATTATTTATAGGATTGTATATGGTGTGGGTGTATGTGTGTGGTAGTTATATTATTTACAGGATTGTATATGGTGTGGGTGTATGTGTGTGGTAGTTATATTATTTATAGGATTGTATATGGTGTGGGTGTATGTGTGTGGTAGTTATATTATTTACAGGATTGTATATGGTGTGGGTGTATGTGTGTGGTAGTTATATTATTTATAGGATTGTATATGGTGTGGGTGTATGTATGTGGTAGTTATATTATTTATAGGATTGTATATGTGTAAACCCGAGAACTACACATTCTTGATAATGTATTGCTAGCTCTCACCAAGAGCGCCAGGTTTTCTATAGATCCCGTTCAGTGAAACGATGAGAAACCAGGCCGCGCCAGGACTGGCATTGGCCCTAAGTACAGACTCAACTTATCTTATTAGATCTTATTGGATTCTATTGGATTCTAGATGAATCTCACCTGTAACCCGGCCACAGATCCAAGACATTTTATAAGTACCCTGATAAGTTATGTCCAGGTGTTAATTTAATAATACTATATATGAATGTCTTAAATCTCGTAGCACAATACCTATCATTATACCGCCCAAAATTATGTTTTTTTTAATTTTTGATCTTGATAGAGGATAAATTTGGCAGTAGTTTGTTTTAACTCATAGTTCAATATTTATTCATTTTCCAATCGTGCATACGTGTGTGTGTGTGTGTGTGTGTGTGTGTGTGTGTGTGTGTGTGTGTGTACCTTGGTTGAACGTACATACGTGTGTGTGTGTGTGTGTGTGTGTGTGTGTGTGTGTGTGTGTGTGTACCTTGGAATTATTGTAACCAAGAGAGGGGTACTGTCAGGGGGAAAACTTGTCCTGCCTTGCAGAAAAGCAATAGGCTTAAACCTAGGCATCTAACCCTCTCTTTCCCACTCCTTAGGGGAACCAAGACTAGCTAATAGCACTGTTTAAACGAGCCATATCCAGCTGTAATTTTGAGTAATCAGTGAAATGGTCTTTATTTCAGCCATATAGATTGTGTCACGAGTTTCTCTCTGGGATCTGGAGTGTAAGAGATCTGATCCGGCACCCAGGATTCAACCCCAGTGTGAGAAACAATGACTATTGCCATATTGCACGGCACGTCTGCAATCTAATTAGTCAACTGACCGAATTTGTGGCAGCTCCCGTGAATTATGACAAATTGGTTGCCTGTCCGGTGCCAAAAAATAGTCACTCGACGACAACGATGATTGCCTTTATGTTGCCGGAGGAAAGCTAAGTTTCTCTCACTGATTACCTTTATGTTGTCATAGGAAAGATAAGGTTCACTCACTGATTGCCTTTAAGTTGCCGTAGGAAAGATAAGGTTCTCTCATTGACTGCCTTTATGTTGCCACAGGAAAGATAAGGTTATCTCAATGATTGCCTTTAAGTTGCCACAGGAAAGATAAGGTTCTCCCAATGATTGCCTTTAAGTTGCCACAGGAAAGATAATGTTCTCCCAATGATTGCCTTTATGTTGTCACAGAAAACATTATCGTCTCTGAAGGATTATCTGTACGTTGCCAGAGTAATTATTACGTTCTCGCATTGATTGCCTTAATGCTGCCGTAGGAAATATTAGCATCTCACAATGATTGTCTTTATGTTGCCAGAGGAGAGATTATCTTCGCACAATGGTTGCCTGTACTTGGTTGCATATTTCGTCTGTTGTCACTACGATCTGACTGAAAGCCATATGTTGACTAAATCTGGCCATTGTTGACAGCTTTTTGAGTCTCCCGACTTCGCTAACTCAGTCCACCGCCTGGTACAGTGAGTTGCGTTATATGAGTAGTGGGTGTCATGGCTTGAAGCATTTCATCGTCTTCTGTCAGTGTTTATGTCTAATTTCTTTCTTTGTTTCTTTTCTTTACCTCTCCAATTTCCATTCTCCTCCTCCTCCTGCTCTTGCTTCGCATTGTCCTCCTAGTCTCCCCCTTCTCCCCCCTTCTACTTCATCCACACCTTCTTCTTGTGCTGTTGTCCTATACTGATTACGGTGAAGATAATTCAGTAAACTGTTGTGGTGAGCTGGTGATAATAAGCTGTTTGTGGCAAGCTGTTTACGGCAAATTGTGTGTGGTAAGCAGTTTAACCGGGCTGTTTGCGGCAAGCTGATTATGGTAAATTGTTTATAGTACGTTGTTTGTGATAAACTATTACACTGTGCTGATCGAGGCAAGCTGTTTATGGTACGTTGTTTATGGTAAGTTGTTTGTGGTAAGTTGTTTGTGGTAAGTTGTTTATGGTAATTTGTTTATAGTAAGTTGTTTATAGTAAGCTGTTTGACCGGGCTGTTAGTGTAAGTTGTTTGCGGTAAACTGTCTATGGTATGCAGTTTATGGTACGTTGTTAATGGTAAGTTGTTTATGGTAAGCTGTTTATGGTTAGCTGTTTGACTGGGCTGTTTGTAGCAAACTGTTTTGAAGCAGTGTGGAGAGCCTGTAGAAATCATCTGACCAGATATCTCAAGATCCAAACCTAATCTATATTCTGTTTGCTACCTCCTGTCGTCGCTTCTGATCTTGTCTGGTCACTTCTGTTCCTGTCTGGTCACTTCTGATCTTGTCCGGTCACTTCTGTTGGTAAATCATTTACTCTCTCCCTATCTTAAATACTCCCTCCCTCTTCACCTCACTTCGCCAGTCCGTTACAAAAGTGTGTACCTCTTCTATCCCTCCCTGTTCTGCCATGACCAAGTCCAGCAAGCAAACCATGTCCACCTCACCAACCATATAGAATACCTGGTGCCGGCCCCAGACTGTTCGACCAGTCGCCACAGGATGAGTCAAATAGTCAGCATCAGAGCCGACGTCTTACTTCATGGGACATTTCCTTGGGTCAACATGGGCATCCAGTTCTGTCAACAAAACAAATCTCTGCCTCGAAGAGTATTCGAACACTAGAACACCGGGTCGCAGGCGAGACTTCTAGTGCCTGGCTACCTCGGCTTCTTGGTCTTCCTGTACCTGGTAATAAGCTCGTGCAGTCAACCCGGAAGTTTACTACCAGACCGTCTGTAGCGCGTGAAGCCGCCAGGTGGCGAGGCATCGTCTGGCAGACTTGTTGATCAGATTTATTGTCATCTTATTGGTTGTTTCACTGGACTGTTCAGCCCGTGGGAGGCATCCCGCGGCTAGCCCTGTGTGTCCTCTCACATTTAAGTGCCAGTTACTGTACGCAGTATGTCAGTGTTGTTGTTATACCACGTAACTCCTGCAAGCGTGACGGCAATATTGATACTCACAACATAAATAGTATTCATCGAGTATCCCTTTGGTTAGGTGTCATATTGATTGAGAACCCTTGGAATGTTCATACTCACCGTATCATAGATGTGGGATCAAAGATATCTTACACAATGCGAGAACCCCTGGAATGTTCATACTCACCGTATCATAGATGTGGAATCAAAGATATCTTACACAATGCGATACCAAGTAAATATGTGAAATGTAGATGTGAAGACACCAGCAGACATGTGACATATAGATGTGAAGACACCAGCAGACATGTGACATATAGATGTGGGGACACACGCAGACCTATGAGATATATATGTGGGACACTCAACAGACATGTGAAATATAGACTTGAAAAAACCCAGCAAACATGTGAAATATCGACATGGAGATACCCAACATTCATGTGAAAAATAGATGTGGAGGCACCCAGGAAATATTTGTGATATATATATATATATATATATATATATATATATATATATATATATATATATATATATATATATATATATATATATATATGTGTGTGTGTGTGTGTGCGTGTGCGTGTGTGTGTGTGTGTGGACACCCAGCAGACGTGAAATATATACTTGGAAACACCCAGCAAACATGTGAAATATAGACATGGAAACACCCAGCAAACATGTGAAATATCGACATGGAGTTACCCAGCAGACATGTGAAATATAGATGTGGAGACACCCAGGAAATGTCTTAAATATAGACGTGGATACACCCAGCAGACATGTGAAATATAGACGTGGATACACCCAGCAGACATGTGAAATATAGACGTGGAGACACTCAGCAGACAATGAAATATAGACGTGGAAACACCCAGCAGACATGTAAACTATAGACCTGGAAACTCCCAGCAGATATGTAAACTATAGACGTGGAAACTCCCAGCAGACATTTGTCGAGTACAATCATCTGGGAAGCTGGAATGAACACCAAACTGCGCACAATAAGCAATCTTACTGATTGACCTAGTCAGCGCGTGAACCAGGCTAATTGCGGGAGTTTTGTGGCTAGCACAGTGGGGAGACAGTGGGCAGATAGTGGAAAAGGGGTGGGGGAAGTGGGAGGACAGTGGGCGAACACTGAGGATAGACACCACTTAAGGCCTGACCGGTTAAGAGAACCCCTGACTACCCCTGCCACTGTCGATCCGATGTCACTCCACATACTATGTTGAACAACTGCCCCCACCGTCTTCTCGTTCTCTCTGTTCATTCTGAGAATCACATCACAACATAACATCTCACTGTTGGCTGTATGTTGTACATTGTCTGGAGAAACACTGTGTTCAACTGGGGGTGCAAGGGATCCATCTAAGGTTGCTTGCACTGTATAGAGCGACCCACCCTGTTCACGCCAGTAAGAGGGTTGCAGTGTGGGCCGTACTTTAGTTCAGACGGTAGACATCCATGCGCAGACTTGTTGGCCAATGTGAAGTGACGATTGATTATTCAATGTCTTCCAGTCACCCACTGAGATTAGATTATGTGTTGTCTTCCAATAATCGACGTGACATGTTGAGATGATGTATTCCAGTCATCCACTGAGATTAGGTGATGCGTATCTTCCAGTCATCGACAGAGATTAGATGGCGTATTGGTCCCTGGTATATTCATCGCGTGATCCACTGAGATGATGTCCTCCAATCATCGACAGAGATGAGATGGAATGTTGGCCTCTTGCATATTCATCGCGTGAGCCACTTAGTTGATGTCCTCAAGTCATCCACAGAGATGAGATGGCATATTTAAGAATATTGATGTGAGTTCCCTTATGCTCTTACCCTGTCAAGAATATTGATGTGAGTTCCCTGATGCTCTTACCCTGTCAAGAATATTGATGTGAGTTCCCTGATGCTCGTAGCCTGTCAAGAATATTGATGTGAGTTCCCTGATGCTCTTACCCTGTCAAGAATATTGATGTGAGTTCATTGATGCTCTTACCCTGTCAAGAATATTGATGTGAGTTCCCTGATGCCCTTACCCTGTCAAGAATATTGATGTGAGTTCCCTGATGCTCTTACCCTGTCAAGAATATTGATGTGAGTTCCCTGATGCTCGTAGCCTGTCAAGAATATTGATGTGAGTTCCCTGATGCTCTTACCCTGTCAAGAATATTGATGTGAGTTCCCTGATGCTCTTACCCTGTCAAGAATATTGATGTGAGTTCCCTGATGCTCTTACCCTGTCAAGAATATTGATGTGAGTTCCCTGATGCTCTTACCCTGTCAAGAATATTGATGTGAGTTCCCTGATGCTCGTAGCCTGTCAAGAATATTGATGTGAGTTCCCTGATGCTCTTACCCTGTCAAGAATATTGATGTGAGTTCCCTGATGCTCTTACCCTGTCAAGAATATTGATGTGAGTTCCCTGATGCTCGTAGCCTGTCAAGAATATTGATGTGAGTTCCCTGATGCTCTTACCCTGTCAAGAATATTGATGTGAGCTCCCTGATGTTGGCCTGGGATCCAAACCAGGGTCATGCCACGGCTTCCACCTACTGAGCCTCAAAGAGGGTGCTAGGAAGATCCCTGGCTCGGGGAGTTACACCTGCGATAGAAAAGCAACTACCCTCCATCTGCAGTGATCCGGTATATGTGTAATCAGTGAAGTGTGACATGGCACCATCTGTGACATAATATCAGATTGTGTCACACGACAGTAGGTCGTGGCCTTTTTCTGTGAAAGTTGGAGCGAATCAAATTCACGTCTGTGTTGTTCATAACTGTTGACATAAATACTGACCATCTGATTACAACGACAGGCATAAATTGATGAGAATGATGCCGTCAACTCAGAACATAAATCAAACACGGTATTTGAATTGGGCGAGATCAATAGATTGTACAGCTGAATAGAGCATCTACATCTGCTGCATGAATGCACAGTTGGCGGGTTCAGCTGATCCCCGTAAATTGTTTAAGACGAACAAGCACACGGAAGTAGGTCAGACAGGTGACTTCACTGACATGGATGCAAGTCCAGCTTCAGACAGCGCCGAGAGGCGGGTCTTTCAACATAAGTCTTCTTGTGTGAACATCTGTAGACGGCAACATTGTTATAACCAAGGACAACAGCGGCCAAGCTGTTGTACATCTTCATACGGTGTGTCCTCAGATGGAGGGGGTGTAGACTGCACATGCTGGACACCCTGCAGTAAATGTGTAGCTGTCATCTTACTAGCCCCACTGTTACATCCATCAGTATCTCGTGTATTTAGTTTAATCGTGACCTGTGCACAATCTGACCATTGTTACCTGTTCTCTTCCGTGAAGCTGGCAATACTCATCACGTTTCGTGTGCACTTGACGCTCAGATATCCATTTGGTTCTATAATTCATTCTTACAAATCTCTTGGTCTCATCTCATCATAGGTTATGTCTCCATCAGGCTGAAGTAGTCTTCCATCGTTCTTGGCCAGTCTGTCAGCTTATGTCCATGCTTGGTCCACTGTGATCTACAGTTTATCGACTTTGTGGATTCCCGACAAGTCCGTGAAGTGTTCTGGTTTGTTCCTGAGTTCTGCACCCGTTCAGCCATTCAGCATTGAAACCACAGACTTGCCATCTGTCAGGAGAACTTCTTGTTTCTCTGTATTTTTCTTTATCAACATTTCTGCTGCAGTTCCCAAGGCCTCTACCTCTGCTTTGACTTTACTTGAGAATGCTTCAGTTGCCACCCACTGTTTATTTACTCGATGTTTTTGTTTTAAATTCAGGATAATTTCCCCCCGCCTCCATGTTCTGTGAAGTTATTTTTCTGATCCGTGTGTAAATGCAGGGGTGCAGATGCTGGTTGTGTCACGTTGTTCCATGTAGTTTGTGGCTATTTGTCTTCTTTCTAATTCCACCTGTGTCTTGTTTTCTCAACACCAGGATTGTTTTCTATCACGTTAAGCAGGTGTTGCTATTTGTCTTCTTTCTAATTCCACCTGTGTCTTGTTTTCTCAACACCAGAATTGTTTTCTATCACGTTAAGCAAATGTTGCTATTTGTCTTCTTTCTAATTCCACCTGTGTCTTGTTTTCTCAACACCAGAATTGTTTTCTATCACGTTAAGCAGGTGTTGCTATTTGTCTTCTTTCTAATTCCACCTGTGTCTTGTTTTCTCAACACCAGAATTGTTTTCTATCACGTTAAGCAGGTGTTGCTATTTGTCTTCTTTCTAATTCCACCTGTGTCTTGTTTTCTCAACACCAGAATTGTTTTCTATCACGTTAGGCAGGTGTTGCTGTCGTCAGGATGACACCCTGTTTTCGTTGTTAACAAACAGTTTTGACAGTTGATATGTTGAGTACGAGATCAGTTCTCACCTTTCTGTTTTGCAGGTTCTACAAAGTTGGTTGGCTTCATCCCTCCTTTCTGTAGACCATGCCACGTCTGACATGCGGAGCGGTCCACAAGCTGCTGCCTCTGTCATCTCTTATATCTTGCACAAGTTGCTGGCCTCTGTCATCTCTTATATCTTGCACATGTTGTAGACTTGTGATCTTGTCCAGATTGATAAGAGATGCTATTATCACGTCTCTCCCAAATGCCGCATGTTTTCTTCTGATCATTGATCGACATTTTTGTGTGTGTTGATCTCGCTCTCTTTTAAACTCAGACGTAGTCCATATACACTATTTCTAGTTCTGCTGGAAGTAATTTTGCTTGTGGATTTGCTTTCCCTGTTAACAGTGGAGATGGGGGCGTTGATTTCATCTAGTCTTCGACTGAGGTGAGATGGAGCTTTGATTTCATCCAATCTTAATGGGGCAGGATGACAGATTCACTTCCTTGCTGCCTTCACTTCCATGGCTATGTGGAGAGAAATCTGACAACAACCCCAAACACATTGTTGAGAACAATCCCACAATAACACCAAACAAATTGTTGAGAACAATCCCACAATAACACCAAACAAATTGTTGAGAACAATCCCACAATAACACCAAACAAATTGTTGAGAACAATCCCACTATAACACCAAACAAATTGTTGAGAACAATCCCACAATTACACCAAACAAATTGTTGAGAACAATCCCACAATAACACCAAACAAATTGTTGAGAACAATCCCACAATAACACCAAACAAATTGTTGAGAACAATCCCTCAATAACACCAAACAAATTGTTGAGAACAATCCCACAATAACACCAAACAAATTTTTGAGAACAATCCCACAATTACACCAAACAAATTGTTGAGAACAATCCCACAATAAAACCAAACAAATTGTTGAGAACAATCCCACAATAACACCAAACAAATTGTTGAGAACAATCCCACAATAACACCAAACAAATTGTTGAGAACAATCCCACAATAACACCAAACAAATTGTTGAGAACAATCTGACAATAACATTAAAGAAATTGTCGAGAACAATCCCACAATAACACCAAACAAATTGTTGAGAACAATCCCACAATAACACCAAACAAATTGTTGAGAACAATCCGACAATAACACCAAACAAATTGTTGAGAACAATCCCACAATAACACCAAACAAATTGTTGAGAACAATCCCACAATAACACCAAACAAATTGTTGAGAACAATCCCACAATTACACCAAACAAATTGTTGAGAACAATCCCACAATAACACCAAACAAATTGTTGAGAACAATCCCACAATAACACCATACAAATTGTTGAGAACAATCCCACAATGACACCAAACAAATTGTTGAGAACAATCCCACAATAACACCAAACAAATTGTTGAGAACAATCCCACAATAACACCATACAAATTGTTGAGAACAATCCCACAATAACACCAAACAAATTATGGGGTGGGGTGAGGGGGGAAGGAGGTGGGTGGTTGTCATCATAGACCATAACGCTGGGAAGAGAAAATCCCAACTGCACCTGCCAGTGGTAGAGGATGGAAAACATACCTCTGTGTGGTAAATGTGGCCTTTGGGACTGGGTATCCACCGGAATAAGTGGATACTCAGAAACGGTTGTCAAAGGCGGTTGGGGGGGGGGGGGAGGGGTAAAATACCCCTAGATAGGTGTGGAAGGCAAAGAGAAATTACAACATTATTTTCTCAAGGATTAATGTATTTCAGATCAGAGTCAATGTCAAATAACGGCCAAGGACCGAGATCTGTGGGAAGACATGAACACTTACACCATCTGTTAATGCACATAATCATGATGACTACGACGACGATGATGATGATGATGATGATGATGATGATGATGATGATGATGATGATGTGATGATGATGATGATGACGATGATGATGATTATAATAATGATAATGATGATGATGATGATGATGATGATGATGATGATGATGATTATGATGATGATGATGATGATGATGAGGATGATGATGATGATGATGATGATGATGATGATGATGATGATGGTGATGATGGTGATGATGATGATGATATCATGCCACATCTTTACAAAGTTTCTGTGATGAGCAATCTTCATATGTACACTTGAATAATGGTTCCGTCAAACAGCCATTAAGTTGAGTGTGTGAAGCGACACTGTGAGCTGTGGATTTCGTGTGGAGTGCTTTTACATCTGTCCGCGGTAGTTTGTATTGTGAACTGAAAGTGAAGAAAAATGGCAGCCGGTCGGTAGCTGAACTAACTGGGTTTGCCTTATGCAGTAATGTGTGGCTTCTTGTTTTCTAGTGACTGCCGCTTCCATCGACGATGAACTGTATTATTCATGACTTTTGTGTTGGCATTCTGGCAGCGGCATAATATGTACACATGTGCGGGATATTGGTTTGTCGAGACTCCTGTTTGTTCCACTTTTCACATCGGGCAGTGAGGAGCATTTTGTGTGATATTCACTGGCACAGGAACGGCGCATTATGACGACGACCCTTCGCCGTGAAGTTGGAACCGCGACTAACTAACTAACTAACTAACTAACTAACTAACTAACTAACTAACTAACTAACTAACTAACTACTAACTAACTAACTAACTAACTAACTAAACTATCTAACTAACTAACTAACTACCTACCTAACTAACTAACTAACTAACTAACTGACTGACTGACTGACTGACTGACTGACTGACTGACTAACTAACTAATTAACTAACTAACTAACTAACTAAACTAACTAACTAACTAACTAACTAAATAATTAACTAACTAATTAATCAACTAACTAACTAATTAACCAACTAACCGATCAACCAACCAACCAACTAGCTAACCAACTAACTAACTAGCCAACCAACCAGCTAACTAACTAACTAACCAACTAACTAACCATATTAACTAACCAACTAGCTAACTAACTAACTAAAAAACCAACCAATCAACTAACTAACTAACTAACTAACTAACTAACTAACCATATTAACTAACCAACTAACTAACTAGCCAACCAACCAGCTAACTAACTAATTTATCAACTAACTAACCATATAACTAATGAATTAACCACTACATGCATACACTGGCACCTTGCCGTCTTGACAGACGATAGTTTGTGCTTTAAAAAGGCATAATATTTTTTACCTATGGCGGTAGCGAATGAGGGTAGCGGGGTAGGGGTATCCCCTATCAAAGGAGAAGTAAGGCGCCTCCTTCCCTCCGCTAGCCTACGGGACACCCTTGGGCAAGGTGGAGTACCCGTTTAGCCCCCCGATCAGGGTTACGTGAAGCCATGGGTGCAGGTGGTGGATGAAGATGAAGAGCAGCCGACAGATAGTTGTGGGTTATGGTCTACACCTTCACGACGGTAGGCAGAGGATCTCCTTTTTTGAGGAGACAATGGCTACGGTCACTGACCAGTATGGTCACTGCTGGGAAGGAAAGCAATGGCAAACTACCTTCTTTACACATGCCAAGAAAATCATGTTGTGTTCACTTATCGATAATCAGAGAAACGGCGTAAATGGGTGCTCCATAGGAGCAGCCTCGCCCGGTAGGGATAGTCATGCGCACCAGGTGACTCCAGACCGTCAACAGGCTACTAGGTGCAAAAGATTAATATCATTGAAAGTAGGAACTTGGAATGTTAGAACAATGAATGCAGATGGAAAGTTGGAGGACATCAAAAAAGAAATGGAGAGAGAGAAGATTAACATATTAGGAATATCGGAAACGAGATGGAGAGGAGCAGGGATAAGGACAGGAGAGGATTGTAAGATTATTTACTCGGGGGGAGAAGAACAGCAAAGAGGTGTAGCCATTATATTAGATAAACAAACATCAAATTCTGTCAAAGGATATTGGGCTGTGTCAGACAGAGTTCTATTAGTAAAATTAAACGGAAGACCTTTTAAAATAAATGTAATTCAAGTATATGCCCCAACAAGTGAAAGCAGTGAAGAAAGTATAGAGGAATTTTATAATGACATGGAGTCTGCTTTGAAGAACTGTCAAAAATCAGAAATAAATATCATAATGGGTGATTTCAACGCAAAAATAGGAAAGCAAAGCGATGGATACAGTGTAGGGAACCATGGTTTGGGAGAGAGAAATGAAAGAGGTTACAGACTTGTAGAATGGGCAAAAGAACAAGAATTGGTTGTAGGAAACACCTGGTTTAAACAACATCCTAGAAGATTATGGACATGGAGGAGTCCAGACAGCAGGATTAAAAACCAGATAGATTACATCCTGATAAGCAAAAGGTTTCGAAATGCATTAACAGTTGTAAAAACAGTTCCAAATGCAGACTGTTACAGTGATCACAGATTAATTACTGGCACATTGAGGGTAAAGTTAAAGAAAGTCAAGTATACAGCAGGAAACCCTAAATATGACTTGTGCAAATTGAAAACTGACAAAGAAATACAAGATAATTTTAACATAGAAGTAAAGAACAAATTTGATTTATTGTCTGATCTAGAGATCCTATTTCAAGATGTAGATGATCAATGGGAAATGCTGAAGAATTCAATCAGTTGTGCAGCAGAAAAAACTATTCCAAAAGTAAAGAAAGTTGGCCGTAAGACATGGATGACTGAAGAAATTTTACAACTAATGGAAACAAGAAGACAGAACAAAAATAATCCTGCCAAATATGAAGAAATTCACAGAAAAGTCAGAACCTTATGTAAGGAGGCTAAAGAAACATGGCTTGAGAAAAATTGCAGAGAAATTGAAAAACAACACAACAGTAAAAATGCGAAACTAATGCACAAAAGAATTCAGGAGATTACTAATCAAAGAACACGTACATCAGCAGGCTGCCTAAAGACAAAAGATGGAAGAGTCATAATAGAAAAAGATCAGATTTTACATGTATGGTCAGATTACGTGAAAAACCTTTATGACGATAGCAGAGACGAACAATATATTGTTCAAAATAACAATGAAGGACCAGCAATTTTGAAGATGGAGGTTCAGAATGCTCTTAATCATATGAAATCTGGCAAAACCCCCGGTCCAGACAGCGTCACAACAGAAATGATTAATGCTTTAGAAGAATATGGAATAGATAAAGTTACCAGTCTGCTTAATACAATATATGATACTGGAAACATACCTCATGAGTTATGTAATTCTGTATTTATTGCAATCCCAAAGAAATCAGGAGCCTTGGAATGTGATCAACATCGAACAATTAGTATAATGAGTCACATCACGAAGATTTTGCTAAGAATTATCATGCAAAGAGTTAGGAGGAAAATACAACCTGAAATAGGAGAAGAACAATGTGGGTTTGTAGTAGGCAAGGGTACAGTAAATGCTGTGTATATACTGAGAACCGTAATCGAACGTTCTATAGAAGTAAACAAAGATCTACACCTTTGCTTCATTGACTACACAAAGGCTTTTGATAAAGTGAGACATGTCAACATGATAAGGATGCTTGAAGATCTACAAATTGATGGGAAAGACCTTAGACTTGTAAAAAACATATATTGGAAACAACAAGCTGCCATAAGAGTTGATAATGAAGTAAGCCAATATCAGCCTATTAAGAGAGGTGTGAGACAGGGATGTGTAATGTCTCCAGATCTGTTTTCCCTGTACAGTGAAAATATTTTCAGAAATATTGAAAATATGGAAGGAATCAACATTGGGGGACGATGCATCAATAACATTAGATATGCAGATGATACAGTCTTGATTGCAGATAATGAACAGGACCTGCAAAATTTAGTAGATGCGGTTGTTACACACAGTGAACAACAAGGGTTAGAATTAAATTGTAAAAAGACACAGATTATGGTCGTCACTAGGAAGGACGAAATACCACAATGTAATATACAAGTAAATGGGAATATTCTTCAACAAGTGAATAGGTACAATTACCTCGGAACAGTAATAACATCTGATGGGAGATGCCTTGAAGAGATTAGAACAAGAATCGCCATGGCAAAAGTAGCCTTTAGCAAGATGAAAAACATACTGACCAATAAAAAGATGTCAATTGAAACGAGAAAAAGAGTGTTGAGATGCTACATAGAACCTGTACTTTTATATGGATGTGAAGCTTGGACAATGAGCAGCCAGGCTGAGAAACATCTGATGGCTGTAGAAATGTGGTTTCTGAGGAAAATGCAAAGAATACCATGGACAGCCAGAAAGACCAATGAACAAGTCCTTCAAGAAACAAATGAAGATCGTAAACTGATCAGAGACATTAGACGTAGACAGTCACAATTTTTTGGGCATGTTATGAGAAGAAATGATTTGGAGAACTTGGTGACAACTGGTAAGATCGAGGGGAACAGACCAAGGGGAAGACCTAGAAACAAGTATCTGGATGGCTTGGCCTTGTGGCATGGTCGAGACAAAAACACGGAACTGATCCACGACTCTGTTGATCGAGTGAGATGGCAGAACATGACCGCCCACGCTTACCGGCATGGCACATGATGGATGGATGGTAGCGAATGTGACTGATAAGGCCAATTCGCGCTGTAAATGTCCGTTCACAGTGGATGCATGTGAACACGTGGTCATTTTCAACATCATTCACCATCTTACGTCTCACACGCTCGCTGTGTGACTTATCTGCAATAATTTTCTCCTTTGTCTTTATTCCATTTCTGATCTTTGCCCTCCATCCAGGCTGATCCATAGATCTATGCTAGGCCAGATCGACAGATCGACCGACAGACAGACCGATAGACCGACATACAGACCGACCGACAGACCGACCGATAGACCGACATACAGACCGACCGACATACAGACAGACATACAGACAGATTGACGGACGGACGGACGGACGGACGGACGGACGGACGGACGGACAGACAGACAGACAGACAGACAGACAGACAGACAGACAGACAGAACAATCAAATTGTGACATTACTCACAACTCTACAGATGATTGATAGTCCAGACTTTACTTTGGTGATAAAACGATTCAAGGAAATGAGATAATCTGAAGAATAAGACCACGGGGCTCTGTTATTGATTGTCCAAGGAAATATGGAAGCACGTTTACTTATTTGGACACACAAACAGGGTAAGTCCGAGTCAGGGGTGGAGAGGGACAGATCGAAGGATGGACAGACTGTCGCAATGTTTATACACACTGACAGATGGGAGGTAGCATTGTCGTTAGTTTATTTAAACAGAGTAAAACTGAAGGCAGAGGAACCTCTGCTGTTTGGAGTTTATTGGGTATATGGTGCTAGCTGGGTACTTGTACATACAATTTAGTAGAATAGTGAGTGGACTAGACAATATCATACTTGTACATACAATTTAGTAGAATAGTGAGTGGACTGGACAATATCATACTTGTACATACAATTTAGTAGAATAGTGAGTGGACTGGACAATATCATACTTGTACATACAATTTAGTAGAATAGTGAGTGGACTGGACAATATCATACTTGTATAGACAACTAGCTTTTTGACATCTGATTTCAATGTCATTTCTAATCTGCCATCTTCTGTGATCATACTTCCAAGGTATTTGAATTCTTTAACTTGTTTCAGAGTTGTGTCATTTATTTGTATACTTAGTGGGCCTGGCGATCTGCTAACTTGCATTACTTCGGTTTTGGCTGTGTTTATACTCATACTGTATCTGCTGCAGGTTGAACTCAGATTATTAATATGATTTTGTAGTCTGCCCTCATCGCTGTAAAACAGGCACTGATCGTCTGCAAATAGAAGTTCATTTATTCCCTGTGGGTCAGTTGTTTCACCTGGAGTAGAGAGACAAAGAGTTCTAAGTTTTCTGAATCTGTTCTGTCGAGACTTGCTTCTTTGGAAATTCTGTCTATGTAGATATTGAATAGCAGGAGAGAGAGCACACATCCCTGTCTCACTCCTGTATTGACTGTGAACATATCTGATATACCTTCTTGTGTTCTTACTGTACTCTGCCTCGAGTGGTACATGGCTATGATGTTTTCTAGCAGTTGCCCTTGTATCCCATAGTCTTCAAGGATGGTCCATTATTTGTATCTGTCTACTCTATCGAAAGCCTTTTCCTGATCTACAAACACAATATTCTGCTGGTCACTATATTCGATAGTTTTTTCACATATTTGTCTAAGTGTAAATAATGCATCAGTGCAACTTTTACCTTTCAGAAAATCGAATTGTGCTTTGCTTAACTGTTGTTCAACTATGGGTCTAGCTCTTTGTTCCAATAGTTTTGCATACATTTTCCCTATATGGCTCACGAGTGATATACCTCTGTATGTTTCGCACTCTCTCATATTGCCTTTCTTTTTCCACATTGGTACTATTATTGCCTGTTGCCAATCATCTGGGACTTTTCTTTCTTCCCATGCTATATTAAAAAGTCTTGTTAGCCATTTAACTCCTGTTTCCCCACAGGCCTGAATAGCTTCTGTGGTTATTCCATCTGGACCAGATGATTTGTTTTTAGGACTTTTCTGTATAACTGCTTTGACTTCTGCAGGTATGAAATTTGGTTCTTGTTGTCCATGACTTTTAGGCACAAAAGTGAACATTTTTCTATGTTATGTGTGGGGTTAAGTAGTTCTTGAAAGTATTCTGCCCATCTTGCTAGTCTTTGTTGTAGATTAAATATCGGTATACCTCTTTTGCTGTTTATGATTGTGGTTGGGTTGTAACATGCATCTCTGTTTCTCATTGTGGTGACACGTTTATAAAATTCTCTTGGGCAGTCTTTGCCAAGGGTCGCCATCTGTTCACCGTATAACGGTATATTCTCCAAGATTCATCTTTAAATGCTCTAATTGTTCGTTTGGCAGTACGTCGTGCTATTCTATAAGTAATATAGACCTGTTCAGATTTAGTTGAATTGTGATCCACTTTTTGAATGCTACCTTCTTTTTGAATATGCTATCTTTAACTTCGTTGTTCCACCAGGCTGTTCTTAATCTTTTGTCCTGCCCTACTTTCTTTGTTCCACATTTATTGAAACATGTCCATTCCTTATCTACGCTTGATTGGTCATCAGGGATGTTCTTATGTAGGTTTTTGATTTCTTGATTGAATTCGTCTTTAACCGTATTTTCCTGCAGCCTCCTATAATTGATGACATGTGTTGTTACAAGGGAAAACAAATACCTCTTTTTCACGGGAACATAATATTCATTTTATTGTTTGCAAGGGACATAACTCACCAACGTTTTTCTAAAGAAGCAATTAGTTACATCATTTGCTAAATGTTTAATATAATGACACCACCTACTCACAGTTAACACACTAATTTGACATCCTAAAGTATGAAATACTCTTACTGCTAGCAGTAATATGATGTACTTGTCAATGCAATATATACAATGTTTCAACACTGCAATCTCCGTGCACGAAGTTAACAACTGTCCCAATGCCCTAACATTGTTACTCTGGTTTCTCTTCACAACGTATAAAAAAAATATACCGTATTATGTCTTACAAGCCTAACACGAATGCGGCTGTTAAAATTCCAAAAACAACTGCCTCCATTTTAAGACAGATTTAAATTTTTGTCAGGCCTTCGAAGGGCCATTTAAAAAAAAAAAAAAATCAAAATGGTTACAGTTAGAATTTAGTGGCGGCAACAAAGATGGCAGCGTCAACTTTTGCTTTGATTCGGACAAGTAATTATGTGTTCATGCAGCTGTTTTCATGTAGTATTATTATCATGTAATATTATTTGAGTGACCTGTTTCATGCGCTAAAATAGTGAATTGACTTTCTTTTGTGTGTCTTATCGTTGGATCATCAAGTGAATTTATTGCGATAGCAGAAAGTTTGTGAAATTCAAAATGGACTCTACTCAGGTGAGCCGTGGTATTGATGAAGACTATTCAGTCAAGTATCCGCGTCTAACACCGGTACTAACCAAGTTTCTGAAGTAAGCGTCGGCCTAGACTCCTTTGAGGAAGATGCCATGCACCTACCCAAAACACTGGTGGTCTCGTTGAGGGGCCCAGGAGCGGCCAGATCATCCGCCGAACTGGTGGGAGGTGCATTGGTCGGTCCCGGAGGTGTACCGATAAACGAACTCGGTGAGCTATATAGGTATGAGAACCCAACAAAGTGGTTCTTTGCTGTTGTATCAGAGACACTTTACGATCGCCTCCATGGGAAAACCATAACTTTAAAAAAAAAAAACAGAAATGACAATAGAAATACAACAGGCAGAGAAAGTGAACAAGAGATTAACCTTAGACTGGATTTTAGCAACAATGAAAGAAGAAGGTGTGAAGACAATAGTGAAAGAAATAACAGGCGACCCTGAGCCCGTGGTTTTCAGAATTAAAAACTCAGCAGAGAAATGGGGAACCTTGGTACATCCTAAAGAAGGGCAAACCATACCCCACTATGTCAATATAACAGCAAAAGGAGGACAGAAAATTCGGAATCATAGAATCCTGGTGACCATGCCAGGGCGGAGGACAGTATGCCTGACATGCGGGCAAGATTCACATTGGTCTAATAAATGTCCAACTAAGTCAGCAAAGCCAACACCAACCATAAACAACCTAGATGAGTTTCCAGCTCTGCCAGGACTGTTAAAAAGACAATCCACCCAGCCTGTCCCACCCACCCAGGCAAAATCGAAAAAAGCTACGACCCTAAACCCAGACCCACCAACGACCTCGACCAAGGAGAAAGACCAAAAGGAGGAGAAGGAGGAGTCCTCTACAAACGACAAAGAAGCAGATACGACAGAAGGTTTCAAGGAAGTCACACATAACAAGCCTCTGCCAGGACTGTTAAAAAGACAATCCACCCAGCCTGTCCCACCCACCCAGGCAAAATCGAAAAAAGCTACGACCCTAAACCCAGACCCACCAACGACCTCGACCAAGGAGAAAGACCAAAAGGAGGAGAAGGAGGAGTCCTCTACAAACGACAAAGAAGCAGATACGACAGAAGGTTTCAAGGAAGTCACACATATAAAGCGCAATAGAAGACGGAAAAACACAGAAAACGGTGATTGTGAGGAAGAGTCTCCCATAGCGACAAAAGAAAGTAAACAAACAAGACATCCCCACAGAAAAAACAAACAGACAAAAGCAGACCACAAAGGAAGCCGACAACATATCTTTACGACAATTATTTATCACCACCGACACAGACGATGAAGAGAATCCGGAAACAACAAAAACACACGAAACAGCTACATACAACCATTGTTTTTAAAGAAAAATTATCTTATTATTAATGTCAATTGTCAATTTATACTCAAAAACATTTTTTGTTTGATACTGGGATGGGTGACGACATCAAGATAATATGTTTAAATATAGCAGGTATACGTACACAACAACAACACATTTGCACACTCATACACAAATACAAATAAGATTTCATCCTACTACAAGAGACAAATATACATTCAGATACACATGGTGCTAAAGGGGGGTGGGGGGGGGGGGGTGCGTGGTCTCGAGGTATGGTGTCCGCCTGGAGTGCTGGAGGTCCCGGGTTCAAGCCCCGGTGATGCCGGGATTTTTTCTCGTGGACTTCTAGTAATAATTTTCCCCTGGTCTCTGGGTAGTGATATCGGACGCCCATGTGTGTTGTTATACTTCACCTCGACACCGCAAGGTACAAGAGGAACATGATGAGATGAGATGAGATGTGTATTGCTGCGCACGTAAAAAATCCCTTGGCAGTTGGAAATCGAAAAAGAGTAGCCTAACGGCGCTGCCCGGGCAACATTTCAAGTTAAAAATCTACCCAAAGTATTTCAGGATCCTCGCCGGTGCTACGGAGTTCGTGCACTGTGCTGAGTTTCTCCAGACTCAGGTTTGAGTTAGGAGGAGAACGGAGCACTTATTGGTTGCACCCGTGTGCCGTGATGTTGATCCATCGACTAAACTAAACTAAACATGGTGCACAAATTACAACACAATTAGGAATGAGACATGCATTTTTCACTTTGGCGGTCCACATCATAGGGTCTGGGACAGCCATACTACAAACATCAGATAGGTGGAACATACTCAAAACAAATCGGGATAGCCAGGGTAGAATCAACATAACACAAGTAAGTAACACTTCACACACATATACCAGAAAACGGTGATTGTGAGGAAGAGTCTCCCATAGCGACAAAAGAAAGTGTGTTGCCGGGGCCCATAAGGGAAGCAAAGAATAGCAACACTGTAGCCTACCACGCATGTCGTAAGAGGCGACTAAGGAGGCTTCATGGTTCTGTCGTCCTGCTATTGAGTGAGTGCGTGGCGCGACACTGTGAGCTGTGAGTTTCGTGTGAAATGCTTTTGAATCTGCCCGAGGTGTTTTGGAACGTGACTGCATGTTCGGAGCGATGGCAGCTGGTTATGTCCCAGAGTTGACCGGTTTTTGCCTTATGCAGAAATGCGTGGCTGCTGGGCTTCTGGTTGGCTGCCACTGCCATCGACAATGAACTGTATTTTCGTGGACTGTGTGGGTGAACATCTAGGAAACATCCAGATGGGAAAATGACTGCCGATTCCATCAGAGATAAACTGGATGTTTCGTGGGGGAGTATTGTGTTGACATTCTGGCGGCGGCATTATGCACAGTGTATCTGTGCGGACTGTTGTTTGTCGAGACTCCTGTCTTTTCCACTTTTCATATTGGGCAGTGGAGCGCGTTTTATGTGATATTCACTGGCACAGGAACGGAGCATAATGGGAACGACCCGTTGCTGTGAAGTTGGAACCGTGACTAACTAACTAACTAACTAACACATATACCATTGTCAACATACATGCACCACCAAATTATAACCACCAACCACAATTCTATGAAGAACTTGTTATTACAGACATTCACTAGGGCTTGTTTCCTTAGCGACTCAATGAACATGATCAAGAGGATAGAGGAAGGGTCGATCCGAAGAGAATGGTTGCTGCCTCTGGAGCGGTCTCGACTGGCAAAGATTAGTTTCATCTTCGTGCCAGGGCATGCGGGAGTACAAGGAAATGAGCGGGCTGACAAGCTCGCAGGTGAGGCTACTGTGGAGGGCGGACGCGCCATGGACCAGGCTGACATTCTGAATGCTCTACGAGAAGTAAGACTTTTGCGAGAACCAAGTGATGACTGTGAATCTACAACAATGGCCAGACTGCGAGAGCAGCAAATTAAAAGAGGGGTGGCCAAACAAGAACACTACGCAGGAAGCCAAAGAAGATTGATAAACCAACACAGAACTGGCGTCGTTAGCCGCTACACGTTGCGGGATTTGCTGAGGAGGGGATCCGAGCACTTATGGACTGAATGGTTCTATGTGCAATGAGGATGATCTGTCGACTAACTAACTAACTAACTAACATACAGAGGACAGAACATCATACTCTGTGGAGATTTCAACTGTGTATTACAGGCACAGACCATTTTAGACACACACACACACACACACACACACACACACACACACACACACACACACACACACCTGAATAGACACATTCAGACACAAACATCCAAATAAACGAGAAATAACCCACACAGATAAAATACACCACACGGGAAGAAGATTAGATAGGATATATATACCCGCAACACACCACATAATAAACACTCGGCACCTACAAGAGACATTACAGTACACTGACCATAAAGCCATATTAGCACACATCAGTTCAAGCAACACAAACACACAAACATTTAAACTTTCACCACATTGGAAATTTAACAACACACTTCTTAAGCATGAAAAATACGTAACATACATTACACAACTTTTACACACATACACCGACCACATATCGACTGATAACATCAGACAATACTGGGACTTATTAAAAAATACAATACGAAGCAGAACACAGCAACTAGCATCCATCATACACAAAGAAAGATTAAGACAGAAACAACTTATACAAACAGCCATCCAACTGACAAAACAGACAGACAGCAATGCACCACACTTGCACACACTGGAGGAACAGCTAGAGCAGCACAAACAACACAGATATCTGGGTGCTCTCCTGAGAACAAAGCTCAACACAATCATACAAAAGATCTCCGGTAAACAATATATGGCAACTGAACAAAATATACAGCGTAGCAGACAAATAGGCAAAGTAGTAGACATGCAAGGCACTATGCAAACAGAACCAGCAAAATAATAGAAGCATTCAATCAATACTACACTCAACTGTTTACAGCAGAGACAATAGACACACAGACACAAGACAATTTTCTACAATACAGTAAACAGCTGTCAGATGAAGACAGAGACAGACTAGACACAGAACTAACACTGGCTGACATAACGAACGCACTCAGCAAAATGTACAAGGACAAGACACCAGGGCCGGACGGTTTAACGATAGAATTCTACCAACACTTCTTGCCTATCTTAGGTGGTCTTCTTCTTAAAGTCTATCAAGACGCCTTTGATAAACAACAACTACCAGATAGCTGCAACATGTCTTACATCGCACTCATACCCAAAAACAATACAGACAAAACACAGATGAAAAATTATAGACCAATATCACTACTGAACACAGACTATAAAATACTTACCAAGGCACTTACCCAGAAACTTAGACCCTACATGCCAAAACTCATACACCCTGTCCAACAATGCGGAGTACCACATTGGAACATACACCAACACACACATTTCATTATGGACATCATTACATACACGCAGGAGAAAGACTGTCAAGCCTCCCTTTTGTCCTTAGACCAGGAGAAGGCCTTTGACAGAATCTCCCTCTCTTATCAACACAAGACATTAACAGAATGCAACTTAGTAATATACTTTAGGAGGTGGATAGAGATCTTGTACCGGAATCCTGAGAGTAAGGTGATGGTTAACCACACACTCACTGCGGGGTTCCGGCTCACAAGATCGGTGAGACAAGGATGTCCTCTGTCGACGCTCCTATAAGTCCTGGTTTTAGAGCCTCTACTGGAAGCAATCACACAAGACACCAACATCACAGGCACATTCATACCAGGCGGAGGAGAGCGGAAGTTGCTTGCATATGCAGACGACACCGTTTTCTTCCCCGCCAACAAAACATCCATCACAAAGATACTCCATACATTTACACAATTTGGTAACGGGAGTAGGGCCAAATTAAACATAAACAAATCACACATAATGGGTCTCGGAAAATGGAGGAATAAAACCGATTTTCCTCCAGACCTAACAGCCACAAAATATTAAGATATATGGCATCACATTTCACAGCAACTCCAGACAGATACACACACAAACATGGCAAAACATCACACACAAAAAATCATAGACATGCTACACAGATATAAGTGCAAGACATCTACAATTTTCGGCAGGAGCATCATTGTTAAACACTTTCATTATCCCCAAAATTATATATTTAGTTACAGTACTAGACCCTCCAAGAAAGACAATCACAGACATCAACATGCATATCAGACGTTTCATCTTTGGCAACACAATTTACTGCATACAGCATAAGACATTCATACAGGATAAGAAACAAGGAGGAATATCACTGCAAGACATACACACAAAGATTCAAGCGCTGAGAATCCAACATATAGGACACATCCTTAGTCACCCAGAACAAAACCCACTAGCAATCTACTATATAGAAATAAGACTGCAACACCTTAGGAGAATAGATCTTAATACACAACACTACTTGGGAACTCTACCAGCGTTCTATAAGACATGTATACAAGCGCTCCGAGGGAGTGAGCACTTACTGCACCAGACAACACTCCAAATCTACAAATACCTGGTTAAACAACAAGCACCCCCACTACAAGTTAGAATTAAAAGAGGAAAAACATACTACATACAAGACTACATATGTACATTTACTAATCTCCACAACCCAAACATAACTCCCAAGGCGAGCGAAATTACATATCGTTTGATATTTAACATGACACCTACTACCGAAAAACGAGAACACAGGTCATAACGAATATCGCCATGTCAACTCTGTAGACAAAACATACAAGAAACAGAAGACCACATTTTTTTACATGCCCAACAGTACAGACTGCACTAGACACTTTAAGACGACTAACTGAGATATTCACCAAAAAGAAGACATATATGTACAAGACATTATTTTTAAACACAATACCAAAAACCACAGAAAATAATCACATAAGATTGTTGACTGCACTAGTAGAGTACAGGTATGTGGTATGGACCTGTAGAAATGCAGCAACATATAGGTTCAGAACACACATATAATACAGCACATGGTCCAAAACAAAATCACACAAATATTCAAAACCACTTAGACAAAAGGGAATATACACATTTCAAATTTGTCTGTGGGATTTGGATAAGTATACAAACATAAAGATACAACTAAATATGTATTGGTTCTTGCATGCATAGATATGTCTGTACATATACGTATAAGTAGGTGTGTGTGTGTGTGTGTGTGTGTGTGTGTGTGTGTGTGTGTGTGTGTGTGTGTGTGTGTAAGTGGATATATACACATAAATGTGTATGTATAATCGGTTTGTATATATCTTTGTCGGTAGTGTCTGCATTGTTATATGTTTGAACCTGAGTCATGCGTGGATAAACGTATAGTTTTCATAAATAAGTGACGGAATAAAAAAAAAAAAAACTCAGAATTTAATAGCGGATACAGAATTAAAATTATGACGTATCTAAAATAAATCCATTACTTTTAAGGAAAACTGATTTTTAATCACCTACATGACTGTAGACAACTTCTTTAAACATAAAAAGATGAGTTAGAAAATTTTCACTTATTTAAATTATATGCATTATTTTTATGAAAACTTTGAAAATGCCTTAAAGATTGTATCATTATATATTATAACGCATATGCCTGTAAATAAATGTAGACAAACATTTTATAAAGCTTTGGTAACAATGCAACAATTGTCTATATCTATAAAACAGAGTGTATATGGGTGTGTTTGTAGTTGGCTATGTATTGGATGCGTTCGATAACGGTACATCCGATTGAGATGAAATTTTCTACACGTTTTCCTTTCATTCCTGTGCAACCGACTATAATAGTTTCTTAGTGTAAAATCGGCTACTTACTTAATAACATTTAATTTTTCATTTTTCATTGTATAATTTCTATATAGCAGGGGGACTTCACTCTAGAAAAGTTATTTTAAGGGGCATCACTTTTAATAACATTTCTATATACTTTATAGTCATATTGTTGGACTTACTTGCACTATTGTTAAACTCTTTGTCTATAGTTATTTTCAGGCATATGAGTTATAATAAATAATGATATAATCTTTAAGGCATTTTCAAAGTTTTCATAAATATAATGAATAATGCATAACATTGTAACCCATCTTTTTCTGCTTAAAGAAGTTATCAACTGTAATGTCGGTGATTAAAAACACATTTATTTAAAAATAATGGATGGTGTGTGGAAGGACATTCTTTTAAGTTACTGTGCGTCAGGAGCTGAGCGAAACCACGCCGGGTCAGATAGATAGACAGACAGACAGATAGTCGGGAACGGGAGCTTATTTGACTACTTATATGAATTAAATGAGATGCTCCCCACCAGGGACTGGGTGAAGCCGGGCCGGATCAGACAGACACACAGACAGACATATAGTCGGGAACGGGAGCTTATATGACTACGTATATGAATTAAATGAGATGCTCCCCACCAGGGACTGGGTGAAGCCGGGCCGGGTCAGACAGACAGACAGACAGATAGACAGACAGACAGATAGTCGGGAACGGGAGCTTATATGACTACGTATATGAATTAAATGAGATGCTCCCCACCAGGGACTGGGTGAAGCCGGGCCGGGTCAGACAGACAGACAGATAGATAGACAGACAGATAGATAGTCGGGAACGGGAGAGCTTATATGACTTCTTATATGAATTAAATGAGATGCTCCCCACCAGGGACTGGGTGAAGCCGGGTCGGGCCAGCCAGACAGACAGACCGACAGACAAACAAGCAGACAGACAGACTGATAGATAGATAGAGCCCCTCCAGAGCCTGGGCGAAGCCGGGCCGGGTCAGCTAGTATATCTATCTATATATATAAAATGTGATGTCTGTCTGTCTGTATGTATGTTGTTTATGCGTTCGCGAACGGTCCATACGATTTAGATGAAATTTTTTACACGTCTACTTCTCATTCCAGTGCTGTCACCTGTCATAGTTTGTTAGTGTACAAACAGTTATTTACTTAATAAAGTTTAATACTTTAGTTTACATTATAATTTATGTATAGCGAGGGGACATAACTTTTAATAGCATTGCTATATATGTAAAATTGTTGCATAAATAGGTGGAACTTTTCGCTACAGTTATCTACAGGCATATGTGTTATAATTCTCCTCTTCCTCCTCCCCTCTCCTCTCCCTCCTAATCCTCCCAATCCTCCTCCCTCCTCCACCCTCCTCCTCCTCTTCCTTCTAATCCTCCCCCTCCTCCTCCCTCTCCTCCTTCTCCCCTCCCCCTCCTCACCCTTTCCCCCTCCTCACCCTTCCTCCCCCTCCGCCCCCTCCTCCTCCTCCCCTCCCCTTCCTCATCCTCCTCTCCCTCCTCCTCCTCCTCCTCCTTTTTCTTCTGCTGCTGCTGATGCTGCTGCTCCATTTATCCAATTTAATTGTTGGGGGAAGATGTCAAGATCTTTCAAGTGCTCTTTCTAATGCTTTTTGTAAGTTGGTCTTCGTTTATCTAAAGTTGTTGTCGATACCACCACATCATTTGTTACATGAAAATTATACGACAACATTATTTTTTACATGAAAATTATACGACAACATTTAAAAAAAAAAAAAAAATAATCCTAGCATTAAGCGAAATTTTCTAACTGCAACAAATAAATTATTACACAGACAGGCATGCAGGCAGGCAGGCAGGCAGGCGGGCGGGCGGGCGGGCGGACGGACAGACAGACAGACAGACAGACAGACAGACAGACAGACAGACAGACAGACAGGGAGGGAGGGAGGGAGGGAGGGAGGGAGGGATGGAGGAATAGACGGAGGGAGAGACGGACGGACGGGCGGGCAGGCAGGCAGGCAGGCAGATAGATAGATAGATAGATAGATAGATAGATAGATAGATAGATAGATAGATAGATAGATAGATAGATAGATAGATAGATAGATAGATAGATAGATAGATAGACGGAGGGAGAGACGGACGGACGGATGTGTATGTAGGCAGGCAGATAGATAGTTAGACAGACACACACACACACAGACAGACACACAGACAGACAGACAGACAGACAAACAGACAGACAGTTAGGCAGACAGACAGACAGACAGACAGACAGATGGACAGACAGACAGACAGACAGACAGACAGACAGACAGATAGATAGATAGATAGATAGATAGATAGATAGATAGATAGATAGATAGATAGATAGATAGATAGATAGATACATAGATAGATAGATAGATAGATAGATAGATAGATAGATAGATAGATAGATAGATAGAAATCAAATCAAATCAAATCAAATCAAGTCAACTTTATTTTAAAAGGGTCACAAATTGGGCACGCAGGCCCGTCTTACATTCGGCCCTTCCATCACTCGTCTTTCGTTCAT
The DNA here is from genome assembly GCA_963921405.1 of Cepaea hortensis. Classification (NCBI taxonomy): domain Eukaryota; kingdom Metazoa; phylum Mollusca; class Gastropoda; order Stylommatophora; family Helicidae; genus Cepaea; species Cepaea hortensis. The sequence goes on from OY992878.1 coordinate 3,654,983, forward strand.
CAAGAGCATTATACATTTACATAGGAAGAAAGATAAACATTGTGAAATGAATGTTGTAAACATAAACAAGTCAAATTACCATGTTATGAGGCCCATCTCCTACCTACCCATACATCACCCCAACCACACACACACCCCCACTTACCCCCACACACGCACACCAAGGGACACATACGTACCCCATCAACCGACCCATCCCCCTCCCGCTCATCCCTCACCCACACACATTGCCATCACCTGTTCCCCCAACCAAAACACACTCGCCACCCACACACATTCCCCCACCAACCCACACATCCCACGCCCATCCACATACACATCCTAACCCACACATCCTCTCCCCGCCCACACCTCCAACCACCCATCCCCCAGCCACATCTCCATCGACCACATATTCCCCACCCACGCACACAATCCCCCACCAACCCACACATCGCACATCCACTCACACATCCCCAAACCATACACACACATCCCCACCAACTGACATCTCCCTACCCCCCCCCCCCACACACACACATCTCCCTAACCACCCATACATCCCCAATCCACTCACACACACCCCACCACCCACACATACACCCTCCACCCACCCACACATGCCTTAACCCAATAACCCACCACATACATCCCCCACCCGCACGTCACATACATCCCCTACCACGCAATATTCCCAACCCACTCGCCGCACACACACACACACATCCCTCACCAATACATCCCACACCCACATACCACTACACATCCCCACCTACACACCACACACATATCCCCCACCCACATACCACACAATATTCCCACCCACACCCACACAGATACCCTTACCCATCCACCCCACATACCCCCACCCACACACCACTAAAATCCCCCACAAACACACACATACCCCACCCACACAATATCCCCAACCAACACATCACACACCTCTCCCCACCCATACACGTATTCCCCACTCATCCAACAACACACACTCACGCACACATCCTCCACTACGCACCCACACACCGCCACCCCCACCCCCAACCAAACATCTCTCGATCACAATACCCCTACCCACACACATCCTCCACCCACTCACGCATCCCACCCCGACACATACACACTCCTCACCCACCTACACATCCCTAAGCCACTCACACACCCCCACCCACACATTCCCCATCCACGCACACATCTCCCACCCACACACCCCCACCACGCACACATACTTCCCCAACCACCACACATCCCCTACTCACCCACACATATCCCTTACCAATACACACATTCCCCACACACATCACACACATCCCCCACACCACACACTATCCTCACCCGCACACATATCTCAAACCCACACACCATACACTTCTCCCCACCCGCCCTTGCATCCCCAATCCACCCAACACAATACCCTACCCACACAACCCCGCCACCCACACATACTTCCTCAAACCATACACACATCTCCACCCACACAAACACACATCCCCGCACCCGTCCCATACACATATCCTCCACCCATACACACATCCCCCACACCCATTCCCACAAACCTACTTTCACCCCCACACATCCATCCAAACATCCCACCAACACCCACAAATGTCACTACCCACCAAACCCCACAAACCCCAACCCATCCAAACGCATACCCCCACCCACACATCCCCCACCCACACATACCCTACCCACACATATCCCACACTCACACACATCCTCCACACACACTCACACATCCTCACATCTAGACACATACAAAATGTCTCACGTTAGCATTGAAACTGGTATGAACAAATCCCACACTTTACTCACACACATACACTGACAATTGTCGTGAGCAGTCTCATAAAAATGTTAAACATGGAGAAAAATGTCCACATTAAAAATTGTGTGACGTAAAAATAGTGATGCTCCCACATACAGAGATACACACAGAGAAGACACACACACACACACACACACACACACACACACACACACACACACACACATTCCCACGCTCACTCATTCTGTCTTTCATTCACACTCACTGACTCTCTCACTCAAACTACAGTAATGAACACGAGTTTATATTATACATGATAAAATCAAATGGTATTTAACTGATAATATGACAGATGAGAATACACAAACATATGGATTCGCGTGTTACATAACATGCGTGTTACATGACATGCATCTGCTCAGCTCTCTCTCTCTCTCTCTCTCTCTCTCTCTCTCTCTCTCTCTGTATTCTTTTATATATATACACACTAAAACGCATGCGCGCGCTCATACACACACATTAACACATCAACTCTCCCACTGTCTCACTCTATCTCTCTCTCGCTCACTCTCTCTCTCTCTCTCTCTCTCTCTCTCTAACACACACACACACACACACACACACACTCACTATTTACCCTATTCATTCACTCTGTCCATCTTCATTCACTTTATCTCTAACTCTCTTACTCTCTCTCTCTCTCTCTCTCTCTCTCTCTCTCTCTCTCTCTCTCTCTCTCTCTCAAACACAGACAGACACAAACCCTCACGTTATCACTCAATGTTTCACTTACCCTGGCGCACTCACTCACTCTTTTACTCTCTCTCTCTCTCTCTCTCTCTCTCTCTCTCTCACGCAGACACTAACTCTCTCTCTCATTCACTCCTCACTCATTCACTCACTTTCTCTCACACACAATCCTTCACACATACACTCACTCTCTCAATCACACTCTCTCACACATACACATATGGATGAATGCACCCACGCACACACTCCCTCACTAACTCTCACACATACACGTACGAATGCATGCACTGACACATTCCCTCACCATTTCTCGCTCAATCACTCTTTCCACACACACACACACATGCACGTGCGCACACACGCATTCACTCTCTCACTCTCTCTGACGCCCACTTTCTCTCTCTCTCTCTCTCTCTCTCTCTCTCTCTCTCTCTCTCTCTCTCTCTCTCTCTCTCGTGTGTATGTGATGTATGTATGTGTACTTGTGTATATGTGATGTATGTATGTGTACTTATGTGTATGTGATGTATGTATGTGCACTTGTGTGTATGTGATGTATGTATGTGTACTTGTGTGTATGTGATGTATGTATGTGCACTTGTGTGTATGTGATGTATGTATGTGTACTTATGTGTATGTGATGTATGTATGTGAACTTGTGTGTATGTGATGTATGTATGTGTACTTGTGTGTATGTGATGTATGTATGTGCACTTATGTGTATGTGATGTATGTATGTGCACTTGTGTGTATTTGATGTATGTATGTGCACTTGTGTGTATGTGATGTATGTATGTGTACTTGTGTGTATGTGATGTATGTATGGGCACGTGTGTATGTGATGTATGTATGTGTACTTGTGTGTATGTGATGTATATATGTGTACTTGTGTGTATGTGATGTATGTATGTGTACTTGTGTGCACGTCATACATGCATGTGTAATTATGTGTGTATGATGTATTTTTGTGTACTCGCATGTACTAATGCAGATGTATGTGTGCACTCGTATGCACGTTATGTGTATGTATGTATGTGTGTGTATTTGTATGTAGCGATGTACATGCATGTATGTACACCTGTATCCAAGTGTTCTATGTATATCTGTGATTGACACAACACACTATGATTATCTTGGGAGTGTGGCTACAAAAACAACCGGTCCCCATGTGAACAGGCACAAGAGCTGGGGAGAATATAAACCTAACCTGATTACATCAGGACAGACACAAGAACGCGAGGGAAGTGGGGAAGTGGATGTCGGAGGTGGATGTGATTGTGATCACATCAGGGGATCCAGCTAACAGCACCAGACAATTATCACATTTACAAGAAAGACATCACATTCACAGCATCGTATCGGCAGTGAAGATTACTTGTTTAATGTATTATTCTGATGATTCCGTAAGGCACAGTATTATGGTTTTATTATGTTTAAATAATTCTAACACTTCAAAATATATTGCATGTACATTGGTGTAAACTTTTATTAGATGCCTTGTTTTCGTTCTTGATTTCTTTAGGGACCAATATTCAATATATTGCAAATTTCACATGAATTTCCGTTGGTGTCTATTTCTGTATCATTTGATGCTTGGGATGTTCACTAGCTGTTGATGTGTGGTGTTCATTGGCTGTTGTTGTGTGATGTTCATTGGCTGTTGATGTGTGATGTTCATTGGCTATTCATGTGTGATGTTCATTGACTGTTGATGTGTGATGTTCATTGACCGTTGAAATGTGATGTTCATTTAATGTTGATGTGTGGTGTTCGTTAGCTGTTCACATTTGATATTCATTGACTGTTGATGTGTGATGTTCATTGGCTGTTCATGTGTGATGTTCATTGACTGTTGATGTGTGATGTTCATTGACCGTTGAAATGTGATGTTCATTTAATGTTGATGTGTGAGGTTGATTATCTGTTGACGTGTGATGTTCATTGACTGTTGATGTGTGATGTTCATTGACTGTTGATGTTTGATGCTTGCAGATCTACAAATTGATGGGAAAGACCTTAGACTCATAAAAACATATATTGGAAACAACAAGCTGCCATAAATATTGATAATGAAGTACGTCAATATCAGCCTATTAAGAGAGATGTGAGACAGGGATGTGTAATGTCTACAGATATTTTTCCATGTACAGTGAAAATATTTTCAGAAATGTTGACAATGTGAAAAGAATCATAATTGGAGGATATAATATCAATAACATTAGATATGCAGATGATACAGTATTGATTGCAGACTATGAGCAGGATCTGCAACATTTAGTAGATGCGATTGTTGCACGCAGTGAACAACTTGGGTTATAATTAAATTGTAAGAAGACACAGATTATGGTCGTCAGTAAGAAGAACGAAATACCAAAATGTAATATACAAGTAAATGGGATAATCCTCATAATGTTGATAACAAGATGGGGACATAAAACATGTGTTGAGCAGAACTTTAGAAATATTGGTTAATAATATGTGTGACAACTAGAACTGCATCCACACCAACATCGTGGATGTAGGAAACAGACGCAGAGCGGCAACGGGCGGCCGGATGATTGAAACCACAGAAGTTATCAATATTAGATGGGAGTCAAGAAGCATGGCAAGATGGGCGGAATGTGTCAGGAGATGAGCAAATGATGACAGAACAGTAATACACTTTTGAGAAAATTGAGAAAATACTTCTATTTTTGTAACATAAAAAAGCAATCCATGAAATAAGTCGGGAGAATACGCAGAAACAATAAAATATGGAAGACAGACAAGAGGAGAGAAAAATGGACTATAACAACAGTAAATATTTCACTCGAGTCAGAGCTGGGTCTGGAGATATAGAAGCGTCAGACAACAATATCCAGGCTGGTGTCCATCCTGGTGTCCACGGATTGAGGCTCCTGTATGGATCTGATAGCTTCATGTGTCTTCAACGTCATCATCTTCAACACAATCATCAAGAACCTGTTCATGTAGCTTGGACTGTTCATAATTTGTCCACATCTCGCGATCTCTAAAATCAACTATCAAATCTGATATTTGTCCATGTTATTATTACATTGTAATTCACAAGGGCCCAATAAATGCTGGGGTTTATTGCAACCTCCTGTAAAGGTCATACACCTATTGTATCTGATTACATTCTGTCAGCTCCATGTGCTGAGTTATACTTATGGGTTATGAAGAATTTTCGTTTGTTGTCTTTCCATCTCTCTTTATGCATTTACCTTTCCAGTTGTCACAATATCTTACAGTTGCTCTGTTTTAATAATTTGGCCACAATGTCGGCTGCATATTTATGATGTTAGTTTAGTTTAGTTTAGTTTAGTTTAGTTTAGTTTAAATTAGTTTAGGTTAGTTTAGTTTATTTAGCTTAGCTTAGCGCTTAGTTTAGTTTAGTTTAGTTTAGTTTAGTTTTGCTTAGTTTAGTTTAGTTTAGCTTAGCTTAGCTGTTTAGTTTAGTTTAGCTTAGCTTAGTTTAGTTTAGTTTAGTCGACGGATCAACATCACGGTACACGGGTGTAACTCATTACTGCTCAGATCTACGCCTAGCTCAAGCCGAGTCCGGAGAATCTCAGCTCAGTGCAGGAACTCCGTAGCACCGGTGAGGTTTCTAACATACTTTGGGTAGATTTTTAACTAAAAAATTTCAATTTATTTCTGATATTTGTGCCTGGCTATGTGCGGCTGTATCTTCACGTCTTTCACGTCCCACAGATGGCTAACTGTGGCTCTCCCTGCCTGGTCACCGTTCTTCTGTGATATTAAGTGATATGTGTGATATGATAAGTGACGTCACACAATGGTTGTTGAGAATTGATATGAAATTAATTGCGGCTGCGGTAGCGTAATGGTTAGACACACGTCTAGTATGTTTACTCGCTGGTAAAGTGTTGTTATTCCTACAATATATTACATGTAATGATGACAGAATTCACGTGATAGAGTTCTGATTTCCTTGATCACATCTCCATCATGTCCTTGACACTGGAGATGCTCTGTCATATTTCAAGTATTCATTACCGACTGCATGCTGTCCTCTCTGATCACACATCTGTTTTTCTCTCGTATAGTTTTAGCGTGGGGTAGTATGTACCAGCCGGCTCCGTGACGAAGGGAGGCGGACGCAGTTCGTACTCCCGCATACCAGCGTTAGAAACTCAGCTGTGCGTGAGTTGGCAGTAAACCGTCTTGTGTTGGTTTTTAACGAAATGGTATGGGTATCGGTCGTTCGGAAAGGAATGGCAAACTACTGAACGTAAACTTGTTAAGCGATCACAACAGCAATAAATGTTGGTGTTGACTGCGACGTTCTGTAAAGGATATGCAAGTCATTTGTAACTTTCGTATGTATCTATCCCATGTTGCCTTCTACTTTCTTCTATCAGCCATCTTCTGTATGGTACAGCTCTGCTTCTGGTATTACTTGTGGGCCTAGCTCGTCACAGTCTTCTTGTCCTGCCATCATCACCTTGAATTGATTGCTGTCAATGTTACATCCAGATGGTGTTACATCCAGATGGTGTTACATCCAGATGGTATATCACTGACATCGAACGTTAGTGGTCATGCACCTTGCACGACTTCGTGCTCAGTGTTATCTTGACATCTACCGCATGTAGTTCATGATCTGGGTGGCAGTCTGCTTCAGGCAGTGTCTCTGGCGCAGTTTATGTTTCGATCAGTTACTTAGTTGTGCGCCTTTATGTTGTCCTTGTTGATTTATGTCTACTCATTTATGCTTCGCGTATTTATTTATATCTTCATAGTTACGCTGCGCATTACCCGTATTGATCTTCGTGGTCCTTTTAAACAAGCACTCATATGTTTACGCCTGGCTACACCTGGTGAAGTGGTGATCAACAACTTCTCGGAATCAATCAGCAGCCTCCCCTGGGCGGCCTATCACCCTGACCCCAGCCTCCGATGCCACCCCCAAGCTCGCACTGAGATGCCCAGCAACATATTGCGCACACTCCACAAGGCACACGACAGGAGCATTCATAATTTCTGTTGGATGATTAACTTTCAAAAAGACATTAATCAACCAGCAAAATTGCCACACACTGACAGCAGTTCCATGTAGAGCCGTGTCGGGACAACAGAAGGGGAAATATGACGGTATTTATGGATGCTCAGCGCGGGGCAGTAGATTACAAGGCTGTCCTAACACGACATGTCTAGGCAAACTTTCGATATGTCTAGGCAAACTTTCGATATGTTTAGGCAAACTTTTTTTTGGTTGGGGGGGGGGGGGGGCGGGTATATTTAAGTGGGTCATGTCGTATGTCCTACGACAGTGTTAAAATAGTTTGTTTAGGCAAACCTTCGGCATATATAGGCAAGCATTGGACATATCTAGGCAAACATTCGACATATCTAGGCAAACCTGTGACATATCTAGGTATACCATCGACATATCTAGGCAAACCCTCGATATATCTAGGCAAACCTTCTGACTTAGAGAAATAAAAGTGTGAGATAAACTAGGTGGACTATTCAGTAAATTTACAACAGAAAAAGTTAAGTGTATACAAGACACAATACTGCAGCTATAGTCAATAAATGTCAAGCGAACGGAAGAAGAAGTCGCCGAAATATTTCACTTGCCTTTGTGTTTATTTCTTTCATCAACTCTCTTTTTATTCCTAGTTTTTCTAGAACGTCTGTATTTGATTGTTTTGTTTCCATGAAATACGACATATTCGTCTGTATATCCACATCTCCGGGGCGTCTATTTGACTTTCTAGATGCTTGTTCAATGTCCAGGCTTCTGCGCCTTACAGTATTGTTGAATATACGTAACATAGATCATAGAAGTAAGTACATAGATGTCACAGAGTGAAGAAGTAAGTAGATATATGTCATAGGGCATAGAAGTAAGTAGATATATGTCATAGGGCATAAAAGGAAGTAGATATATGTCATAAATCATAAAACTAAGTAGATATATATCCGAGGTCGTAGAAGGAAGTAGATTTATCTCATAGAAGGAACAGTAAGGAGACCAGTGTCTGGATGCTCTGGCTGCATGCTGACATCGATAGAAGAACGCAGATCTAGTCCAAGACTTTGGTAATCGTGTGGGGAGGCGATCCATGACCGCCCATACCTACCGGCATGGCGCATGATTATGATTGACTGGTTGATTGATTGATAGATTGAATGATTGATTAATTGATTGATTGATTGATTGTGGTAAAAAAAGATGGGAATGGCCTACATTTGTGTTGATTAGTACAATACACACACAAACTCACACGGATACTCACACACAAGCGCGCGCAAGCATGCACCATGGTGTGTGAGTAAGGAAAGGTCAAGGATCTGTGTTTACAACTTGGGACACGTCGGGTATATGGTGCTACACCCGCACTTGTTTGAACCAGTTAGCACACTGGAGGGGGGGGGGGGGTCAATATCTGAAGTGAATAGAGGCGTAGACAAACTCAAGAGAATGGAGACAAATTGAAGAGAGTGGATACACATTGAAGAAAATGGAGACAAACTGAAGAGAAAGAATAAAATGTAGACACATTGAAGAGAATGGAGACACATTGAAAAGAATTGAAACAAACACAAAAGAATGGAGACAAACTATTGTAGACAGACTGAAGATAGTGTGTACAATCAGAAGAAAATGAAGAAAATATAGACAAACTGAAGAGACATAAGACAATGGAGACAAACTAAAGAGAAACAAAAGAATGTAGACAGAATGAATAAAACAAAGCGCGTGTATAAAAGCTGAAGATTACGAAGAGAATGGAGACAAAGTGAAGAGAAACAAAAGAACGAATTCGCAACAAAGCTCAGTTGGACGGCTTAATTGTGGGTGAAACTAGCAGTTTCTAGAATCTGTCAAAGTGCGGGTTCTATCACAAACAGCATACTCTATATGTGACACCACCGAACATTCAAACAGAATACTCTCTAGGTGACACCACCGAACATTCAAACAAACACATACATATTCCTACAACTATAAATCCAAGAAGCAAACACAAATTATATATTGACACCGACACGGCACATGTCCTTACCAGAAATAATAGTTCAAATACCATCTGGAGAAAGTTAATTGAATCCTCACTGAATCAATTCCTATTTACAGAAAAACAGCCTAGTTATAATGAACTCCAATGTCCCTTTACATCTGATGAATGAAATCTCTGAACTTATAAAATAAGAGTATCAGCCCCCTCACACTAGTGAATGTGCTACACAAACTGTTACACATACAGACTGTTTTCAATAGTCATTAAATGTTGCGCTCATTTCTGCCGTTTCACCAACTGCGTGCGGGACGATAACTCGTGAGTTACTTGTATGTGCCCGCTAGATGTCGCGTGCAGCGCACGGGCGATGTCTAGCGCCATCTGCCAACTTCACGCGCCATGTTTGTATTTGTCTACAAACAATGTTTCCACAACTAGCTCCTTCGGGTACACAAATATTATTTTAAGACATGTCCTGAATAAACTGAAACAGAATTTATAAATTTTTCAACTTTCCTCTTGACATACTCTCAGAAACCGCTTTAACATTCTATCTGCACGAACTTACGAACGAACGTACGTACGAACGAACGGATGAACTTTATTCACAACAGGTCAGAAATGTGAACTACAAGCTCCTCTTCCAACACGGCAGCACCCAAAAACATGTCACTAACTCATCAATTTACAGTTATGTATCTAGTACAGAAAGCATGCATGTGGCGAGTGTAAATTGACACAGCACAGATTAGTGTAATGAGCTGAATATTATATGAAAAAATACACGCGTTTACAGCCACATAAACCTGCGAACTGTTGGGTACAACAATACTGCAAGCAAACTTCGGGTAGATATAACACTCATTTCCCACCAACACAAGACATAACAACTCGACATCAAGTTATGTTGAAATCAACTCGGTATATAACCACCATCACGTTATGGGAAATCAACTCGACATATAACCAACATCAAGTTATGGGGAGATTAACTCGACATATAACCAACATCAAGTTATGTTGAAATCAACTCGGTATATAACCACCTTCAAGTTATGGGGAAATCAACTCGACATATAAATAACATCAAGTTATGAGGAGATTAACTCGACATATAACCAATATCAAGTTATGGGGAGATTAACTCGACATATAACCAACATCAAGTTATGGGGAGATTAAATCGACATATAACCACTATCAAGTTATGGGGAGATTAACTCGACATATAACCAACATCAAGTTATGTTGAAATCAACTCGGTATATAACCACCATCAAGTTATGGTGAGATTAACTCGACATATCAACAACATCAAGTTATGTTGAAATCAACTCGGTATATAACCACCATCAAGTTATGGGGAGATTAACTCGATACATAACCAACATCAAGTTATGTTGGAGCCAGCACATTTTTGTCGACATGAGTGCTCTATGGAATAGGTGGCCAATCAATATCTCCCGTAGCGAACGACGAGGCTGAGGTTGAACCTTCATCCGACCGCCTTCATTCTACTGACATCGGAGCGTCCTAACTATTGCATCCACTCACTAGCTACAATAATTACTGGCACTGTCCTGTTATGAAGTGCAGACTATGTCTTTTATGAACCTAATGTCTGTAGTTCTGAGCTAGTTTTCTAATTATCTGTCTGTTGGTCCGTCATTCGTTTATCTGTCTGCCTGTCCGTCCATCCATTTGTGTAAATGCATGCTTGCATGTGTGTATGTAGGTGTGTCTATTATGTGTATGTGTCTATTATATGTGTGTGTGTGTGTGTGTGTGTGTGTGTGTGTGTGTGTGTGTGTGTGTGATGTGTATGTGTGTACATTGCATTATTTATGAAAGAATATGGTGGAGAGAGATCACGAGAGACAAAGAGGTGAAGAGAGAGGAGGATAGAGAGAGCGGGAAGAAGAGAGAAGAGAGGGAGGGAGAGAAAGAAGGAGAGAGAGAGAGAGAGAGAGAGAGAGAGAGAGAGAGAGAGAGAGAGAGAGAGAGAGAGAGAGCTAATGTATAAGTAAATGTTTCTTTGTGTGTGTGTGATTGTGATTTGGTATACGTGTATGCAAGTAAGTGTGTATTTGTGAGTTATTGGGTGGGTGTATAACTGTGAGTTAGTTGCACATCCTTTACAGGACGCCGCAGTGAACCCCAGCATTCCTTGGTTGTGTATGATGTCTTGACATCAGTAGTTTGCCATTGCTTTCTGAACGACCGCCATTATACCATTTTTATTTTATTTTTTTAAACAACACAAGGTGGCCTACTGCCAAATCGCCTACAGCTTTGTTTCGAACGTGGTATGAGATTACGAACTTGGTCTGTAACACCTTCGCCACGGACTCGGCATAACTGTGAGAGTTTATGTAAATGAAGTGTGTATATGTGAATGTGTGTGTAGGGGTATGTATGTGTGTATATGTTTATACATATGTGTGACTGTGTGTGTATGTATGTGCGTGTGTATGTGTGTGTGTGTGTGTGTGTGTGTGTGTGTGTGCCTCCCTGTCTGTCTTATATACAGTAACATACATTGATTTTGTTCACAGCATTTATTAGAGAATGTTCTTTCCATGTGAATGTAACATGCGTAAAAGACAATTGATGTACGACAGATGAGTGCTTGGAAGGGCCGAATGTCAGACGGGACTACGTGCCTAATCTTTGATCTTTGAAAATACAGTTCGTTTGTTCGTTCGTTCGTTTTGTCTGTCTGTCTGTCTGTCTCTCTGTCTGTCTGGCTGGCTGGCTGTCTGTCTGTCTGTCTGTCTGTCTGTCTGGCTGGCTGTCTGTCTGTCTGTCTGTCTGGCTAGCTGTCTGGCTGGTTAGCTGGCTGGTTGGTTGTCGGTCGGTCGATCGGTGTGTGGGTCTGTCTGTCTGTCTGTCTGGCTGGTTGGTTGTCGGTCGGTCGATCGGTGTGTGGGTCTGTCTGTATCAAAATGCTCCGCGTTACCTTGCCACTGTTTAAAAATAGCGAAGGACTAAACATACTTCGGTGTCCCTAAACCTACGATAAGCAAACAAAACAGGCTTAGCGTACTCCGCAGCGTAGCTGAGGAACAATCTTCCACAACAAATCAGAGACCTCACCAGTCCCTACACAAACAATCACAAACTATTTGAACACTCTCTCAGGGCAGACTACATGACCCACTTAAATATACCCCCCCCCCCCTCCAACCCCGAAATGTAAGAAATCCAAGTACACCAATCACTCTCCTCTCTGCGCGTCAGCACAACCCTTGTAGCCAATTACAAGTTCCTTGTCAATCATTGGAAATAACGAGTCATGTAGGAACCATTGTTACACATTTCCCATGAGTTTATAATCAATTTCTGTTGTTGTTGTTGTTGTTGTTGTTGTTGTTGTTGTTGTTGTTGTTGTTGTTGTTGTCTAAGATGAGCATCGCAGGTGATGTGTGAATGAATACTTTATGAACAGAAAGGAGAGCAGAACGTTCAACAATCCTGCCTGGCTAATTATTGCAACTTAAAAGTAAAGATTATTCTAAACAATGTTTTCCAGTAGTGAATATGAATAACGAAGACACCAACAATAGATTACACGATTTATTGCCTGGCATATTTCGCTGCATCTCGTCAAGTAAGCCTGATATAACAATGCACAAAGACGATGGGAACCTGGTCAAGCTGACACACCACAAATCACCCATTTCATCGTCTGGACGGCATATTTTGGAAACCGGTCACGTGATTGATATGGACAATGCGTTTCGTCGTTGTTTAACACACAGAATGGTTGCATGTGAAAGGTGTCAGAAGCTCATCTCATCATGTTCCTCTTGTACCTTGCGGTGTCGAAGTGAAGTTTAAACTTCGCGAGAGTGCCCGATTATGGGCTGCCGTTTGGGTCAGTCCGTTTATACATCTTAGTTTTTCTACGAGCAGTCTGAAGATCCCCTGCCGGCTTGCTAGGCCAGTCGCAGGTTTAGGACACTAATCTGACCACAGGGAGTCCATCACCTTTGGCGAGCCATAGCCCCGTTAGCCCATGACCTCGCGGTCATGGTTGCCCGGTCTGCACCACGCGGAGGTGGGGGTTGACTTGTGTAGTCTGCGGGTCATCGGCAGGCTACTAATTTTCGCTCTTCACCCCTCCTGGGAGAGGCTAGCCGATCCTAACCCTGCTAGCTGCAGGGCCAGGCGCATTCCACACCTTGCAGACCCCCCCCCCTCTCTCTCTCTCTCTCTCTCTCTCTCTCTCTCTATCTATCTATCTATCTATCTCTCTGGTGGCAGAAGCAATCGCCATTAATTTATAGAAGCCAATGTTATGCAAACAGAAAGACATGATAGTCAGTCTAAAATGACCGTGGTAGACAATTAAACTTACTGTGTGTTGTGTATTTCAGCTTGGTGGATTTATCTAATTATTTTAGTTTATGTTGTGTGATTTATGCATTATGCACCTGACGAAATCAGGCAATGCATCGTGCAACCTATTGTTTGTGTTTTCGTTATTTAAAGTTTATTCTATCGATCGATCGTTTTGACTGTGTGTATGATAGTATGCTCGTTTTGTCTGTCCTGTTACATGATTCGATCGATTTGTTAGTTCGTTAGATAGTTCGCTTTGTGTGTCCGTTAGATCGTTTGCTGTGTCTGTCTGATAGATCGTTCGTTCGTTCGTTCGTTTCTTTTCTGTCCGATAGATCGTTCGTTTTTTCTGTCTGTTAGTTTTTTTCGTTCGTTTTGTCTGTCTGTTAGTTGGTCCGTTTTGTCTGTCTGTTAGTTGGTCTGTTAGATTGTCTGTTTTATTTTCTTTCTGTCCGTTAGAATGTTCGTTAGTTATTTCTGTTCGTTAGATCATTTGTTAGTTATTTCTGTCGGTTAGATCCTTTGTTTTTCTATCGGCCTGTCTGTATGTTTGAAAATAGCTCGCCCGCACGCATGTACGCAGGTAATTTCTCACGTACGTCTTGCGTGCGTGCATACGTGTATGTGTATGTGTCTGTGTGCCTTTCTGTCTCTGTCTGTCTGTTGTTTAGTCTGTACGATAACCTACCTACATATTTGAATAATTGTTTACCCCCACTGTCAAAGATGGGCAACATGGTGCGACCTCCACAATTAAAAAAGTCACCGGCTTCTGTCAGCGACAGTGTGCAACAGAATGCACTCACTGATTTCTGGCTTCCCATGTAGTCACTGGTTCCTGGCTTCTAGTGGCGGGAGATTTCTCAGTGACAAGCCAGGTTCTCCCCTCCTCCTGAGACGGAAGTGATTCTCAGCTGTGTCTGGATTGTTCTCGCCTAATTTGCTTTGAAAGAGGCGAACGAGAAAAGAAACTCCTGTACAAGGGTTTGCTCTTAAATCCTTGCCGGCCTGGTTGTGTTCTTTGTGTGGGAGCACTCCCATAACACGGCCACTGGTGTTTGGCAGATTGTTCCTTGGTGTGGTCACGTGTGGGAACATGTTCTGGTGGTCTGGTGGCAAGAGAGAAGACAGCCTGCTCACCGATCCTATCCTCACAACCGGGTCATTTCTCTTTCTCACTCACTCTCACCCGCTCCCTGGCGAAGGAGTTACGGACCCAGTTCGTAATCCCACATACCCGCCTTCGAAACACAGCTGTGCCAGATTTATGTTGGTTTTTAAGAAATGGTTTGGGTGTCGGTCGTTCAGAAAACAATGGCAAACTTCTGAACGTAAACTTGCCAAGAGATCACAACAGCAAAAAAATGCTGGAGTTGAATGAAACGTCCTGTAAAGTATATGCAACTAACACACACACACACACACACACACACACACTCTCTCTCTCTCTCTCTCTCTCTCTCTCTCTCTCTCCCACTCTCTCTCTCATCCTCTATCTAACCCTATCTATTTCACTCTCTGTTTCCTCTCTTTTAATACTCTCTCTACCTCTCTCTCTCTCTCTCTCTCACACACACACACACACACACAAACACACACACACACTTTGATTGTGAGTTTGTGTGTGTTTAAGGAAGTGTGTGAATGTGTGTGTGATTGTATGAATGTTTGACAGTGAGTATTTGTGTATGTGCGTGTGTGCAGGTGTGCATGTGTCTATTTTGTGTGTATGTGTGAAGGGGTAGGTGTGTGCTTTGCTTTATATATGAATGAGGACATATGGGCGTGAGAGGGAACG
This sequence comes from Cepaea hortensis, assembly GCA_963921405.1. Classification (NCBI taxonomy): domain Eukaryota; kingdom Metazoa; phylum Mollusca; class Gastropoda; order Stylommatophora; family Helicidae; genus Cepaea; species Cepaea hortensis. Next base: position 3,670,617 of record OY992878.1, read on the forward strand.
AACAAACTTTATTTTCAAAGGGTTAAGAATTGGGCACGCAGGCCCGTCTAACATTCTGCCCTTCTATCACTCTCTTTCATACATTATTTCATTCACACATCATTCAAGGCTAACAGAGAACAACAACAATATAAAAGATATGCATTATAAAGGTATGGGCAAAATACGGACATCAAAACTACATGAAAGAGTGAGAGTGAGTGAAACTACATCAAAACTACATGGGAGAGTGAGGGAGATATTGAGAGAGAGAGAGTGAGAGAGAGAGAGAGAGAGAGAGAGAGAGAGAGAGATTGATTTAGTATGTAAAAGTCTATGTTTCTTAGTGTTTTTCTGACTGTGAGTGAGTATATGCGTATGCGACGATGTGTGTAATTGTGTGGTATTGAGTGGGGTATAACTGTGAGAGTTTTAGTAAATGATGTATGTATGAATGAATGTGTGTACGTAAGTATGTATGTATCTCTAAGTGTATTTGTGCATGTGTGAGTGTTTGCCTCTGTCTGCCTGCCATCCTGCCTGCCTGTCTGCCAGCCTGTCTGATAACATGGTAATATGTATTGTTTGTGTTCACAACTTTCATTTGACAATGTTTTTTCTATGTGAATTCAACATACACAATATATGATTGATGTACGAAAGATGAGTGGTTGGCAGGGCCGAATGTTTAGCGGGCCTGGGTGTCCAATTTGTGACCCTTTGAAAATGAAGTTCGTTCATTCTTTCGTTCTCTCTCTCTCTCTCTCTCTCTCTCTCTCTCTCTCTCCCTCTCTCTCTCTCTCTCTCTGTGTCTCTCTCTTTCTCTCATTCTCTCTCTCATTTTCTCTCACTCTCTCTCTCCCTTTCTCATCATCTCTTTCTCTGAGTGAAAGTGAGTGAGTGTGAGTGAGACAGAGAGAGAGAGAGAGAGAGAGAGAGAGAGAGTGAGTGAGAGAGTGACAGATTGAGTGACAGAGTGAGTGAGTGAGTGTTTTTGAGTGTCTGCTTGTGTGTGTGTGGGTGAGTGAGAGAGAGGAAGAGAGAGTGAGAGAGAGAGAGAGAAAGAGATAGTGAGTGAGAGAGGGAGAAAGCGAGTGAGTATGAGTGAGAGAGAGAGAGTGACTTAATGTGTGAGTGAGTGAGTAAATAAGTGAGTGAGGGGCACAGTGAGAATGAGTCAGTTAGTGTGGGTGTATGTGTGTCTGTATGAGTGTGTGTTTATAAAAAAAAAAATGAGAGAGAGAGAGTGAGTGAGAGAGAGAGACAGAGAGAGAGAGAGAGAGAGAGAGAGAGAGAGAGAGAGAGAGAGAGAGAGAGAGAGTTGAGCGTACACATGCCATGTAACATGCTATTCCATATTGTGTGTGTGTCCTCATCTTTCATATTATCATTTTAACGCCACTTGATGTTAACATGTACAATATGAACACTTGTACATGACCTATTTCATCATGTTTACATCAATGTTAGGAAATATTATCTGATTGAATTGCATCAATAATTCTTACGTTACACACTCTATAGGTATAACATAGTTTTTTTCTCCATGTTTTGTGAGATTGTACACAACAGTCGTTAGTGAATGTGTATGTTAAGTGTGGGAGTTTGTTCATGTTATTTCAGTGATTATGTCAAGCAACGTGCATGTGTCTAGATGTGTGTGGGTGTGTGAGTGTGTGGGTGTGCAGGAACGTATACATAATCACATAACAAGCTATTCCATATTATTTGTGTTTTTTCATCTTTCATCTTTTTTATTTTTTCTGCTTTTCATATCACCATCTACCACAATATGCAAACTTATGCACTGCTTTATCAACTTTAGCTAACATTATCATGTTGCATTGAATTAATATACTTTACGAGATGTAAAGTGAATGTTAAACATATTTTCCTATTTTCGTGTGGATGCTCATGACAGTTGTCAATGTATGTATGTGAAAGGATGGGAGTCTGTTTGTATTAAGCTCAGTGACTGTATGAGTACATCCGAATGTCACCGGAAGTTGTGCTTAACATTCCAACTGGTTATTTGGACACATCTGATCACATCTACCACAGGCAACTTCCACTGAAAGGTTCATCCGTTAGCATTCTTTACCAATACTTAGTATTAAGGGAGGGTGCAATACCTTCAAGGTCACGGTATATTTTACTATATAAAGAGTATAGCACCCCCCCCCCCCCCGGGCCCCCTCCCAAAAAATACGGATCTCATTTTATCTACGTTTTCAAATTTTGCTTTCTTTGGTACTTCCGATCCATGTTTTGGTCTCCCGTGGGCTGGCGAACCGGGTCGGCGGTCGGGCGACGATCGAACCATCGGTGATCGATTTTAGGAATGGCTGTTTCAACACAGGATAGAGCGACAATCTGGGGCCCGCGCGTCCCCCTGTTGGTATTACGGGCATTTAGTCCCAATGTGAGCATTTGCCAACAATGGTCCACCAGACCCACAACTACTGAGAAGAGGTGTGAAATTTGATGATCATCTCGGATCCTGGCCAGACCAAGTGCAGTACCGAAAGGCAATACTACACTTTGATCTTATTATTTTTATTTAGAAGGGCTCACTGTTCCCAGAGGAGCCAAAGAATCCCAACTAGGTCCCGCGTCACCGTGTGTTGGGTGATCATCCCAGCCCCTGGCAAGATCAAGTGCAGAAACTACACTGTGATCTTAGCTAAAAGGCCGAGAAGCGATAAGCAGGAACTACACTTTGATCTTAGCCAAAAGGCAGGTAGGCAATAATATATCAATGAGCAAATCGGAGTGCATTCTTGTTACAACCTCATGAAATAAATTGACATGTAATCGCGGTGTAGTATGTTATCGAGGAAGAAGACTACTAAAAACACATAAGCTAATTAACATAGAAATTTGTCTTATTCCTAGAATATCTAATATAAATTCAATCAATCAATCAGATGCCGTCTCCGCAATGAAGGTTGGCTGCAATGGATCTCCAACACTGTCTGTCTCTCGCCTTGACAGTACATTCTGCAGTACGTTCGTACATCTCTTGATGTTATCCTCCCACTTGTATCGTTGTCTACCTGTTGCTCGCTTGCCCTCAACCTTGCCTTCCAGTATGGTTTTTATAAGAGTATCATGTCTTTTAACGTGGCCAAAATATTTCACTTGTCTCTTCTTTATTTCTTTCATCAACTCTCTCTTCATTCCCAGTTTTTCTAGGACCTCTGCATTTGATTGTTTTTGTTTCCATGAAATACGACCTATTCGTCTGTATATCCACATCTCCAGGGCTTCTATGCTACTTTCTAGTTGCTTGTTCAATGTCCAGGCTTCCGCGCCATACAGTAGCGTTGAATATACGTAGCATTTGACATTTCTCATTTTAATGCGTTATTAATCTCTCTAGATGTTAATACTGATTTCATGCCGTTGAAAGCATTTTTGGCCATCCCTATTCTTTTTTTTTTTTTTTTTTTTTGATTTCCATTTCACTTCTGCCGTCATCTGTTATTATATGTCCAAGATAGGAGAAACTTGTTACTTGTTCTAGTATCTGCCCGTTTACTGTGGTGTTCATTGGTGACCTTTCCTTTTCACTGCTAATTATCATAGTTTTTGGTCTTATGGATGTTAATATCTAAGCCACATTTTCCACTGCGCCTGTTTACTTCTTCCACTAGGTCTTGGAAATTTTTGCTCACTTTCTGCTAATAACACAGTATCTTCAGCATATCTAGATTGTTTATAATATAAATTAGTAATATAATTTAAAAAAAATATTCAATTGAAATATCAACTTAGTGACGTTTGTAAATAATTGTTAAACTATAAGGGCATAATATTAATGCGAATGATTTCCCTTGTCCAGTCTAGGATAAATTGTGTCCCTTGATATTTCTCGAGTAAAAATCTAACACGTACAATGAATTATTTCCCTTGTCTCTCTTGATATTTCTCAAGTAATGGAATGCCATCAAGGGAGTCAAGACATGTGTCTCAATGATAGGAGTGTCCTTGATAAGTAGATACTGCATCGTTAAGATGTGCGTCAAGGGTTCTCAAGATAACGGTGTCCCTGTCTATACTGCATCGTCACGATGTGCGTCAAGGGTTCTCAAGATACCGGTGTCCCTGTCTATAATGCATCGTCACGATATGCGTCAAGGGTTCTCAAGATACCGGTGTCCCTGTCTATACTGCATCGTCACGATGTCCGTCAAGGGTTCTCAAGATACCGGTGTCCCTGTCTATACTGCATCGTCATGCCGTGCGTCAAGGGTCCTTGTCTATACTTCTGTCTATCTTTTACGTCTGGTTTTATATCTCTCGTTGTCTATTTATCTGTCTATCTATCTATCTATCTATCTATCTATCTATCTATCTATCTATCTATCTATCTATCTATCTATCTATCTATCTATCTATCTATCTATCTATCTATCTGTCTGTCTGTCTGTCTGTCTATCTGTCTGTCTGTCTGTCTGTCTATCTATCTATCTGTCTATCTATCTATCTATCTATCTATCTATCTATCTATCTATCTATCTATCTGCCTGCCTGCCTGCCTGCCTGTCTGTCTGTCTGTCTGTCTGTCTGTCTGTCTGTCTGTCTGTCTGTGTCTCAGATTTCTGACATTCCATGTTCCTAGTACTTTGTTTCTTTGTCTGACACATGGGATCTCCTTGGTAACACTGTCGGGATTACCTGCGTCATCACGATTACTAGTATTTGCCCCTGTGTCCCACTCTTCCCCAGTGTTATTTGATCTGCCTGGCCTGGGGGTCTCACCACCTGATCTCTTTCTTATTATGTTTTCTTTTATGGTTGCTAGGGTCTTTTTCGAAGTTTTGCAGAAGGTAGTTTGCCATTGCTTTCCTTCAGGGCAGGGACTGTACTAGCCGGTGGCCATAGCCATTGTCTCTACTGATGAGATCAACTGCTTATCGCCACAGAGTGCAGACCATAACCAACAACAATCTGTCGCCTGCTCTCACACTACACCCACCACCTGCTTTCATGGCTTCACATAACCCTGTGGCTACTAATGTGTGTCCCAATTGTTCTCAGCTGTTTGTCTGTGTATCATATTGTTGATGATTTCATTAGTCATTATTGCTTGCCTTTTCTTGGTTTCATTCACTGGTAAATTCACGACAGTTGATTACCGTCATCATTAAGTGCCTCGCCGAGTGACGTGGGCGATCATACTTGTCCACATCTTGAGATCTCCAACGGCAAGTATCAATTTGTGCGTTGACTCCCTGCTGTACCATGACACAAGACTGTCCAGAATGTTCTCTCGTCATCTACCATCTCTTTCCACAAATATGTCCAGTTGTCACATGTTCCAGTGTTTGCCTTCTTATAATGTGGCCAAATAAATGTTGACTGCCTCTTTCTGATGTTTGTAAGCTGTCTTTGAGACTTAGCCTCCCTCAAAATGTTCAGCTTGCTCATTTTGGCTGTCCGAGGAATTTTCAGCATTCTATCAAAACCACATCCCCAAGCTTCCAGGAACATTTTTGCTTGTTGATTATCTGTACAGGATTCCCAGCCATATGTTAGGACAGGTTATATGTAACAGACAATAATTATTTTTCTAACTTCCAATGACTAGAACTTATTGCATGAAACGTTCTTCATCTGATATGAAGTTTTTGTTTGTCGTATTCTGTTCTTTATCGCTGTGATGCAACTTCCATTTGATATTATCTATCTGCCTAGATATTTGAATTTCTGCACTTGCCCCAAAATAACATTTACTTTAATTGTGCATTTAGGCATGATCTGTTTCTTGGATATCGCCATTACTTCTGTCTTCCTATTATTCAAGCTATGGATCATTTTTTTTTTCACTTTCACAACCATTGTATCTGTCATTTATTTAGTTGCTTAGTTCTTTCCGACTTGCCGTTATCAGGACGGTGTCATCAGCACAATATTATGTCCACCAACCAGGATCTCTGACACATTTTCTGTAGATCTCGTTATATGTTCACTGAACAATAAGAACGAATCAGGAGACATGACACATCCCTGTCTGACACCTTTCTTTATGCACTGGAAAGTTCCTAAAAGGTTGCTGGTTCTTATGACTGCTGTTTTCTGCCAATATATGTTCCTTATTGTTCGCAGATCTTTGCCGTCAATGTGTGTTGTTCTAGTAGTTTGATTATTTTCCTCATGTTTCACATTGTCAAATACTTTTGTTTAGTCTATGAAGCATAAGTACAGATCTATTTTGCTTCTATAAATGTTACTAATACTATCATGATAATATATATATATATATATATATATATATATATATATATATATATATATATATATATATATATATATATATATATATATATATATATATATATATGTTGTTGACACCTTGCAGTCTTGACAGACCAAAGTATGTGAGTTGGAATGTGGCCAATATTCCATCACAATGTCTGGGCAGAGCTTCAGAGAATCATGTGATGCCCAAACGACATGACCCCTCTCTCGGCCTAGTCTTGTGTATTCCAGAGGAATGGGTAACCAATACGTCTGGCACAAGGTAGGCTGCAGACGCTGGCGGCTCAGCGTCAAACCTCCGAGACCTCACCACCACGAGCCGGTGGCGAGTTATGGCCAGACCCTGACACCCAAGGGACCCGGCTTAGAGGCGTTCAGCCAAGTCCCGCAGGTGAGGGCCTCGTACGAGCCCGGACCATGGGGGCACGCACATCTGTCGAACACATGTATCCGGACCTGTGTAAAGCGTGCACTATCGTCAGACTCTCCACCTGACTTTAGGTGGCCCCCGCGACCAGCGGGAATAGGCCCGCCAGAGCTACCGCAGGGGATATTGCCTGTCTATTTGCAAGCAGATCCCCCATCCTTCCACTGTGCGGATCTCGCGACCGACGAGAATAGGAGAATATATATATATATGGCATTGTTTGTGCTAATTACCCCTACAAATCCACACTATTCATCACTAATTACTGGTTTAGTCTTATTTCTTATTCTTCTCATAATTATTCATTTTTTTTTTTTAAATTGTTGCGTATCCCTTACGGGACGTTACAGCCAACGCCAGCATTTTTCAGCTGCTGTTTATGTACTAGGCAAGTGTTCCGTTCAGTAGTTTGCCATTGCTTTCTGAACGACCGGCTCCCATACCAGCACGTTATAACACCACGCGACACGGTCTGCTGCACAAATCGGTCGCAGCTGAGCTTCGAACGCCAGGTACCCGGCTCATGAACCGCGTTCGCCACGGAGCCGATTTCAGTTTGTTTACTGGTGTTAAATATGCCCATTCTGTAATAATTTTCTCCTCCGAATTTTCACGTCATTTTGTTCCATGCTTTCAATTCAACTATTACGACTACCTTGCTTAATGTTTACTTTGACCAGTGTGACAAATTTGATTGAGCTGCCAGAGGACCTAGTTTGTAGTGTTCTCTGGAGATATATCTTGAATAATAAATAACAAGATAAAGGATATGATTTAGCTCGTTTTGTCTAGAGGTCACTCAAATGAGCTAATCATTCCCGCAATAGCCTTTTTTGGAGAACATTTTTCTTTGGCTCAAACCCCCACTGTGAGACCACTATGTATCTACACAGAAATTTATAAAAGAAGTAACTAGTTCACCCAAGGCCAGAGAAGATCTGAACTATTAGCGCCTGTACAACTGAGGATCCCTCTCACTCAACATAATGTTGCCAGTGTGCTGTTCGTCCGTCACATAGATCTTCTCCTATATATTTTGTCATTTTGTGACCTATATCAGTTTGTCCCATTTCTTTGGGATTGTAGGACTCAATTATTTGTAGGCAAACTCAACAATAACTGTACATTACATCTGTTGGACAAGACATCTACATGACAGTTTCTTGACAAAAGTGGGACATACATTCACAAGGAATTGTGTACACCAGCCATTGTACAAGACTTACATCATAAGAGATACTTGACAACATCTATACAGGACTTTTCACAATATGTATAATCAACCACAGCCCTTAAGACAGTCACAGATACAATACTTGACAGCAACTGTACAAGAAATTCACTGAGGACATGTACTTAAAACACTGGTTCATTGAATACACCATTTATTGAGTTGATGGTGAGTCGAGTGATGACCATTGTCTAATCTCCTGTCATGTCAACACTTCAATTATTGCATAGAAAATGCATAAAATATGTCACACATGCAGGTTGATAAACAAGATACAACACCTCCCCATTACTCCACCAGCCAATAACCAGCTCTCCTCCTCCTCTCCTCTCTAATCACCACTACACCATTGACTTTTATCCTTTCCTCTACTGTTAATGAGGGAAAACCAAGATAAGCCATAACCTGGGGCAAGCATAGGGACCTTCTGTTCCACTGGTCTGTTTAATCCTTTTAGCACCTATGATGGGTGTTGGACAAGCTCAGGTTGCAGTTCTCCCCATGATGATTTTCCAAGTCAGACTAATTATCCCCTACTGTCACAGTTTGAAGAAAAGTTACAGCCTTGTCTTTCACTGGTGAGTTGACTGTTTATGAAGTTGAGACTTAGGATGTTGTTCTCCTTTTCCTGTAGAGGAAGATCTGAGATACAAATATGTCCCAGTCTTCTTCCTTCTCCTCAGTCTATCTCACGTACTTTACAAGTCTTCATTCTGAAACACTGTGTGAGCACCAGGCTGGAGATTAACTAAGATAAGTCACAGCTAAACAATCCATTGTCCCAGTCATTTCACCAGACGTCTTGGATGAGGTTCACCACCATAGACTTGTTGTTTAGTTCTCAGATGTCATTTGATTGACTCAAAGATCACTGTAGTCTTCAGAACTCTTTTTCTCCCTTATTTATATCCAGCTGTTTGAGAGCTGAGCTGAAAGTCTCTAGGAAATTCCCATATTGTGGGTTCTAGAAGATTTCACTTATAGAGAGTTGGTTCTGGATTCTGGGACTACTGGTTAGTTTTCCCAGATGATATATGGATGGCCTCTCCACCATACTGTTCTCTGTCGATATACAAAATGGCACAACATCTCTTTACATATGTTAAAAGATAATGTTATTATACATCAACAGACACAGATTGGGGATGAGGAGGAAAAGGATGGGTGTGGTCCAAACACACCTCTCCTAGTTTGATGATGCAGTGTATTTCACTCTGATGTACTGTGGTAATCACAAGACTATATGCTGTGACAGGGTAGCTTAACACAATTACAAGCATTCATGTGGTCCAAGTTCCACCATGTTTTAACCACAGTAGACCTGGGCACAAGGAGGACCAGACACAGTACAGCAAGCATCATGAACAAGCATTGTGTCATTGTAACATGGGACAGGCATTGTGAAGGGAAATGGAAAATAGGCATTTACAACTGCAATATGCATTATGTATTAACTAATGGCATTTACCCAATTAGCAGACCAGACATCCATTCCTATGGCTGTGATGTTGGTGCATGAATGTCCTATTCCATATTCACTTACACAGCAATGCCAGACCTCACCCCTTTTCTCAGACAGACCTGACTCACAGGTACATCATCTTTATCATCATCATGTGCTCTTTCCCCACTGAGTAATTTTCATGTCTACTACAGTAGGTAACAGAAGCTCAATTGCATAGCAATGGTTCATATATGCACTAAGCACATATGGGAAAAACATGTTTAGTCCTTGTAAATTTGCATGAGCCATAAATTATATTCAGCCAACTAAGACACAGGTTCACACACCTATGGTTCTCTTAGGAACTAATTTATATGAACCAAACAACAGTAAAGGTACCAGTGTAATACTTCAAAGAGAAATTGTATTAATTCTCTTGAGCATATAGCCACCAGGCATCACATGGACTTAGCAATTTTGGCGTGCCATACACAACCTGTTTACATATGGATATTGAAGCATCTTTCCTTCCACTAGATGTGAGAGGCTATTTATTAAATCACCAACTCACTCACTCCATCATTCTCAGCGTTTTACCAAGGAACTTGTACATGTTTACATCACTCATTCCAATCCAGACTGCCATTTGTTAACTCGCGAGAGCAAAGGTACAGTTGATTTAAGGAATGAGTCATCCTAGGCATGAATAATGCACAAGGGGTTTGGGTTTGCGAATTTGCATGAGTGTGCCACACATTCATCAAGCATACGCAACCAGTCACAACAAGGGATTGATATGCATTTGGAGTATACAGCGTGAAAGACATGTCAAGGTGGAAGAAGCAGTATCCAGAATACTGGCGCACAGAAGTTAGGTTTTCCACTTTCACATTTTATTCATAAAATACTCTTATATTCTTCTCTTTCGTTCACTAGATCTAGCCACAACATTAAAGTATGTTTTAAAGTGGTACCTGTTGTCCAGAGAACAATATATTATTGAATCTTTAAGGGCATTGTTGGGTCATCACATCACACTAGCGACCGCTCCTGGTGAGATCCTCGCTCAAACTAATTAAATTTTAAAATATGGCCCAGGAATAGCGTGGGCTCATTACTTATTAACCAATCAAAAGACAAGCGCATACCGCCGCCTCCCCCAACTCGCTCTGGAACATACTAGTTCCAAGAATCGTCCTTCTATTTGGAAACGCCACTTAAATCGGAAGTATTTTTATGAATGTGTAGGGCTGGGAATGGGGAGTTCTGTTTCATCATGCTACAACCAGACAAAGCTGACATATCTGGTTGCTTCAATGATGATACATCTATTTGAGATAACCTATACTATTGTAGTCCTGTGAATGTTTAGTTTTATTTGTAGTTTTATAACCATGGGATTGTGATACGAGTTGATATCTGCATCTGGATATGTTTTGGCGTTCATAACGTTGTTTTTAAATCGACTTGTAGTAATAAAGTAATTATTTTAGTGTTTTCTATTCTTCTTCTTATTTCGTTCACTTAAAATATGTCTATAACTGCAATGTTGTCTCTTGTATGAATTTAACTGTCTTTATTTAGTTCATTCAGCAGTCCATAGGGTTTTTCTTCCACTGTTGTCTCTCTAGGCCAGAAGGTTCGCCTGCATATGTTGTAGTTTGGGCAATCCTGGAGTATGTGCTCTGCTGTCTGCGACGCCAATCCACATGGGCACATGGCTGAGCCACCAATCTTGAATTTTGTATACATGTGGTTGCGTAATCTATTGTGTCCTGTTCTGAGGAGCAGAATAATGACTTGTTCTGGTCTGTCCATAATGTGGTAGTCATCCTGAGCAGGTATTGGTGGCTTTCTGATTGATTTGGTCATTATTTTCTTTTGGTGGTATGTAACGGGCACATCAGGCTGTTCTTTTGTTCCTTCCTTAGCCAATTGATCACCTCTGTTGTTTCAGGTTATTCCACAATTGGGTGGTATCCAATTTATGGTGACCTTATGCTGACTGCTAAGTTCAGAAAGTAGTGTCCTTAGTACTGGCAATTTCCCAAACAGGAGCGCCTCGAGTAACGATTTTGCATCTGTCAATAGCACCACAGGTTGTGTACCATTGCTGGTATTTAGTAATTTCTCTGTTGCTATCTTGATTGCCTCAATTTTAGCATCACAGTTATGGCAGTAATTTCCTGTTGGTACTCTGGCCGTGTCCCTAGTATTATTTGGGTATTCTATGTACGCTCCCGCTCCTCCATTTCGAACAGCATTTTGTGCTGACCCATCTGTGTAGACTCGGATCCAGACCTCTTGTGGGTATTCTTCATCAAGGAATCTGAGAGTGGCTGTTCTGCGCTGCACATTTTTCTGTTCTTCCTTGTCAAAGACTCCTCTCACTTTTGCCTGGATTTGTAGTGATAGACTGTTCATCCTTCCATGATGTTCGCTCTGGAATAGTTTTCTGGAGGATACCAACTGTGGGCAGATCGGTAGTTTCTCTGCAGAGTCGTTTGGCCTGGTGAATAAAACTGCTTCTTTTCAATCGCCCCATAGCTAAGTTTTCAAATCTGTTCTTCATAGGGTGACCTGGCAAGCTGAGAAACTTTTCTGCTTGTATTAGTATTTTCGTATCTCTGCGCTCTCTCAGTGCTTGTGTCCTCCCCATCTTCTCCATCTCCACTATAGGGGTTGATCTCATCCCTCCTGTAGTGACTCTACGTGCTTGCTATTGCACCTTGTACAGCTCTTGTGGTGTGATTTTTGATGCTGAATATCCCGCAGTTGACCCGTATTCCAGGTGTGGTCGTATGCTCTCTTGATAAACTTTGCTAAGTATTTTCCCACTGGCTCCCCATGTGGTTCCACTTTGAGTGTTTTCTATCTCCAGGGTTTGTTCACATGTACAGCTTCCTAGGTTCATGTTGGGAAATCATGATACAGATCATGAAATGGTTCTCTTCACTAAACTGTAACTGCCCGTCTCCTCTGTCATTTCTGGTCCATGTTGCCCTGTAATTGGATTTTATTTCATTTTTCTTATTTTAACGTTCATGTCTCCCATAATTGTTCAGATCTGTGACGAATTTACTACTTCGGTATCTGTTGTTGGTTGTTGTAACATTCTTCTAGTCATTTATCACTGTCATCTGTTGTTGGTTGTCGTAACATTCTTCTAGTCATTTATCACTGTCATCTGTTGTTGGTTGTCGTAACATTCTTCTAGTCATTTATCACTGTCATCTATTGTTGTGTTGTAACATTCTTCTAGTCATTTATCACTGTCATCTGTTGTTGGTTGTTGTAACATTCTTCTAGTCATTTATCACTGTCATCTGTTGTTGGTTGTTGTAACATTCTTCTAGTCATTTATCACTGTCATCTGTTGTTGTAACATTCTTCTAGTCATTTATCACTGTCATCTGTTGTTGGTTGTCGTAACATTCTTCTAGTCATTTATCACTGTCATCTGTTGTTGGTTGTCGTAACATTCTTCTAGCCATTTATCACTGTCATCTGTTGTTGGTTGTGTAACATTCTTCTAGTCATTTATCACTGTCATCTGTTGTTGGTTGTTGTAACATTCTTCTAGCCATTTATCACTGTCATCTGTTGTTGGTTTTCGAAGCATTTTTCTAGTCATTTATCACTGTAATCTATTGTTTGTTGTCGTAACATTCTTCTACCCATTTATCACTGGCATCTGTTGTTGGTTGTCGTAACATTCTTCTAGTCATTTATCACTGTCATCCGTTGTTGGTTGTCTTAACATTCTTCTAGCCATTTATCACTGTCATCTGTTGTTGTTTGTTGTAACATTCTTCTAGTCATTTATCAATGTCATCTGTTGTTGATTGTTGTAACATTCTTCTAGTCATTTATCACTGTCATCTGTTGTTGGTTGTTGTAACATTCTTCTAGTAATTTATCTCTGTCATCTGTTGTTGGTTGTCGTAACATTCTTCTAGTCATTTATCACTGTCATCTGTTGTTGGTTGTCGTAACATTCTTCTAGCCATTTATCACTGTCATCTGTTGTTGGTTGTCGTAACATTCTTCTAGCCATTTATCACTGTCATCTGTTGTTGGTTGTTGTAACATTCTTCCAGTCATTTATCACTGTCATCTGTTGTTGGTTGTTGTAACATTCTTCTAGTCATTTATCACTGTCATCTGTTGTTGGTTGTTGCAACATTCTTCTAGTAATTTATCACTGTCATCTGTTGTTGGTTGTCGTAACATTCTTCTAGTCATTTATCACTGTCATCTGTTGTTGGTTGTCGCAACATTCTTCTAGTCATTTATCACTGTCATCTGTTGTTGGTTGTTGTAACATTCTTCTAGTCATTTATCACTGTCATCTGTTGTTGGTTGTTGTAACATTCTTCTAGTCATTTATCACTGTCATCTGTTGTTGGTTGTCGTAACATTCTTCTAGTCATTTAACACTGTCATCTGTTGTTGGGGCTCAGGCCTGTAACATTGCTATGTCATCATTCTATATATATTGAGTCCAGAATCTTCTGTTTTCCTACACATTTCTGCTTGCTGAATTTCTTTTATTTTTATTAAAAATTAACACTGAAAATGAAAGATCTGTTAGACTTCCAGAATGAACACTAATTTACAGCAAACCTCCGCAGGGCATTGAGTTCAGTCTACTGGCATAAAAAACTTAAATATTAAGACTTCGCTGGCAATTTTTCCTCAAATCCAATGTCCAGAGTAGATTTCTGCAAATTAGTGTTGTTCATTCCAAACTCTAACTTAAAGGCACAATCATTAATTTTTTTAATTCAATTTTGAGTGCCCACTTAGTCTGGCCTCGATTCCATGAACAACTCAACGGAATCTGAGCCCTCAAGCCGGCCCACCACGACAAGGTGGGGCACTATGGACCGGGAACGCCACAAACTTGTGAACCGTGGTTCAAGGTATATAGACATTCACATGTCCACCCATAGCCGAGTGTTTTTTGTGTCTTGAAATGTTGCTTCCGTTTCCAAGAATGGGCAGTCAGGTTGGTCGGCGTTTTGTCAACGGGGACCAACCTGATCAGCACGATTCAAAGAGATAAAACAAGACAGGACAGACGAACACAAGACACGGCACAGACAAAAACAAACTGTTGAACTATGGTTCAAGGTATATAGACATTCACATGTCCACCCATGGCCGAGTGTTTTTCGTACCTTGAACTGCCTCTAGAATCCGTGGACAACGAGACAACATTAACAAGAATTCAAGGTTTATAGACATTCACATGTCCACCCATAGTCGAATGTTTTTCGTACCTTGAAATATTGTCTCCCTCTCCAAGGACAGGCACTCAGTTTGGTCTATCAATTTATGTCGACCAACCTGATTATCACGGTTCACCAGATAAAACACATAACATAAAATTGGACCCCTATTCCATTTAAGCTTCAATTTACAAACCCTGGGCCGTAGCCTACTGTGACTACCGCAACAAAACCCGATTCTTCACCAGTAGAACCTGGATACTGGGCATGGACGCTACCCGCAAGACCCTAATGTCTGGGACCCTGTCCCGCCATTCAATCTTCAACAGTTTCCTGACAAAATACGATAACGCTGTCACCTGTTGACATACAGTACTAATGTTATCACCTGTAACCATGCGGCAGGTGATTCCCACAACTCAGCATTCACAGTCCCTGCCTGAATGGAGTTGAGTGGCTTCTTCACCGATGTCATATTGCGCTTATGTGTAACGCTCCCAGGGGCCAGGTTGTTTGTGGTCGTTATGTTGAAAATGATGTCTTCAAGTTGTAAATGTTGTCGTTATGTTGTAAATGTTGCAGTTATGTTGTAAATGATGTCGTTGAGTTGTAAATGTTGCCGTTATGTTGTAAATGTTGCCTTTATGTTGTAAATGTTGCCGTTATGTTGTAAATTTTGCCGTTATGTTGTAAATAATGTCGTTGATTTGTACATTTTGCAGTTATCTTGTAAATGTTGCCGTTATGTTGTAAATATTGCCGTTATGTTGTAAATGATGTAGTTGAGTTGTAAATGTTGCAGTTATGTTGTAAATGTTGCAGTTATGTTGTAAATGTTGCGTTATCTTGTAAATGTTGCCGTTATGTTGTAAATATTGCCGTTGTTTGTTAAATGTTGCCGTTATGTTGTAAATAGTGCCGTTATGTTGGAACAGTTGCCGTTATGGTTTAAATGATGTGGTTGAGTTGTAAATGTTTCCTGTATGTGTATGTTGTGCATGTTGCCTATATCTTGTAAATGTTGCAGTTATGTTGTAAATGTTACCGTTATGTTGTAAATGTGGCGTTATGTTGTAAATATTGCCGTTATGTTGTAAATATTGCCGCTATGTTTTAAATGTTGCCTATATTTTGTAAATGTTGATGTTATCTTGTAAATGTTGCCGTTATGTTGTAAATGTTGCCGTTGTGTGTTAAATGTTGCGGAGTACGTGCTTTGTGCTTGATACCTTTGACAACAGCCAGCGGGGAGAGAATGAAGCGGAGAAGAAGAGGTAGGGGAGAGGTGGGAAGGAAATGGAAGAAGAGGGCTGGAGCCAGAAAGGGTAGAAGGAAAACGGATCGTTTGGGACTCAAAAATGTGCGGGTTGGGCATTGGAATTTCCGCAGTGTGTTGAAGTTCCGGATGACATGACGGGCTGGCACAATGTAATAATAACACTGGGTCGTAAGTGTAGAGAATGGGCAGCGGGCCGCACTGAGTTTGAAGTGCAACAGCTGATCCAGAATAGCACACATCAAGGTGACATAGTTATCTATACCGATGGGTCAGTGGTGAGAAACAGACGTAGTTTCTGGGGCTTTATAGCAAAGGATAATGGGCGAGTCTTGAAAAAGGAGAGCCTGGCATATGAGACTACGACCTCCAGCATGAGAATGGAGGTGGAGGCAGTAACAGCGGCATTCCGGTGGCTAGAGGAGACTACTGCAACACACGTTGTATTCATTACGGATTCAAAGAGTATGCTTAGCAAGGTGGAGAAAGGAATGTTTCGTGTGGAATGGCTCTCGTCGCTTCAGAGGACACAGATTGTGAGAATTGTATGGATATTTTGCACTTGCCATGCGGGTGTACGGGGGAATGAACAGGCTGATAGGCTAGCAGGGAATGCACCTCTTGGTGGTATCTTCCTATGGACAAGGGGGAGGTGGTCGTGCGCTTGTGGGACTAGGTAGAGAAGGCGGAGGAAGAGATTGAGAACTCATATGTGGAAAGAATGAGATTACGGGGGATCGGCAGGGGTTCTGGAAGAATCTCAAAACTGAGAGGGAAGACCAGGAGCACATTTAATCAGATAGCGGTGAGAACGATTAGTAGTATGACTCTTCGCTGGCTGTTGAACTAGGGGACTGAGCACGTTTGGGAATGTCCTGAGTGCAGTGATGTCGGTTCTTGACTCAACTCAACTCAACTCATGTTGTCGTTATGGTGTAAATGTTGCTGTTATGTTGTAAATGTTGCCGTTATGTTGTAAATGTTGCCGTTATGTTGTAAATGTTGCCGTTATGTTGTAAATGTAGCCTTTATGTTGTAAATGTAGCCGTTATGTTGTAAATGTTGCCGTTATGTTGTAAATGTTGTTGTTATGTTGTAAATGTTGCTGTTATGTTGTAAATGGTGCTGTTATGTTGTAAATGTTGTTGTTATGTTGTAAATGTTGCTGTTATGTTGTAAATGTTGCTGTTATGTTGTAAATGTAGCCGTTATGTTGTAAATGTAGCCGTTATGTTGGAACTGCAACCATTGTAATACATATGGCCCACCTACAGCCTTACCCCAAGATTCAGTAATCTTGTGAGCCACGTTCTCAAACATCTGGCAATGCCACCACATGATGAGTGGTTGGGTAGATGGGGAGATGGACGGGTGGGTGGATGGGTGTTTGGACTTGTGGATGGTTGATTGTGCTGGATTTGATATTTTATTAATTCATGCATAGAAAGAGTCGCTTAAAAGTCGACAGGTTCGACTACATTGCACCGGGATTTATCCCATATGGCTCAGTCTCGTTCCGCAGCGCGGAAAGCGTCGCACAAAGCACGAACTGCGTAGCTCTAGCGACGACCCACAGGAGTCTCCGAAAAATTTAACTCATGAACCGAAGGACGCGTCCCGGAATAGAACCCACAACCTTCGGAGCCCGAATCAAACGGCTTGACCACTTCGCCATGGAGACTCCCTATTCATGCATAGATGAGCGAGCCAGTCTTGATGTATGGAAGGGAATCGTGGACAATTAGCAGACAACTTAGAAATAATGTAGAGGCTGCGTAGATGTGATTTTACAGAAAAATGATGAGGAAGCCGTTGGCGGGTAGACAGAGCAATGACGAGAGATTAACAGAAGCTAACCCATACAGAGAACTGGGTACTCACATCAGGCAGAGCAATGACGAGATATTAACATAAGCTAACCCACAAGAGAGAACTGGGTACTCACATCAGACAGAGCAATGTTGAGAGATTAACAGAAGCTAACCCATACAGAGAGCTGGGTACTCACATCAGACAGAGCAATGACGAGAGATTAACATAAGCTAACACATACAGAGAACTGGGTACTCACATCAGACAGAGCAATGACGAGAGATTAACAGAAGCTAACCCATACAGAGAAATGGGTACTCACATCAGACAGAGCAATGTTGAGATATTAACAGAAGCTAACCCACACAGAGAGCTGGGTACTCACATCAGAAGCAGACAGTGCACATTCTTTTGGTACATCATGAGAAGGGGAAATCTGGAGTATGTCCTCACAATGAGAATTCTGGAGGGGAGGAGAGGCTGGGGGAGACCAAGAGAGAAGATGATGGACTGCTTGACATCATGGCTTGGAGGAACTTCGGTATCAGAAATGATTCACAGCACTAGAGACAGTTATCTGTGGACAGACATGATCACCATAGCCACACGGCATTGACTATAATATTTGCAGTACACGAGACAGAAGGATGTGGACAGACATGATCACCAACGCCACAGAAGTGTGACATATTAAATGTCCAGTCATTGTTAGGGTCACAGAAGTGTGACATATTAACTGTCCAGTGAATTAACGTTTTAACTCCATATAGCTTGATTCAAAGATTTTTACAACAGGCGACACCTGAGAACGGTGATTCTTATTCGTGACAGTATAGTGGCTTCAGAGGTGGACATGTCCAGGTGGGACAGCGACAAGACACAAATGCATGCTGTTGGAGTGACAGTGAAAGAGATCAGGGCTGTGCTTCGACGATCAAAAAACAGCATAGGGGGTGCTAGCATCAAGGAGGAGTGGTTACACAGCCATCTGATTCCCTTGCCGAAGTCTGGCAAAGACCACACAAAGATTCAGGGATATCGAGTTATAACCATGAAGAATACAATAGGCAAGCTGCTGGAGAAGTTAATTGGCAGAATAATATCAAGCCAGCTAGAGAGGCAAGGTGTTTTCCCACCTACCCTGGGTGGGTACCGTCCAAACAGAGAAACCTGGACCAATGCAGCAGTCTTTGCCCATGATGTTTATGAAGGTTTCCAATCTGGCATTGAAACCTTTGCTGCAGCGATTGATCTTGAGGACGCGTACAACAATTTAACGTTGGAGATTTTAATGCTTCAGTTTCGTGAACTCAGTATAAGTCCATACCTCCTTAGCTGGATCGCTGCAGTCCTCTTCCAACGGAAAGTAGTTTTTAGATGTGGCAGTTGGACTTCTGAACGAACAACAATATATCCTGGCCTGCCATAGAGATCACCATAATCCCCGGTGCTGTTCAACGCCTACACTGTGAGAATCACCGGCGAGCAAATCATAGGACCGGGGAGGACATTGTCGTATGCAGACGATGTGTTAGTGTATCGTCAGGATAAGGATAGAGATCGCGTTGCTGTGGAACTACAAACAGAGCTCAATCGCATAAGCTTGAGCAATGGTCAACTCAACAAAGGCAGCAGTGACATGATTCTCTTTGAATAACCATATTGTCAACACTCCAACGCCAATGTAAATCTGGGTTCAGAGACTGTGGAAAGAACGCAGGCAATGAATTATTTGGAGATATGATTTGATCGAAGCCTCGCTTAAAATAAGCACGTTGACCAGGCGATAACAAAGGCCAAGCGGGGTTTGGCTGCGATGCGGGTGATGGCGGTGGCAAACTTTGAGCAGCGCCATCTATGTCTTCTTTACAAGGTGCTGGTCCTTTCTGTTTTGGAGTATTGGGTGGCGATCCTGATTCTCAGCCATAAGCAGATAGAAAAGATGGGAAGGATACAGAATGAAGCTATGCGTATTATTCTTGGATATACAAGAGATACAGCATGCAGGACGATCCGCTACCTTCTTGATTTTCCAACCACGAGGGACAGAATACAAATTTGCCAAGCACGTTCCTACCTCAACATCAACCGCATAGCGAAATTAAGAAGGTAAAAGGCAGCAGGTTAAAAAGAGAAAAGTCGTGGATGGGTCAAGCCAAAGACATTCTCAACAGGTGTATTCACTTGAGTACTTAGAACCTGGCGAAGTGGGGTGCAAGTGCCAACAAAGTTCTGTACGTCATTTTCAGTTTGCATCCAACTAGACAGAAAATGTAGACAAGACAATCCGGCTGCTACGGGGGCGGAAGTACAAGCGTTGATCTTCGAGAATTCTGAGGGTGATGCTGTCATGTACACAGATAGGCCGGTCTTTCGACAAGTGAGAAGTTCATGGGCCTTTACGGCTCAGGCCGGAGGGAGAGTTGTGAAGGAAGATTCTGGTTCTTTTGTTTTGACCACAAGTAGCCTGACTATGGAAGTCATGGCAGTAAGTAAAGCAATAATATGGCTCGAGACACAGACATTCACTCGGGCGTGGTTTCTTAGTGACTCAGTGAGTATACTCAGGAAGATAAAGATTGGGTGGGTCAGGAGAGAGTGGGTGCTCCTCTGGAGCAGTCTCGGCTGGCAAAGATTAGTTTCATTTTCGTGCTAGGGCAATGCGGGTGTACGAGGAAGTGAGCAGGCTCACTGGCTTGCGGGTAATGCTACTGTGGAAGGCGGTCGAGCAATGGACCAGGCTGATATTCTGAATGCTCTACGAGACGCAATTCGTTTGCGAGAACCAAGTGATGACAGCGAATCTGCAACCATGGTCAGGCTGCGAGAACAGCAAGTTAAAAGAGGCTTGGACAAACAAGACCACTACACAGGAAGCCAAAGAAGATTGATAAACCAACACAGAACTGGCGTCGTTAGCCGCTACACGTTGCGGGATTTGCTGAGGAGGGGATCCGAGCACTTATGGAATGAATGGTTCGATGTGCAATGATGAATGATCTGTCGACTAACTAACTAACTAACTAACTGACTAACTAACTAACTAACTAACTATCCAACCAATCAACCAACCAACTAACTAACTAACTAACTGACTAACTAAATTACTAACCAACTAACTAACTAACTAACTAACTAACTAACTAAATTACTAACCAACTAACTAACTAACTAACTAACTAGCCAACCAACCAACCAACCAACCAACTAACTAACTAACTGACTAACTAACTAACTACCTAACTAACTAACTACTTAACTACCTAACTAACTAACTAACCAACTAACTAACTAACTAACTAGCCAACCAACCAACCAACCAACCAACCAACTAACTAACTAACTAACTAAATACCTAACTAACTAACTAACTACTTAACTAACTAACTAAATAACTAACTAAATTACTAACTAATTAAACTAACTGTCGAGTAATTGTTGGTGTAACAGAAGTGTGACATTGTAACTCTCCAGTCACTGTTGATGTCACAGAAGTGTGACCTTGGTCATTAGCATAGTTAAACCTGGATGTTGGACACACAGACAAATATTCTAGACATTAAACTACCGGCAGTTTCATGACCAGGTCACAGATCAAAAACATCGTCCCCACGCCTGCTGGACTTATTGCCATCGATTTTCATCTCAGCCGAAGTTAACAGTCACGTGTCCTTGACGTCAGAGTACAATTTCCGGATATCTATTTGATCCAGACTTAACCATCATTATCAGACCCCAGGGGTCGGCCAACATTGGTGGACAATGGTCGTTAGCGGCCTCTGTGTTTTCTACTTAAGGATAATACCAGAGGGTTGCTTGCAGATGACAGATGACCTGGGTAATAGTTCACCAACTGAAGACCTGTTGTCCAACGATCAGTTAAATGTAGCGTGGTGTAATCAGGCGGACAGATATGTGGTCACTGGTGATGGGGCCAGGCATTACAGACGGAACAAGATACTAGAGTAATCACTTTAAGCTATCAAACCGTCTCCCCTTCACTCCCTGATTTATGAGTGCTCAAAGATACATACGTTTTTAGAACAATGATTCTCACTAGATTTATGAGTTCTCAAAGATAAAGCTATACTCTTTTATATCAATGATTCAACCCCACTTTATGAGTCCTCAGAGATAACTATACGTGTTTACAACAAAGGCCTCAGAGGTTGCCCAGATTTCTCTCAATTATATCTATATTATCACTTCGTATGTTTTGTTGCCAGTTAGCATTTCACATACCCGTGGTCTTTCCTCTTCTACCCTTGGGTGCTGAGGTCACGAAGCGGTATCCAGAGTTTTAGTACTGAAGATGTGGCTTGTGCTATGGAGAGCTTTCCCCCATAACAATCTATGGGGATGACTCTCCTTCACAAACTAGATCTCGAGCCTCTTTCGCCGCCCTCACACATATCCTAGCACCTTCAGCCAGCTTCTTCCTAGGCCATTATTAGCCAGTTAAATATGAAACTGAAAGCAAGGAACAGCAGCCAGAAACTACAGATTGTATTTCCTATTATGTGAATGTGTCTGGGTGACACTCAACCACTAGAGAACAAAGAATGAGGATGTTAATTCAAGCGGCTATTGGTACCATCAGCATGGGAACACTTCATTGGCTGCTGCAGAAGAAGGCAGAGCGCGTGTGAATATGTCCCGGGTGTAATTATGATGATTCTTGATTTCATATTTTATATCATGCTTATGAAGAATTAACCAGCCATAATTATGCTGATTCCTTATTTCATATCATATTTGTGAAGAATTAACC
Organism: Cepaea hortensis; assembly: GCA_963921405.1. NCBI lineage: Eukaryota > Metazoa > Mollusca > Gastropoda > Stylommatophora > Helicidae > Cepaea > Cepaea hortensis. The sequence goes on from OY992878.1 coordinate 3,693,055, forward strand.
AGCCATAATTATGCTAATTCGTGATTTCATATTTCATATCATATTTGTGAAGAATTAACCAGCCATAGCCATGGGTGTAGGTGGTGGATGAAGATGGAGAGCAGCCGACAGATAGTTGTAGGTTATGGTCTCCACCTTCACAGCGGTAGGCAGAGGATCTCTTTTTTGAGGAGACAATGGCTACAGTCACTGACCATTATGGTCACTGCTAGGAAGGAAAGCAATGGCAAACTACCTTCTTTATAGATGCCAAGAAAATCATGTTGTGTGGACTCATCGATATCAATGGGAAATGCTGAAGAATTCAATCAGTTGTGCAGCAGAAAAAAATTATTCCAAAATTAAAGAAAGTGGGCCGTAAGACATGGATAACTGAAGATTTACAACTAATGGAAACAAGAAGACAGAACAAAAATAATCCTGCCAAATATGAAGAAATTCACAGAAAAGTCAGAACCTTATGTAAGGAGGCAAAAGAAACATGGCTTGAGAAAAACTACGGAGAAATTGAAAAACAACACAACAGTATAAATGCGAAACTAATGCACAAAAGAATCCAGGAGCTTACTAATCAAAGAACACGTACATCAGCAGGCTGCCTAAAGACAAAAGCTGGAAGAGTCATAATAGAAAAAGATCAGATCTTACATGAATGGTCAGATTACGTGAAAAACCTTTATGACCACAACAGAGACGAATACTACGATGTTCAAAATAATAATGAAGGACCAGCAATTTTGAAGATGGAGGTTCAGAATGCTCTTAACCATATGAAATCTGGCAAGTCCCCCAGTTCAGACAGCGTCACAACAGAAATGATTAATGCTTTAGAAGAATATGGAATAGATAAAGTTACCAGTCTGCTTAATACAATTTATGAAACTGGAAATATACCTCATGAATTATGTAATTCTGTATTTATTGCAATACCAAAGAAATCAGGAGCCTTGGAGTGTGATAAACATCGAACAATTAGTATAATGAGTCACATCACGAAGATTTTGCTAAGAATTATCATGCAAAGAATTAGGAGGAAAATACAACCTGAAATAGGAGAAGAACAATGTGGGTTTGTAAAAGGAAAGGGTACAGTAAATGCTGTGTATTTACTGAGAACCGTAATCGAACTATCTATAGAAGTAAACAAAGATCTACACCTTTGCTTTATTGACTACACAAAAGCTTTCGATAAAGTGAGACATGTCGACATGATAAGGATGCTTGAAGATCTACAAATTGATGGAAAAGACTTTAGATTTGTAAAAATAAACATTGGAAACAACAAACTGCCATAAGAGTCGATAATGAAGTAGGCCAATATCAACCTATTAAGAGAGGTGTGAGACAGGGATGTGTAATGTCTCCAGATCTGTATTCCTTATACAGTGAAAGTATTTTAAGAAATATTGAAGATATGGAAGGAATCAACATTGGGGGACGATGCATCAATAACATTAGATATGCAGATGATACAGTCTTGATTGCAGACAATGAACAGGATCTGCAACATTTAATAGATGCGGTTGTTACACTCAGTGAACAACGAGGGTTAGAATTAAATTGTAAAAAGACACAGATTATGGTCGTCACTAGGAAGAACGAATTACCACAATGTAATATACAAGTAAATTGGAATATTCTTCAACAAGTAAATAGGTACAATTATCTCGGAACAGTAAAAACATCTGATGGGAGATGCCTTGAAGAGATTAGAACAAGAATCGCCATGGCAAAAGTAGCCTTTAGCAAGATGAAAAACATACTGACCAATAAAAAGATGTCAATTGAAACGAGAAAAAGAGTGTTGAGATGCTACATAGAACCTGTACTTTTGTATGGATGTGAAGCTTGGTCAATGAGCAGTCAAGCTGAAAAACATCTGATGGCTGTGGAAATGTGGTTTCTGAAGAAAATGCAAAGAATACCATGGACAGCCAGAAAGACCAATGAACAAGTCCTTCAAGAAACAAATGAAGATCGTAAACTGATTAGAGACATTAGACGCAGATGGTCAACATTTTTTGGGCATGTTATGAGAAGAAATGAATTGGAGAACTTAGTAACAACTGGCAAGATCGAGGGGAACAGACCAAGGGGAAGACCTAGAAGCAAATACCTGGATAGCTTGGCATCGTGGCATGGTCGAGACAGAAACACTGAGTTGATCCACGACTCTGGTGATCGATTGAGATGGCAAAACATGACCGTCCACGCTTACCGGCATAGCACATGATGGATGGATATCCATCCATCCATGCAGTCATCTATCCATGTATGCATGTATCCAACTATCCACTGTCCATCTTTCTGCCTACCTGACCTTGCATCTACTGCCTGCTAGTATGTCTGCCTACCTGTGTGTGTGTTTGTCTGTCTATCCGTATCTACCTACCTATATCTTTACATTAACCCTGCATTACCAACCAATGTGCCTGACTATCCATTTACCTATCTACTTGCCAATCTACCTACCTATCTACTGTCTGCCTACCTACCCATCTAACTATCTATCTACCTACCTAAATATATATCTACCTATCTATGTACATAATTAACTACCTACCTACCTACCTACCTACCTATCTTGCTACCTACCTATCTGTATGTATGTGTGTGTTTTTTTTATGAATGTGCGGGTGTTCGTGTGTCTGCCTGTCTCATAACATGTTAATATGCATTGCTTATGTTTACAACATTTATTTGACAATGTGTTTTCCAATGTGAATTTAACATGCACAATTTATGAAAGAAAGATGAGTGATTAGAAGGGCCGAATGTAAGACAGGCCTGCGTGCCCAATTTGTGACCCTTTGACAATAAAGTTCGTTCGTTCTACATACCTACCTAGCTATCCACCTACATATATACCTGCTTAACTAACTAACTACCTACCTTACTATCTAAATACCTATCTAGCTATTTACCTACCTACCTACCTGACAATCTATCTACCTACCTACCTACTTATCTATCTATCTACTTTCACCTTGCTGTCTTGACTGACGGACAATAAACATATATAATACAACTGAAGTGTTGTTTCGACGACAAACAATAACATAATATAAATACAAATGAATGATTGTGTCAGTGGCAAACGATAACAAAATATTAATACATCTAAAGTATTGTCCCACAGAGGAACGATAGAAATATATAATTACAACTGTAGTATTTTATCAACGACAAACAATAAAATTATATAAATACAACTGGAGGATTGTGTCAGTGACATCCGATAATAACATATAAATGCAACTGGAGGATTGTGTCAGTGACATCCGATAACAAAATATAAATACAACTGGAGGATTGTGTCAGTGACATCCGATAACAACATATAAATACAACTGGAGGAATGTGTCAGTGATATCCGATAACAACATATAAATGCGACTGGAGGAATGTGTCAGTGACATCCGATAACAACATATAAATACAACTGGAGGAATGTGTCAGTGATATCCGATAACAACATATAAATACATCTGGAGGAATGTGTCAGTGATATCCGATAACAACATATAAATACAACTGGAGGAATGTGTCAGTGACATCCGATAACAACATATAAATACAACTGGAGGAAGTTGTCAGTGACAAACGATAACAACATATAAATACAACTGAAGGATTGTGTCAGTGACAAATGATAACAACATATAAATACAACTGGAGGATTGTGTCAGTGACAAACGATAACAACATATAAATACAACTGGAGGAAGTTGTCAGTGACAAACGATAACAACATATAAATACAACTGGAGAATTCTGTTAGTGACAAACGATAACAACATATAAATACAACTGGCAGAATGTGTCAATGATATCCGATAATAACATATAAATACAACTGGAGGAAGTTGTCAGTGACAAACGATAACAACATATAAATACAACTGGAGGAATGTGTCAGTGACAAACGATAACAACATATAAATACAACTGGCAGAATGTGTCAATGATATCCGATAATAACATATAAATACAACTGGAGGAAGTTGTCAGTGACAAACGATAACAACATATAAATACAACTGGAGGAATGTGTCAGTGACAACCGATAACAATATACAAATACAACTGGAGGAAGTTGTCAGTGAAAAACGATAACAACATATAAATACAACTGGAGGAATTTGTCAGTGACAAACGATAACAACATATAAATACAACTGGAGGAATGTGTCAGTGACAAACGATAACAACATATAAATACAACTGGCAGAATGTGTCAATGATATCCGATAATAACATATAAATACAACTGGAGGAAGTTGTCAGTGAAAAACGATAACAACATATAAATACAACTGGAGGAATGTGTCAGTGACAAACGATAACAACATATAAATACAACTGGAGGATTGTGTCAGTGATATCCGATAACAACATATAAATACAACTGGAGGATTGTGTCAGTGATATCCGATAACAACATATAAATACAACTGGAGGAAGTTGTCAGTGACAAACGATAACAACATATAAATACAACTGAAGGATTGTGTCAGTGACAAATGATAACAACATATAAATACAACTGGAGGATTGTGTCAGTGACAAACGATAACAACATATAAATACAACTGGAGGATTGTGTCAGTGACAAACGATAACAACATATAAATACAACTGGAGGAATGTGTCAGTGACAAACGATAACAACATATAAATACAACTGGAGGATTGTGTCAGTGATATCCGATAACAACATATAAATACAACTGGAGGAATGTGTCAGTGACAAACAATAACACCAGATAAATACAACTGGAGGAAGTTGTCAGTGACAAACGATAACAACATATAAATACAACTGGCGGATTGTGTCAGGGAAGAACCATAAAGAACGACATGAATGAACCGCCATCTTGCATCAAACAACCGGTTTTCCAGCGTGGCGAACCAAATCTAATCAAAGAAAACTGTTCAGCCAAAATTCAATTAAATTTGGCATTTTTCTGATTGTATCTGGCATGATTTAAGCATGGCCACAAGTGCATACTGGAAGAGTGAACGCCACCGCCATGATTGGCGATTCTTTCAGTGGAAATATTTTCTGCAATTTATTTGTCCATTTGAAATTATATCTGGATAAAATCGTCTGACGAAAGCTATCAATTTTATTTATGTGCCATTTTCTGTCACTTTATGTTTCCCATTAAGATTCTTCTTAGCCTCAAACCAGCACTGTGAACCGCAGTACAAACACATCGGCGACGCTGTCACCTACACCGAGCACGCCATGGACGGCGTCGAACCCTAACCCTTTACCCGCCCTGTACAATATATTTTGTTGTTGTCTTTTGGTGTCTGCTGCTCCCGCCAGTTCCCTGGCAATGTAGCACAACGGACAAATATACATGTGCTCAGTCTGCCTGTGAAACCCGCTACAACACCACGTGTTGCAGGCCTTCTTATGTTTGAATTGTCACTCCCTTGAAATTGTGTGTTTTAAATAAGTGGCAGGGTTTCTAAGAACCGTAGCCCACCGGACAAACCCGTAAGTGATCAGTCTCACGCACACAAAGCAGACAAGACAGACAAGACAGATAGGGAACTCTGGTGCATTCAGGAACATTTTTAAACTGCAGCCAATAGATAGGTGGTCAATAGTGTCCACCTCAAACTGAACATTGGCTCAGAGAGAAGCAGGGTTCTAGTTCATGAAGAAGAGTGCTGGTCAGGACGTCTTCAGTCCGAAGTAAATGTACAACGGCCTTCCAGCCCCGAGGAAAGACATGGTCCACTATTTCAGTGAAATAAACTTCACCGTTGACCCGATCGTGGCCCGGAGCCTCGATGCCTCTCCTTCCAAGGACGTTCAGACCTGATACACAAACTTCTAGAGGGAATCGTCGCTGACACTATGGACTAATGGTTCACGAAGAAAGGATACTTGTCTCTAAGTCAATGTCAATTGAGGCGGGGCGGCCGAGTCACTGGCATCCACACCAGGCTTATAAGTGATGGCTCGGACCTGAGAGACAGCTGTCCCAGTAGAATGTCATGTCCAGAAGGCCACTCTCCACGCGGACCTGCCATATATGTGTGCCGGCAATACGCGCCGTCCTCGTGCTCTCTGTAATGATGATGATGTGTGCAGATGACTCTCTGCCTGTTATCAGTTCTGTCTGTAATGTCATGTACTCATTAGGGTTAGGGGTTCGGGTTATCGGTTAGGGTTAGGGTTCGGGTTAAGGGTTACGTTTAGGGGTAGGGTTAGTTTTTAGGGGTTAATGGTTTAGGGGTTAAGGGTTTAGGGGTTAATGGTTAGGTGTTAATGGTTAGGGGTTAAAGGTTTGGGTTAGGGCTAACTGTACCCCTAACCGTAACCCTAAACCCAGGGCGTAGCCAGGGCAATGGTATTTGTCTGTATTTAACTCCTGGAGCATGTGTACATCACAATAATATATTAGCCTATAGGTTAGGGTATATGGTGCTAGACATGTTATAAGGACATCCAGTGGGTGATGTGATGTAATTGGGTATATGGTGCTTGTCAGCGTCTCAATCAGTCATAGCTCCTCGTCGAAGGCGTGACAGTAATGAAAAACATGTGCAAAATAATTTGTCAACAAAAAACACTCTCACAACAATAGTAAATCTCTCTAGCATGAGGCAATCAGCACCCTCTCTCTCTCAGGTAACCCAAAACACTCCTCTCTCAACCACAGTCAGGTCCTGTCTCATCGTCCTTGCCTCGGTCTGTGGTCACGTGGTGTTTGACCAACGTGTCGTCCGTGCTAAGTCGGGTGTCTTGGTATCCTCATGTCCTTCACCCATCTATTGATAGCTCATGTCTCAGGTTGTCTAGTCGAAGGTTCGACTGTCATTCAAGGACATGTCCAGTCTCTAACCCCATGCCTTGTCTCCCACTGGGTCTACAGTCCTATCCTACTCTACCCATGCTCTACCTATGTCCTGTCCTTGTCCTGTGTCTTCTCTCACACTCACCAGGACTCTGACACGCTCCTGTCGCCCCTCCTCGTGTCACTCCTATATACTCATAAGTGACACGTTGTGTTATTTCGTGGTAATTAGTTGGAACTAATTTGTCAGAGGACTAAGGGAGTAAGTAAGTCGTCATGGTTATCGTAGGTTGGGGTTGACAACTATAGTCTATAAAGGGTTGGATCTACTGTAGAAACATTACCGTAGGTTGGGGTTGACAACTATAGTCTATAAAGGGTTGGATCTACTGTAGAAACATTACCGTAGGTTGGGGTTGAGAACTATAGTCTATAAAGGGTTGGATCTACTGTAGAAACACAAGCTCACGGGTGTTGTTCGGTGTCTCACATTCTTGGCGTGAGCCTTGAATTGCAACCCTCTCAAGACACCAACAGTGCCCACGGAACAATGGTATCTTTTTTAGGGAGACTCATCAAGGGAAATATTGCCCCTAGTCCCCGTAAAACGGCAATTCAACCTTTCATCCAAATCTATGTACTCACTGTTAAACCAATATCTAGCTCTCGCTTGTTAGCAGTGATTCTGTGTACGATCACGTCTTGCCCCCCCCCCCTTTTTTAAGAACTACTTATGTCCCTTGGTATGTGCAAGATAATGTCCCATTCCCCTTTTAATAGTGGATGTACTTTATCTGTTAGTATGGCATGTGTATGCGAGCTATTTGTAATTATATTTGTGTTAACTACATCCATGTGTGCGTGCTTATAATATATGTTTTTACTCTGTCTAAGAGTCATTAGTTTGGTCTTCCGAATTCATGAAGGATTTCATATTCATCATCCATGAGGCGGACTACCCAACTATGATGCTTAGAAATTTGTCTATTAGCGTTGTGTAAATGTAACAATCACACTTCCAATTTAAAATGGCACAAATCACATGTGTTGCAGATGACAAATACAATATATAACATTGAGGTCAATGTGCGTGAAAAAATATTGCATATCATTTCTTTCACACCCTCAAATTTAGTACATTTATAATGTCTTTCGTACATATCTCATATACACACTAAAACTGCATATTCTTATAAAAATATACATGCAGGTAAAATAATAAATGTTTAAGGTAATGTAATAGGTATTAACTAAAGGTAATATTATTCTATCTTAATACTTAAACTGAAGTGAATTTATAATTAGAAAAACATTTAGTGAAAAAGAAAAGGGCTTATAATCTTAAGCTCTTGTTATTGCTTTAACGTAGATTGATTAGAGAAATTAGACGTAGACAGTCAAAATGTTTTGGACATGTTATGAGAAGAAATGGACTGGAGAACTTAGTGACAACTGGCAAGATCGAAGGGAACAGACCAAGAGGAAGACCGAGAGGAAAATACCTGGATGGCTTGGCCACATGGCATGGACGAGACAGGAACACTGAGCTGATCCACGACACTGGTGATCGAGTGAAATGGCGAATCATGACCGCCCACGCTTTCCGGCATGGCACATGATTGATTGATTGATTGCTTTAACATTTTATCAATTGAATATGTGCAATGTAGTTTAACTAGTCAAGTCACCGGCACCTTGCCGTCTTGACAGACGATAGTTTGTGCTTTAAAAAGGCGTAATAACTTTTACCTATGGCGGTAGCGAGTGTGACTAATAAGGCCAATTCGCGCTGTAAATGTCCGTTCACAGTGGGTGCATGTGAACACGTGGTCATTTCCACCATCATGCACCATCTTACATCTCACACGCTCGATGTGTGACTTATCTGCAATAATTTTCTCCTTTACCTTTATTCCATCTCTGATGTTTGCCCACCATGCAACACGTTCAGCGGCGACTTGCTCCAAATGTGTATTATCAATGCCTGTATCAATCATGTCCCGCTTACACACATCTTTGTATCGTAGTAGAGGCCGACCCTGAGATCTCTTACGCATCTGTAATTGAGCATAAAAGATGTCCTTTGGTATTCTATTATCATCCATCCTCCTAAGATGTCCTATCCATCTAAGTCTAGGAAGACTGAGCATGGAATAAACCGTCACATAACCTGATCTTTCCAATACTTCAGTATTTTCGATTTTGTCTTGCCACTTAATACCAAGTATTCTTCGCAGACACCGCATATGAAAGCTGTTTAAATGTTTCCCTTGGTGTGAGTAAGTTGTCCAGGTTTCACTGCCATAAAGAAGAGTACTAAGGACACAGGCTTGATAGACAAAGACTTTTGTTTTGGCAAAATTCCTAAAGCATCTATTTTCTTTTCATCAATCATCCCGCCATGTTATGGATTCCAGCGCCGTACTGCTGATGCTGGCAATCTGACTCTACATACATTTTGTCAAGAAACTAACAATTCTTTCATTAATAATACCCCGTATTTCACATCGCCGTCCGGGTCTCCCAAGAAAAAACTATATAAGGATCAATTACATTGTTCAAAACTAGGAACTAGCATACTAGCGAAGAACATAAAATATCCTGAACGTACACAGCAATTAGAACCAGTCACCGGAGTAAACCGATCTTCACCTCCGGCTGTAGCCATCTCTCAGTGTTCAGAAAACACTCAACATCTGTCCACACCACCCTTGCCTATTCCCCAGGAATACAAGGCCGTAAACAGCGACCCAGGCTCCAATCCCAATGTTGCTAACTATGGTGCATTGTTTCCTCCCTTGCCCATAAAACAGTCTCCACCTAGCATGTCAAAGGGGACACCGTTAAACAATGTTGCGGTGCCCCCGATGCCTGCTTCCAATGTAGGCACTTCCAGTAGCTCTCATAGCAGTGGTCCCTCATTGGACGGTAATCCACACTCTTATCAGTGGAATTGTCAACTTCAACAGCTAATGCAATACAATCCTGCAGCCCTGCACCAAGCTTTAATGATGTCACTCCATCACAGACATTTTCCTATCCCCTCTAGTAGTCTTACCTACCACTAAATAAAGTTTCAAAACCTCTGAAATCTTTCTACCACAAGCGACATCATCTGTTCATTGTGTTATGTTCGCCAATAACGATCAGTGGCTCAACAAAGATGGTCTACATATAGGCCATCTCAACATTTATCATTTGCTCAATAAATTACATGAGCTTTCAGTAATACTGTGCAAACAGTTCCATGTGTTTGGAATCACAGAAAGCCGTCTCAACGACAAAATAACCGACTCTGAAATCTCTCTTAAGGGGTTTAAAGTAAGTCGAAGAGACGCAAATCAAAAATTAGAGACAGGTATTGCTGTATACATTTCCAATTCTCTCAACTGTTCTCGTAGAAGTGATCTCGAGATAGAAGAGATAGAATGTGTTTGGTTAGAGGTGAAGCCAGTCAGCCAGCAACCGTTTCTCATTGGATACCTATATAGGAATCCCTGTGCTGGGTATAATTGGTATGACTGTTTTACTACAATGATGGATAGGGTGTTTACAGCAGGTAGAAAACTCATGATATTAGGTGACTTTAACATATATATTACTAAACCCAACCAGATATGGGAAGATATCATTGTATCTTACAATTTCAAACAACTAATAAATCGTCCCACAAGAGTTACAGACACCTCCTCAACTATAATTGATCATATATATATATTACTTGTCCAGTTAATATTACCGAATGTTCTGATCCTGTTAGTGCAGTTAGTGACCATTGCCCAATATGTTGTACATGGTCGAAAATTGGGTTCACAACTCCTAAAAATAAACATTTAAGCAACAAATTTAGAAACTTTAAATCTCTCAACCAAAATTTATTTTAGACGACTTAAAAAATGCAGACCTTGAACATGTTTACCAACTTCCTGATCCGGATGATGCACTAGCTTACTGGACAAAGACAGTCTACAATGTATTTGATAAACATGTGCCAATCAAATAAGTTCGAGTCAAGAATCAACATAAGTCCCCGTGGGTCACTAGCGAAGTTCTCGAAATCATGATAGAACGAGATACAGCACACAAAAATAAAGATTTTATCAATTACCGCAGACTAAGAAATAAAGTCAAATATGAAATTCGTAGGATAAAGAAAGATCATTTCAAAAATTTGATTGTAGATAAATCAAATACCACAAATTTATGGAAGGCTATTAACTTGCTAACCAACAAGAAACACGCTTCAGAGTCAGCAATACCAAACTTTATAACATGCGAGGATTTCAGTTACTTCTTTCAATCGGAAATAGAGAATCTAAAGTCCTCAATACCAGACTCAGTATGTAATTTAAGTTCACTGTCATCATTCTGTGAAGGGAAGTGCTCTAGAAATATTCCCCCTGAGATTCCCATGATGTCTGTGGCAGAAGTATATAAATATCTCTCGAATCTCAAAGCAACAAATTCAGAAGGCCTAGATGGTATCAGTAATAGAATTCTTCGGTGTGCTGCACGAATTATTAGTGAGTCCTTAACGTTCATATATAACCAGTGCCTGACCAAAAACTACTTTCCATCTGCCTTTAAAGTTGCTAAAGTGTATCCTCTACTTAAAAATGGCTCAACTGATATTAGCGTCTTGGGTAATTATAGACCTATTTCTTTACTATCGTCGCTATCAAAGCCATTAGAAAAACACAGCATAAAATAACACTACATCATTTAATTAACAACGATCTAATAATTGACAGTCAATCTGGGTTTCGACCTAAATATTCTTGCCTTACAAAAATGACCGATAACTGGCATCTTTGTATCAACAATGGCAGCATTTGTGGAGCAGTATTTGTAGACTTTAAAAAAGCCTTTGATATGGTAGATCATGATATTTTAATTAGAAAATTTAAACACATGAAGACTAGCACCAATATGGTGAACCTAATTACTTTATTTTTATCTGACAGACAACAAGTAGTGTCCTTCAATAACTGTCTATCAAGACCCACACAACTTAATTTTGGTGTGCCTCAGGGCTCAATACTAGGTCCGCTGCTTTTTGCAGTGTATATTAACGATCTTGCTTTATACCTCAATACTTCGTGTGACCTATTTGCGGACGACTGCACTATTTACACAAGTCAAGAGAGCCTTTGTGACTTAGAGAGCTCTTTACAAAACGAACTTGACAACCTTAGTAGATGGAGCAATGAAAATCGCATTTTAATTAACATCGACAAAACCAAATCCATGCTAATAACGACCAGACAAAAACTACAGACCCTAGCCATAACTGGGACACCGCTTCAGCTCCACGTGGACACGTTACCTATAATTAATGTAAATGAACATAAAACATTAGGTCTTTTAATTGACAGACATTTAAACTGGAGCCCTCATGTTCACGTCCTTACCAAGAGAATAGCACAACAAGTTTACCAACTTGCTAAAATTCAGCACTTTTTGGATGAAAGGACGCGAAAAATATTCTATGCATCCTATATCCAATCACCTCTCGATTATTGTTCCACGGTCTGCAATGGTTGCCCTGAATCTAATATGAAACGATTGTGTACGCTTCAAAACCGCGCTATATGTCTAGTTTCTAGCATAAAGCACGTTGAAAGTAATACATTATACAGCCATCTAAGACTTCTACCACTTCAAAAGAGCTTCCTTTTTAACAAAGCCAAATTAGTGAATAAAATTATATCTGATGAAAATACCCCAGAGTATCTTCTACCGTTAATTCAATCTAATGCAATTAACAGTAAGCGCTTAAATTTATTACAGCTTCCTAAGCCTAGATTCAATCAATCAATCATGTGCCATGCCGGAAAGCGTGGGCGGTCATGATTCGCCATTTCACTCGATCACCAGAGTCGTGGATCAGCTCAGTGTTCCTGTCTCGTCCATGCCATGTGGCCAAGCCATCCAGGTATTTTCCTCTCGGTCTTCCTCTTGGTCTGTTCCCTTCGTTCTTGCCAGCTGTCACTAAGTTCTCCAGTCCATTTCTTCTCATAACATGTCCAAAAAATTTTGACTGTCTACGTCTAATTTCTCTAATCAATCTACGATTTTCATTTGTCTCTTGTAGTACTTGGTCATTGGTTTTTCTATCTGTCCATGGTATTCTTTGCATTTTCCTCAGAAACCACATTTCTGCAGCCATCAGATGTTTTTCTGCTTGACTGCACATTGTCCAAGTTTCACATCCATACAAAAGAACAGGCTCTATGTATCCCCTCAACACTCTTTTTCTCGTTTCAATTGACATCATTTTATTGGTCAGAATGTTTTTCATCTTGCTAAAGGCTACTTTCGCAATGGCGATTCTTGTTCTAATCTCTTCAAGGCATCTGCCATCAGATGTTATGACTGTTCCGAGATAATTGAACCGATTCACTTGTTGAAGAATATTCCCATTTACTTGTATATTACATTGTGGTACTTCGTTCTTCCTAGTGACGACCATAACCCCAGCTGCTCATTGTGTACAACAACAGCGTCTACTAATTGTTGTAGATCCTGTGCATTGTCTGCAATCAATACTGTATCATCTGCATATCTAATGTTATTTATGTTTCGTGCTCCAATGCTGATTCCATTTAGGTCTTCTACATTTCTGAAAATATTTTCACTGTATAGGGAAAAAAGATCTGGAGACATTACACATCCCTGCCTAACACCTCTCTTAATAAGTTGGTATTGTCCTACTTCATTATCAATCCTTATGGCAGCTTGTTGTTTCCAATATATGTTTTTTATAAGTCTAATGTCTTTCCCATCAATTTGTAGATCTGCAAGCATATCCACAATGTTGACATGTCTAACTCTATCAAAAGCCTTTGTGTAGTCAATAAAGCAAAGATGTATATCCTTGTTTACTTCTAAAGCACGTTCAATAACTGTTCGCAGCATATACACAGCATTTACTGTACCCTTTCCTTCTACAAAACCACATTGTTCTTCCCCTATTTCAGGTTGTATTTTCTTCCTCACTCTTTGCATGATAATTCGTAACAAAATCTTTGTGATGTGACTCATTATACTAATTGTTCTATGTTGATCACATTCTAAGGTTCCTGATTTCTTTGGGATTGCAATAAATACAGAATTACATAATTCAGAAGGTATATCTCCAGTATCATATAATGTGTTCAGCAGTCTAGTGACTTGCTCTAGTCCAAATTCTTCTAGAGCTCTAATCATTTCTGTTGTGATGTTATCTGCACCGGGGGCCTTGCCAGCTTTCATATGCTTAAGAACATTTTGAACCTCCATCTTTAAAATTGCTGGTCCTTCATTATTAAATCTAATAGCATACTGTTCCTCTCTGTTATCATTATACAGGTCTTTCACATAATCTGTCCATACATGTAGAATCTGATCTTTTTCTATTATGACTTTGCCATCTTTAGTTTTTAGACAGCCTGTTGATGTACTTGTTCTTTTATTAGTAAGTTCCTGAATTCTTTTGTGCACTAATTTGGTATTTTGACTGTTGTGTTGTTTTTCAATTTCTAAGCACTTTTCCTCAAGCCATGATTCTTTTGCCTTCCTACATAATATTCTGACTTGTCTGTGAATTTCTTCATATTTGGCAGGATTATTTTTGTTGAGTCTTCTTGTTTCCATTAAGTGTAAAATTTCCTCTGTCATCCATTTCTTACGACCCACCTTCTTTAATTTTGGAATAGTTTTTTCTGCAGCCACATTGATTGAATTCTTTAACATTTCCCATTGATCATCCACATCCTGGAATAGGATCTCTAGATCAGACAATATTTCAAATCTGTTCTGTACTTCTATGTTGAATTTGTTTTGTATTTCCTTGTCATTACTCAATGTACACAAATCATATTTAGTGTTCCCTGTTGTATACTTGACTTTCTTCAACTTTATCCTCAATGTTCCTGTGAGTAGTCTGTGGTCACTATAACAATCAGCACTGGGAACTGTTTTTGCTACTGTTAGCGCGTTTCTAAATCTTCTGCTAATGAGAATGTAGTCAATCTGGTTTCTAATCCTGCTATCAGGACTCCTCCAGGTCCATAATCTTCTAGGGTGTTGCTTGAACCAGGTGTTTCCTACAATCATTTCCTGTTCTTTTGCCCACTCTACTAGTCTGTATCCTCTTTCATTTCTCTCTCCTAAACCATAGTTTCCTACTGTGTATCTATCCCCTTGATTTCCTACTTTTGCATTGAAGTCCCCTATTATGATGTTTATTTCTGAATTTTTACATTTCTTTAAGGCAGACTCTATGTCATTATAAAATTCCTCTACACTATCTTCACTGGACTCTCCTGTTGGGGCATATACTTGAATAACATTTATGTTAAAAGGTCTGCCACTCAATTTAACTAGTAGAACTCTGTCCGACACGGCCCAATATCCCTGAACAGACGTTGATGTTTTCCGGTCCAAAATTATTGCCACTCCCCTATGTCTATCCTCACCTCCAGAATAAATAATCTTAAAATCTTTATGTATCTTGATGCCTGCTCCTGTCCATCTCGTTTCGCACATACCTAATATATTAATTTTTTCTCTTTGAATTTCTTGTGTTATGTTCTCTAATTTTCCGTCGTTGTTAAAAGTCCTAACGTTCCATGTTCCTAATTTGCCTAGATTGGACTTATACAAAACTTGTTTCGCATATTCTGGTGCTCACTTGTGGAATAGCCTTCCACCAGAACTGAAAACACTAATGAGTCCCTACACATTCAACCGAAAACTCTTTCAATACTTACTTCATACCGAATATATGCCTCCATTAGTCACCTACTAGTATCATTTTTCCACTATTATTCTTCACTGTATGTGTGTGAGCAAGACAGTGGGTGAGAGAGTGAGTGAGAAAGAGTGTGAGTGGAAGAATTAGTATGAGTGAGAGTGAGAGAGTATGCATGAGCGTGTGTCTGAGTGAGTGAAAAAGTGAGTGAGAGTGTGTGGACATATGTGTGAGAGATTTACTTAGAGAATGAGTGAATCTGAGAGAGTGGGTGTGTTGAGTGTCTGCCTGTCTGTGTGATAGAGTGTGAAAGTTAGTGAGTGAGTGTGAGTTAGAGAGTCAGCGAGTAAATGAGTGAGTAAGGGTGCGTGAGTGAGTGAGAGAGAATTTGTGGGTATGCGTGTATGTGCGCGAATGAGTGAGTGTGAGAGCGAGTGAGTGTGTAAAAGAGAGAGCGTGGGTGAATGAGAGAGTGCATGAGAAAGTGTGATGTATGTGTGTGCATGTCTGGATGTGTGTATAGGTGTATATGTGTGTGTACATTTGTGTATCTATGTGTGCCCATGTGTGTATGTCTGTACGTGTGTTAAGGTGTGCGTTCATGTGTTTATATGCGTTTATATGCATGTGCGTGTGTATATGTGTGTATGGATGAGTGTGTGTGTTTGTGCTCGTGTATGTATTGTATATCTTTGTGTGTGTAAGTGTGCATGCATGCAGTGTATGCGAGGGAGTGTATATTCGGGTGTTATGTGAGTACGTGTGCGTAAGTATATGGATGTGTGTAGGTGTGTGTATGTGCGTGGGTATATGTGTGTATTTGCGTGTGTATGTTGTGTGTGGGTGTGTGTATGAACATGTGTGTGTGAGAGAAGAGAAGAGAGAGAGAGAGAGAGAGAGAGAGAGAGAGAGAGAGAGAGAGTTGAGCGCACGCATGTCATCTAACATGCTGTTCCATATGTTTTGTGTATTCTCATTTTCATATTATCATTTTGATGCACTTGATTTTAACATGCATAAAATGAATTCATGTAAATTACTGTAAAGTAAGTGAGAGTGTTAGTGAGAGAGAGAGAGAGAGAGAGAGAGAGAGAGAGAGAGAGAGAGAGAGAGAGAGAGAATGAGTGTGAGAGTGTGTATGTAAAGATGTAGAGAGAGAGAGAGAGATAGAGAGAGGGAGAGAGAGAGAGAGAACGAACGAACGAACGAACGAACGAACGAACGAAAATCTTTATTTTCAAAGGATTAAGGATTGGGTACGCTGAAAGGTCTGAAACCACTGAATGTAAACTTATACCCAACGTGAGTGTAACGCGCCATACATCGTGTAAACACAGTATTAACTTCAATTTCCTTTCCCATTGTTTTTCTAAATTAACATTATAGCAGACTATACAAAGAAATAGTTAAGTATGAATGAACGAATGAATGAATTTTCTGACTTTGTAATTTACATATGAGAAATTGAGAGAAAGGATTTATACTTCTGTGATCTAAGGATCATCGATTGATTCTTGGTTTTTCAATAGTGCCAGGCATGTCACTATTGTAAATAAAGATCAAACGTTTGACACTTAGAAGAAAGAAAACAAATGTATATTTTTTTAAAGCATCTGAAAATTACCCCGCATAGTTATTTATGATTGTACCTAAGGGGAAACAATCTGTGGCTAAGGGCTTGCGAATGCTGTTTGTGAGCCCATATACCCGGGTTCGAAACACGGCGGTGCTGGTTTTTCCGAAAAAGGTATAGGGGCCGGTCGTTCAAAAAGCAATGGCAAACTACTGAACGTAACACTTGCCTAGTACATCAACAGCAGCTGAAAATGCTGGTGTTGACTGCACCGTCCCATAAGGGATGCGCAACAAAATTAAAAATATGTTTTTTGGTTCATAAGTGGTCAAAACGACTACAACACATCAGGTAGCGTCAACTAGAGGTGGACGATGTTTACTAAATTTGACGGACCAGGATTAGAATATCTGGCCATAGTGTTCTAGTTCAGAAATCGTCATACAGGTTGATGATTTAAGGCCTAACATGTTTTTTGTTGTGAGGAGGTGCGTAGCTTGAAAGATAGCGTCAATCGCTGTTAACTTCCGGTCTGTGCTGAGTCCATTGTCAAAGTACTAATCCGTCCAGGGGACAATACTTGATGCAAGTAGCTTAATGGCAGAAATGAATGAAGTATGTATATATATATATATATATATATATATATATATATATATATATATATATATATATATATATATATATATATCATGCATCACTGCCAAACAAATAGCACCCTATAAATATACCATGTTACAATCCATCAGGATAAGCAGATAGTCGATCCTGACTTATAATTGCATTATAAACTGAGACTATGAATAACCACCCATATGATGAAAGGTTACCCTTTCATACAGGAGGGCGGGGGAGAGTGTCAGGATCTCCATAGCCTGTAGGTGAAGGACAACTTACGACAGTAAACACAACGGCAGCAAGCTGTCACCGAGTACAGGCTAGCCACGACGCAATTGAAGCCCAGTGGTCATCGTGATACTCGGGACGCATGAGTTGCGAGAAGGAAAGGTCTGACCAAGAATACCTGTGTCGGGCAGACGGGTTGAGGACAGCGAGACAGGATGGAGAGAGAGGGTTATGCTTGTATTCTCTGACTGTTGTGAGATAGCGTGGCTGACTCGTAGAGTGGAATGTGTTTGAGCCGAGACAGTGAGAGAGTCATGTTGTATTAATATAAGATGTGTAATGTATATGCTTCGTGTTGTGATAATGTACGCGTTGCGCAGAGTTAGGCGCGCAACTATTCACGAATGTACTTAATGTAAATAGTTTACGTGAATGAAAGGTTTACTTCAGGTGGTCGTGTGTGAGAATCCAATCATTGAAAGTGTATGATTGTTTCGCCCCTGTTCTGAGAGAGCGAGCCAAATGTCCATATAATTTAAGATCATGACACTAACTATGAGAAGAAATGAATTGGAGAACTTGGTGTGACAATTGGCAAGATCAAAGGGAAGAGACTAAGGGGAAGACCGAGAAGTAAATACCTGGATGGTTTGGCCACGTGGCATGGTCGAGACAGGAACACGGAGCTGATCCTCGACTCTGGCGATGGCACAACACGATCGCCCACGCTTATCGGCATGGCACATGATGGATATATTCGTTGCGAGGTAAAGATTATGCGCATGTGTCGTCTCGCCGGAAGTCAGTTCTAACGGCGGCTTCATTTAGTTTACAACATGGTCAGTATAATATCTATTATTGTAGCATTAGTTACCATATATTTACGAAGGAATTCAGGTCAGAGAAGAGACATGTGCGGCCGCCATAGACTTAGAGGACGCTTATAACAGAGTATCTTTCGAGCACTTGATGCAAACTCTATTCAGACTGAAAGTGCACCCTCACATTGTACGTTGGATAGCTGCAGTTCTGCCCCAAAGGAAGGTGGTGCTAAGATGCGGGAGTTGGTCTTCTGGGCCGATAACGATATGTCCAGGATTCCCGCAGGGTTCACCACTGTCACCAGTACTATTCAACGTGTATACGGGCCGATCACTGACCAACAGTTGGACGGGAGGGGTAGGTGTCACAGCCTCACATTAGTCATAGTATCTGGTAAACTAACATTAGTTAATAGATATTAGCCAAGGGCTACAACTCCCGCCCAAAGGGAAAGAAGTAAGACCCTCGAAGGCCAGAGTATTCCAGAACCTTCTCGAAGGACTGGTCAGTGAGTCCACTGTCCCGTGGACACTGATGTGGCCCGCCTATTGCGGGGTCCACGAGGAACTCGAACAGAGTTACCACCCGTGTCGGATTGCGACACGTGTGGATCGGCAGAGAGAGACGGGACATCGAAGAGGCAACCGGGCCTGCCTTAGAGGGACTCAATAGTTTAGACTCAATAGTTTAGACTCAATAGTTTAGACCCATGTGGGGTTTATAGACTTATGCTAGATAGTATGCTTAGAATGTTTGATGATGTTAAACTGTGTGATGATGTTAAACCTCTGTGATATGCAATTCAGTGCGGGCTTATTAAACCCACTGCGCCAACGCACTGTATATTGAAATACAATAAATGTTAGATATTATAGCTAACTGAGTTATTGTTGCCTGTGTGAGCCCGAGCTCAGATACCTAGACATACAACACGCTGACAGTAGGACTCTGTCATTTGCTGACGACATTCTCGTGTATCGACAGGGTCGAGATAGACAGGCGGTTGCCAATGATATGCCGGTCGACTAGATCGAACGAAATTGATAAACCAACAAAGAACTGGTGTCGTTAGCCGCTACACGCTGCGGGATTTGCTGAGGAGGGGATCCGAGCACTTATGGACTGAATGGTTCGATGTGCAATGAGGATGATCTTTCGACTAACTAACTAACTAACTAACTAGATCGAATTTCCTCATGGTGTGCTGATGCCGGTGCCCTTGTCAACCCTGGAAAGGCATCGGCTACATGGTTCTCCCTAAACAACCATATTATGAACACAGACCTGCCGGCAGTAAGAATGGATGGGAGCATTTTGAGTAGAACCCAGTCAATGACATATCTTGGCGTGAGGCTTGATCGTAGCCTGGCCTTCAGAGATCATGTCGATTATGTCATAACCAACGCTCGAAAAGGTTTGTCAGCAATGAGAGTCATGGCGACTGCCAATATCGAGCAAAGACTGCTAATACTTCTGTTCCAAGGACTGGTGCTTTCACGCAACGAGTATGCCCTGGCCATCCTCACTGTCAGCCCTACACAGATTGGAAGACTTGAAAAGGTACAAAACGAAGCCATGCGCATCATTTTGGGCTGCACGAGAGACACCAGCTGTGTAGCAATGAGATACCTCCTTGATTCCCGACAATGGAACACAAGATCAAGATCTGGAGAGCTCGTGCATACTTAAAAATAAGTGCAAATGAGCAGCACCCTCTGCATGACGCTATATTCAGAGAAAAGGGTGACAGGCTAAAGAGGGGCAAATCATGGATGGGTCGGGCGGAAGATGTCGTCAGACAGGTCTGCAGTCTTACCAGTATCAACCCCGGCAAGGAATGGGTGCCGGTGCCTCCAGCTTTTAAGTGCACTTTCTCCTGCATTATCACACTCGACAGACGGTGCAGAGAGCAGAACCCTGCCGCTGTCAATGCAGAGGTTAACGCGCTCATCTATGAACACTCAGATAGCCCCGAAGTGCTCATCTATACAGATGGATCTGTTGTAAAGCAGCAGAGAAGTGCGTGGGCATTTACAGCCTGTTCAGCGGGCCGAACCGCTCAAGAATCCAGTGGTGCCCACTCTATTACCACGAGCAGCATGACGATGGAGGTGATGGCAGTTACACAGGCTTTCATATGGCTGGAATCACAACATTATACTAACGTGTGTGTACTAAGTGATTCAATGAGCATGATTCAGAAGGTCGAAGCTGGATCTGTACGTAGACAGTGGACTGAGTCGCTGCGGAAGTCTGTTGTCCGTAAAGTCACCTTCATCTTCGTCCCGGGACATGCGGGAGTCGAGGGAAATGAACGAGCTGATAAACTGGCTGGCTCTGCACCACCTGTAGATGGCCAGCCCATGGATCGTGCCGATGTTATTAACGTCCTCAAAGATATGGCAAGAACAGAGCACTTTGACGTCAGTGAATCCACATCTCTGTCCAGGATGAAAGACTTGGGAGTAAGAATCGGCACGGCCAGACGCGAGAGGTACATTAGGAAAACAAGGCGCCTCGTCAACCAACACAGAACTGGCACTATTAGCCACCGGACACTGATGCATATGCTGGGGGGAGGATCTGAGCACCTATGGACATGTCCGGAGTGCAATGAAGATACCCCAACTGATAACTGATAACGGACTTGCAGATGTTTTCGGGAAAATTAGTAAGCGTTCAAAAAACGGAACGTAAGTTGCTCGTAAATAAAATTCAAGAAAATTACTAATTAGATTACATTCTTACTGAAACTAAACTTGGATGGAAGTCCTTATATAATTTTTTTCCGTGTTTTTTTTTTTTTAATGCTGCTGCATAGACTTCCATCCACGTTTAGTTCCAGTAAGAATGTAATCTAATTTTCTTGGTTTTTATTTACGAGCAACTTTCATTCCGTTTCTTAAATGCTTACTAATTTTTTTCCGTTTTTGGAAAGATGAAAGTCATAAACATAGTCTATATATGTAAAAGGCAATGTGTATCCGGATGTCCTTTATGCGTTCGCGAACGGTCCATCCGATTGAGATGAAATTTTCTACATCCTTTCTTTTCATTCCCGTTCAGCCAACTGTCATAGTTTGTTAGTGTACAATCAGCTATTTACTTACTAAAATTTAATATTTAAATTTACATTATCATTTATATATAGCGAGGGGACTTAACTCAAGAAAAGTTATTTCAATGCGCATATCTTTTAATAGCATTTCTATGTATCTTATATATAGATTGTTGCATTGTTTTCAAAGATTTATAAACTCTTTGTCTACAGTTATTTACAGGCATTGAGTTATAATAAATAATGATATAATCTTTAAGGCAGTTTCAAAGTTTTCATAAAAAATAATGCATCTATTTAAATAGTGAAAATTTTCTAACTCATCTTTTCATTTCTCTTCAACAGCACATTTAATTTTCTTTAAACATTCTCATATTTCGCGTTAAACCCACGCTGTGTATTTATGATGCCCATTTTAAACATTGCCTCAACGAGTTATTTTTCATGCGTTTTAATGCTTATTGTTCTTTTGTTGTCAAAGAATTGCTTCATAAGAGATGTTGAATGAAAGAATGTATGAGACAAAATAAAGAAGAAGGCAGAATGTAGGACGGGCCTGCGTGCCCAATTCTTATCCCTGTGAAAATAAAGATTTTCGTTTGTTACCAAAAACAAAAAGTAATTTTTTGTGAGAGAAAGTTAGTTGCATATCTTTGCAGTACTCTGCAGTCAACCCACCGCCCACCATTTATTGGTAGTTTGTGATAACTTGGTAAGTTTACTTAAGATAGATCTCTTCCAATCATATTTTCTACTATCAATATATCTTTTCTTCTATTCTATCTATATTTTTAACGGAAACGGGCCGAACATAGGCAGGCAGACAGACAGACAGACAGACAGACAGACAGACAGACAGACAGACAGACAGACAGACAGACAGACAGACAGACAGACAGACGGACGGACGGACGGACGGACGGATGGATAGATAGATAGATAGATAGATAGATAGATAGATAGATAGATAGATAGATAGATAGATAGATGGATGGATGGATGGATGGATGGATGGATGGATGGATGGATGGATGGATGGATAGATAGATAGATAGATAGATAGATAGATAGATAGATAGATAGATAGATAGATAGATAGATAGATAGATAGATAGATAGATAGATAGATAGATAGATAGATAGATAGATAGATAGATAGATAGATAGATAGATAGATAGATAGATAGATAGATAGATAGATAGATAGATAGATAGATAGATCCCCGCAAGGGCCTGACCGAAGCCGGACCGAGTCAGCTAGTTATCCAATAATTATATGAAAAGTAACATCAACGGACTATGCTGACATCGTATCGTCTTCGTTAGAACAATATACCATCATATTTTTTTTTTCAACGTTTATTTCAGCAATGTACAAGGTGTACAAGGTG
The DNA here is from genome assembly GCA_963921405.1 of Cepaea hortensis. NCBI lineage: Eukaryota > Metazoa > Mollusca > Gastropoda > Stylommatophora > Helicidae > Cepaea > Cepaea hortensis. The sequence continues at coordinate 3,716,297 of OY992878.1, forward strand.
TGTTTCTTTGTTTGTGTATATTACAGAGCGTTGCCGTTTGTTAGTGTTATGTGTCACATGTGTTAATCAAAACAAATACATGCCTATACAGTTATGATAATATGACATTTATGGCATAGTGCATGTAAACACGCATTCCTCGTTTCATTTACACCTCCACAAGTGGAATGCATGTTACAAGTGTCCATCTCTCTCTCTCTCTCTCTCTCTCTCTCTCTCTCTCTCTCTCTCTCTCTCTCTCTCTCTCTCTCTCACACACACACACACACACACACACACACACACATTCTGTCTTGATCTATCTCTTGCTTTCTGTAGATGATATTGCATGGATTTCCGTGATCTAGGGCAATAAACTTTACATTCTCATTCTATTTAAATTGTGTGTGTGAAAGGGGGGGGGGGGTTCCATGTGCATATATTAATATAATTACCTGTATATCAAACAAAGCAATAATTATATTTACACAGATACCTACACGAATTACCCATACTTGGCTACCCATATACAAATACGATACATGTTGGCCTTTGGTATTCTACAACTATGTAGTCGTGCTGGTAAATTGTGTTGAAAATAGGCAAAGGGCAAACCGCTGAACGCAAAAATGCCTAGTGACCAGCAGCCACTAGACACACAAGGCCAGTGGCCGGGTCTTACAAAGGACACGCAGCCAGTTTTCTACAAAGCCTTTGTTTCCCTAGGCCAGACGAGCTGCGGCGTGTACTATTTGTGCTCTCCAATGCTTGTTACCACCTAGTGAGAAGTGTTCCAAAGTATTTACAAAATAAACCACACACAGGGCTCGCGTCGCGAGGCGCACACACGTTCTAAAATTCCACAACAGTGACTGGTCTGGGACGCTCCCGTTCAAACTGCACTGTTGTTAGTCAAAACGATCGGGTGTCGGTATTATATGATAGCCTTCTAAGATAAAACATGTATATCCATATTCTATATTCCACATTCTACCATACAAGCATGCACCTATATGTGTGCATGTACACATATATGCGTGCATGTCCACATTCATACATATTATGGGTATTCAATTGAGTAAACAAATAAACTGGTTTTATTTCGTTATGTCTGTGTGTTTATGAATATTTGTGTTATTTTGTTTTGGAACATATGCAGTATTAAACGTGAATTGTACGTTTTGTATTTGTACAATGCGGCATTTCTACAGGACCATACTAGGTGCCTGTATTCTGCTAGAGAAATCAGCAATTTCGTGTGGTTGTCTTTGGTAGATTTGGGTAAAGTGTTTAAAAAAATTGCTTTGTACATATCTGTTTTCTTTTTAGTAAATGTTTCAATGAGTTGTCTTAGTGTGTCTAGTGCGGTTTGGACTGTTGGACAAATGTAATAAATGTGATCTTCGGTTTCCTGTATGTTCCGTCTGCAGAGTTGACATTGTGTTATTTGTTTTGACCTGCGTGCTTGTTTTTCCGTAGTAGGTGACATGTTAAAGATTAAACGGTACGTAATTTCTCTGGCTTTGGGTTTGATGTGTGGATTGTGGAGATTAGTGAAAGTACATGTGTAGTCTTGTATGTAGTATTTTTGTCCCCTTTTTATTCTGAGTCGTAGTGGGGGTGCTTGTTGATTGACTCGATATTTGTAAATCTGGTTTGTTGTCTGGTGTAGTAAATGCTCGCGTCCTTGAAGTGCGTGTATGCATGTCTTGTAGAAAGCGGGTAGTGTTCCAAAATGGTGTGGTGAATTAAGTTGTATTCTTCTAAGGTGTTGCAGTCTGAGTTCTATGTAATAGAGTGCTAGTGGGTGCTTTTCAGGTTGATTGAGGATATGTCCTATGTGTTGGATACAATATACCAACATTTTTTTTTTTTTTAAATACAACTGTCAGTGTAATCTGTGTAAAGGTTACAGATGTTCAGAATCTAATCTCTCTGCAACAACTTCTGTCTCTGGAGCTTCTTCTTGGACACCCTCTTCTTGACTGGCTCCTAGTCTCCAGCAGATGACTTGGGAACAGGAACTGCAGTTTCCTTGTCTGCCAGGACAACCTCGATATGGCATGGGCTGCTCATGTATGGATTGATGCGGCCATGGGCTCTGTATGTCCTCCTGCGCATTTTCGGGGCAGCATTCACCTGAATGTGTTCAACCACAAGGTGCTCAGTTGACAGACCCTTAAATTCAGCATTGCTCTCGGCATTTTTGAGAAGCTGAAGCAGAAACTCGGCACTCTTCTTGGGCCATCGTCCCTGGACTGCCTTCCATTGTTTAGCCTGTGCACATTGTCTAACCCCACCACTGAATCGTCGGAATGGCACACACTCTTTCTGTGCAACTACATTCTTCAAGAAGCGGTTTGCACGTTTCAGGTGCATGCGCTTAATGGCCTGGGCAGTTTCACGGGTATTTTTGAAGTGAACACGCAGGTAAGATCCACATGGGCAGTTTCACGGGTATGTTTGAAGTGAACACGCAGGTAAGATCCACATGCCTTTGCAGATTTTGTAGGATTCTCGGGCTCTTTGGCGTAGCGAGTCATCTATAGTAGCAATGGAGAAAATGGGGAGGACACAAGCTTTAAGAGAACGCAGAGATACAAAAACACTCATACAAGCAGAAAAGTTTCTCAGCTTGCCAGGCCACCCTATGAAGAACAGATTTGAAAACTTAGCTATGGGGCGGTTGAAAAGAAGTAGTTTTATTCACCAGGCCAAACAACTCTGCAGAGAAACCATCGATCTTCCCACAGTTGGTATCCGTCTGACAACTATTCCAGAGCGAACCCCGTGGAAAGATGAACATAGAATATCGCTACAAATCCAGTCAAAAGTGAGAGGAATATTTGACAAGGAAGAACAGAACAGTGTACAGCGCAGAACAGCCACTCTCAGCTTCCTTGATGACGAATAGGAAGAATAGAAAAATCCGTAATAGAGGCGCTCCTGTCTGGGAAATTGCCAGTTCTGAGGACACTACTTTCTGAACTTAGCAGTCAGCATAAGATCACCATACAGTGGATACCATCCCACTGTGGAATCCCCGGAAACGACAGAGCTGATCGATTGGCTAAGGAAGGAGCACAAGAGGAACAACCAGATGTGCCTATTACATACCACCAAAAGAAAAGAATGATCAAATCAATCAGAAAGCCACCAAACCTTACTCAAGACGACTACCACGTTATGGACAGATCAGAACAGGTCATTCTTCTGCGACTCAGAACAGGACACAATAGATTACGCAACCACTTGTATACAAAATTCAAGATTGATGACTCAGCCATATGCACATGTGGTTTGGCGTCGCAGACAGCAGAGCACATACTCCAGGATTGCCCAAACTACAACATATCCAGGCGAACCTTCTGGCCTAGAGAGACAACAATGGAAGATAAACTCTATGGACCGCTGAATGAACTAAAAAAGACTTAGATTCATACAAGAGACAACATTGCAGTTATAAACATAATTCAGGCGAACGAAAGAAGAAGAAGAAGATAACCAGAAAGGGAAGGACCATCAGATTGTAATATTGTATACGTTGTGAATAGAAACCAATTGTTGTGTTAACGCCACTCTTTAACCCCCAAACTGGAGGACCAGGATAATTTATAATTATAAAATACTTTAAATTATTTGAGCTGTTTTCTTAAAATAACAAAACTTTAAAACAACATACAGAAATAATAAATTTCTGTAAGTATGTGCTATTTGAAAATCTTAGATTAATTGAGATTAATGAGATTAATTGTACGAAAATCTTCGCATTCAATTGCTCCTCGTCTTTTTGGTATAGATATAAATACCGGTTTCAGCATATCGCTTGGTAGACATCCATCGCTGTAAATGTCATTCACCATTTTGGTTAATATATCTTCTCCAAACACTCCCAGTACTTTTAATTCTTCTATTGTAGAACCATCCATACATTAAAAGACATAACCACGTTTAATGTAATATCGAGAAGAAATAGAAAACTTAGTAATAAACCCCTGACGCGTGTAAAATGAAGCCACTAATTTTACACAAACTGAAGATGACTTAGAATTTCGATCCATCCATCACGTGCCATGCCGATAAGCGTGGGCGGTCATGTTTTGCCATCTTACTCGATCACCAGATTCGTGGATCACATCCGTATTCCTGTCTCGACCATGCCACGTGGCCAAGCCATCCATTACTTCTCGGTCTTCCCCTTATTCTCTTCCCTTCGATCTTACCAGTTGTCACCAGATCATTTCTTCTCATAACATGCCCAAAAAAGTTTGACTCTCTACGTCTAATTTTTCTAATCAGTTTACGATCTTCATTTGTTTCTTGAAAGAAATTCATTGGTTCATTGGTTTTTCCGTGGTAAGTATTCTTTACATTTTTGGCAGAAACAAAATTTCCACAGCCATCAAATGTTTTTCAGCTTGACTGCTCATTGTCCACGCTTCACATCCATATAAAAGTACAGGTTCTATGTAGCACCTCAACACTCTTTTTCTCGTTTCAATCGATATCTTTTTATTGGTCAGTATGTTTTTCATCTTGCAAACGGCTACCTTCGCAATGGCAATTCTTGTTCTAATCTCTTCAAGGCATCTCCCATCAGATGTTATGAATGTTCCGAGATAACCGTACCGATTCGCTAGCTTAAGAATATGCCCATGTACTCGTATATCACATTGTGGTATTTCCTTCTTCCCAGTGACGACTGTAATCTGCGTCTTCTCACTATTCAGTTCTACCCCTAGTTGTTTACTGTGTGCAACAACCGCATCTACTAAATGTTGCAGGTCCTGTTCATTGTCTGCAATCAGGACTATCATCTGCATATCTAATGTTATTGATGTTAGTTAGTTAGTTAGTTAGTTAGTCGCAGTTCCAACTTCACAGCAACGGGTTGCCCCCATTATGCTCCGTTCCTGTGCCAGTGAATATAACACAAAATGCTCCCCACTGCCCAATGTGAAAAGTGGAAAAGACAGGAGTCTCGACAAACAACAGCCCACACAGATACACTGTGCATAATGCCGCCGCCAGAATGTCAACACACCAGGCCCCCACGAAACACCCAATTCATCTCTGATGGAATCGGCAGTCATGATTGATGTGTCGCCCCCCAATGCCATCTTTTAATTATGAGATGTACTGGAGTTGCTTGTAGTTTAACTAAATGATTGTGGATTGTGTGTGTTTTCTTGTGCAGTAAGTAAATATTCGTGTCCTTTAATAACTGAAATATATGTTTTGTAAAATGCTGGCAGAATGCCAAAGTAATGCGCGGATGTATTCCTGATAGGTTTTAAACAGGATTGCATAATTCCCATGAAATAGTGTGCTAAGAGTGTTTCTCTGGGTGTTGTAGGATTACGCCTACGTGTTTGATCCTAAGTGCTTGTATTTTGGTTGTGATGTCTTGGAGGGCGATACCTCCGTCTCGTTTGTTTTGCATGACTGTAGCATGTTTGATGCCGTAGATGGTGTTGCCAAACAAAACGCATTTTAGTCCAACTGACCGGAGTATGGATTGAATCCGCTACCTCGGCGTCCCACACCGGATATGTAAGAACTTTCGCCGTTATCCATTCGGCCAGGCCGACCTACGTCACTATACTGTGGCTGGTTATTTAGTTACTCTTTAGTCGTCGGTGCCTTTGCTACCCAGGCCTGTTGAATTCTCTCATTTCGCCTTCCTGATTGGACAACAACAGTCTTGCCTGTTTGTTGTCTGGCTGTTGAATTCTCTCATTTCGCCTTCCTGATTGGACAACAACGGTCTTGCCTGTCTGTTGTCTGGCTGTTGAATTCTCTCATTTCGCCTTCCTGATTGGACAACAACGGTCTTGCCTGTCTGTTGTCTGGCTGTTGAATTCTCTCATTTCGCCTTCCTGATTGGACAACAACGGTCTTGCCTGTCTGTTGTCTGGCTGTTGAATTCTCTCATTTCGCCTTCCTGATTGGACAACAGCGGTCTTGCCTGTCTGTTGTCTGGCTGTTGAATTCTCTCATTTCGCCTTCCTGATTGGACAACAACGGTCTTGCCTGTCTGTTGTCTGGCTGTTGAATTCTCTCATTTCGCCTTCCTGATTGGACAACAACGGTCTTGCCTGTCTGTTGCCTGGCTGTTGAATTCTCTCATTTCGCCTTCCTGATTGGACAACAGCGGTCTTGCCTGTCTGTTGTCTGGCTGTTGAATTCTCTCATTTCGCCTTCCTGATTGGACAACAACGGTCTTGCCTGTCTGTTGTCTGGCTGTTGAATTCTCTCATTTCGCCTTCCTGATTGGACAACAACGGTCTTGCCTGTCTGTTGTCTGGCTGTTGAATTTTCTCATTTCGCCTTCCTGATTGGACAACAACGGTCTTGCCTCTCTGTTGTCTGGCTGTTGAATTCTCTCGTTTCGCCTTCCTGACTGGACAACAACGGTCTTGCCTGTCTGTTGTCTGGCTGTACAGTGCAAGGTAGACAGAGAAAGGAAGGCTATGGTTCCGTCGCCCTGCTACTGAGTGAGTGCGTGGCGCGACACTGTGAGCTGTGAATTTCGCGTGGAATGCTTTTGCATCTGTCCGCAGTTGTTTTTCGCGTGAACTGCATGTTCGGAACGATGACGGCCGGCTGTTGCTGGATTGACTGGTTTGCCTTTTCGATTCACGAGTGCATTTTTCAGGAGACTCCTGGGAGTCGTCGCTGTAGCTACGGAGTTCGTGTTTTGTGCGGCGCTTTTGGTGGGACGCCCTGCAGAAAGAGACCGAGCCATATGGGATAAAACCCCGGTCAATGAAGTCTTTCTGGTGACTGCCGTTTTTATCGACGATGAACTGTATTTTTCGTGGAGGACTTTTGTGTTGGCATTCTTGCGGCGGCTTTATGCAGTGTACCTGTGCGGGCTGCTGGCTTGCCGACACTCCTGTCTATTCCATTGTTCACATGGAGCAGTGAGGAGCATTGTTTGATATTCACTGGCACAGGAACGGAGCAATATGGGGACGACCCGTTGCCGTGAAGTTGGAACCACGACTAACCAACTAACTAACTAACTAACTAACTAACTAACTAACGAACTAACTAACTAACTAACTAACTAATTAACTAACTAACTAACTAACTAATATTCATTTTCATGTTTTCCATTTCTCTTAGAACATTGTTTAACTTTCCTAGCTCATTTTATGTCGGTGTTGAGAGGTGGGAGAAGTGCCTGGGGGTTCTTAGCAAAAGCTAATGGTCGGCGTTTGGTGCAGGAGAGCCTGGCGTGTGATGACACAACATCTAGCTTAAGAATGGAGGTGGAGGCGGTCAGTGCAGCTTTCCGCTGGATGGAGAATACGATACATACACACATTGTGATTGTAACTGACTCAGAAAGCATGCTGAGGAGGGTGAGAACAGGCAAGCTTCTTGCAGAGTGGCTTGCTTCGCTTCGGAGGTCACGAGTAGCAAGCATCACCTGGATCTTTTCTCCTGGGCATACCGGTGTGCTGGGGAATGAAGAGACGGACAGATTGGCTGGCTCTGCAAAACTTGGTGGAGTATTGATGCATGACAAGACAGACGTGGTTGCGGCATTGTGGAAGCACGTGTACACCTCGGAGAAGCAAATGGATCACCATAGTCTGGTAAGAATGAGGCAGCGAGGTGTGATGAGGGGATCTGGCCGACGATCGACGCTCAGAGGAAAGGCGAGACGGGCATATAATCAGATTGCTACTGGAACTATTGGTGTTGGAACTCTTCGCTGGCTGCTGAGGATGGGGACGGAGCGCTTATGGGAATTTTCCGAATGATGTGATGTCGGTTCCTAAATCAATCAATCAATCAATAATTTTATGTCCTAACATTCCATGTTCCTACTCTAAATTTATTTAGTTTAGTTTTAGTTTTAGTTTTGCCATCAGTAGCTGGATGACGGTCTGGTGTCACCTGTGGCTCATGACTGTCCCTACCGAGCGAGGATGTCCTACGACAGCCATTAACATCGTTCACTATTTCTGAAATGTGTGTAGCCATGAAATCTTGGGAAGCTAATGTGGTGGTTTCCCCTTGCCTTCCACATTCACATGGTGGTCTTTTAACTCTGCCTTTGACAGCCATTTCCAACTGTCAGGACAAGTGAGTGCCCTGCTCTGCTCAGTTGCAGAGTTGTCCACTTATTCCGATGGATACTCGGTCCCCAGAGCTGTGTTAGCCACACCGTGGTGTGTTTCCATCCTCTACCACGGGGAGGCACAGTTGTGATTTTCCCTTCCTAAAGTTATGGTCTATGACCAAACCTCTCCAGTACTTTTAGAGGATCCAGTACTTTTAGAGGTCCTACAAAAAAATAAATGAATACAGTAAACCGATTCAAGAAATTAGACTTAGAGACTTAGACAATTAAAATGTTTTGAGCACGTTAGAGAAGACATAAACTGGATACATTAGTAATAACTGGAAGATTGATAGCATAAAAGATTAAGGAAAAGACAGAGAAACAAATAGCTGGATGGCTTGGCCATGTGAGAAAATGCCGCCACTCTGATGATCGTGTGATGGTGAATAATCTCTTGGGTAGTTATGTCGGCCTAGTCTTCTTGAATAAGGGCGAAAAACTGGAAGCCATGTGTGCCAGTTGTCTACGTTAAAAATCCCACGGCAGTTGTACATCACAAAGTGTAGGCCGTAAGAGCACAACCCTGGCAAAATTGTTGCGAAAGAAAAGCACCGCTCCAAGGGTAGACAGAGCCTGTTGCCTGGGCAGCAATGTGTTTAGAGGAAGCCAGTCGGTCGCCACGCATGCCGGTGTCGGACATACAGAGCCTAACTGTGTATGACGCACTCCCCTATTCTCACTTCCCCAGTTACACTCCCCCCCCCCCCCCCAGGCAAATGTTCCAGGTATTCATGTCCGTTGATTTCCTCACAATATTTCAGTGTGCTCACTTGTATCCTTTCATCTCATCTCATCTCATTTTGTTTCTTTTGTACCTTGCAGCGTCGCTATGAAGTACAAAAAGGGGGAGAGTGCCCGTTTACGGGCTTCATGTATCGATATTCCCGATATTCTCATGTATCGATTCTGTTTTCCCCCTGTCCATTGTTTACGTACGTGGTCGGCCTCTTATTCGGCTTCCATTTGGTCTGCGCATCATTGCTTGTTCTGTACACTGTCAGTTGGTGGACTGTACACCATTGCTTGTTGTGGTATACTGTCAGTTGGTGGACCGTACATCATTGCTTGTTCTGTACACTGTCAGTTGGTGGACTGTACACCATTGCTTGTTGTGGTATACTGTCAGTTGGTGGACCGTACATCATTGCTTGTTCTGTACACTGTCAGTTGGTGGACCGTACATCATTGCTTGTTGTGGTATACTGTCAGTTGGTGGTCCATACATCATTGCTTGTTGTGGTACACTGTCAGTTGGTGGTCCATACATCATTGCTTGTTGTGGTATACTGTCAGTTGGTGGTCCATACGTCATTGCTTGTTGTGGTATACTGTCAGTTGGTGGTCCATACATCATTGCTTGTTGTGATTTGTGGGGCTGGTCTGGTTCGCTAGATCAGTTCCGCGTCTAGCGTTCGTTGTCTCGGATGGCTGTGTGAGGTGCACCAAAATGGGATCTTCCCAGCCAACGTAAGTTAGCGAGGCAGGCGTTTCGAGAATGTAACCGCATCGTGCAGCCAGGGTCGTGGTTTGAGCGGGCAAAAGAGCAAAATTTGTACGACCGTTCGCCAAAGTCTCGATAAGCGCCCACTCTCTCTCTCGGTGAGTAGTGGGCCTGCAGTCAGTAAGCTGGTATAGCTTTTTTTTTTTCGGTCAGTCCTGTCGGCGTAGCTTGAAAGCTCGTCGGTAGGCGTCCAGTGGTTTTGCATGTATCACCTTGTACCGGGAGGGCGCGCTTTAGCGATGCTACTCTTGGCTTGCGTGTGCGTGAATGTCTGTCCTGTCAGTCGCCATGTGCACTTGTGCGCTGGTGAGGCTCAACTGTAAATCGGGAGATCTGCTCGCAACCTAGGCGAGCAATATCTTCTGTGGGCAGCTTCTCACCTCATGTGTGTGTGTGTCTGTTCTGGCGGTCAGTCCGTCTTCGGCGAAGGAAATCTTGTTGATCCTATCAGTAATCATACGCTCATTGCTTGTCGCTACGCTTGTCTTAAAACTGAAAATTAAAGGAATTGACGGAAGGGCCGTTTGCACGAGGCTCTCTAGAGCCAATATATACAGGGATAACTGGCCGTGACAGCCTAACGTCCACTACATCTGTGTCCGTCTTCCAGTCGTCTTGCCATGCTCGCCACTGGAGCCAGACGGACACAGACGAGGGAGCGGCGACGACGGAGTTGCGCGACCACTTCCTCGCCAAATAAAACCAAAGCGCAAGTCATTCGTTCCTCATCTAAAGATGTAGTGTAATGAATGGTCCTCGTCATTCATGATGGACGAACATCGCTTGTTGTGATATACTGTCAGTTGGTGGTCCATACATCATTGCTTGTTGTGGTATACTGTCAGCCGGTGGTCCGTACATCATTGCTTGTTGTGGTATACTGTCAGTTGGTGGTCTGTACATCACTGCTTGTTGTGGTATAGTGTCAGTTGGTGGACCGTACATCACTGCTTGTTGTGGTATAGTGTTAGTTGGTGGACCGTACATCACTGCTTGTTGTGGTATAGTGTTAGTTGGTGGACCGTACATCACTGCTTGTTGTGGTATACTGTCAGCCGGTGGTCTGTACATCACTGCTTGTTGTGGTATAGTGTCAGTTGGTGGACCGTACATCACTGCTTGTTGTGGTATACTGTCATCCGGTGGTCTGTACATTACTGCTTGTTGTGGTATACTGTCAGTTGGTGGACCGTACATCACTGCTTGTTGTGGTATAGTGTCAGCCGGTGGTCTGTACATCATTGTTTGTTGTGGTATACTGTCAGTTGGTGGACCGTACATCACTGCTTGTTGTGGTATACTGTCAGCCGGTGGTCTGTACATCACTGCTTGTTGTGGTATAGTGTCAGGTGGTGGACCGTTCATCACTGCTTGTTGTGGTATACTGTCATCCGGTGGTCTGTACATCACTGCTTGTTGTGGTATAGTGTCAGTTGGTGGTCCGTACATCACTGCTTGTTATGGTATACTGTCAGTTGGTGGACCGTACATCATTGCTTGTTGTGGTATACTGTCAGTTGGTGGACCGTACATCATTGCTTGTTGTGGCATATTGTCAGTCACCTCCCACCTCGCACTCAGAAGGTTGTTGATTCGATTCCAGGCTACGTCATTCTGTTCACAAATGCAGTTTTCTCGCATACTCCTGGGGGTCGTCTCTGAAGCCGGAAGTTCGTACTTTGTGCGACACTTTCAGCAGACCACGCTGAGGACAGAAACCGAGCCATATAGGATATAACCCGTGCAATGAAGCCGACACGCTTGCCTTTTAACTCCTTGTTGCTTGTGAATACATCCATTCACGGCTACACACACACACACACACACATACACACTACCATATCTGTACTCATATACAACACATCCACACACTATAATACACATGCATGCACATCCGCGCACTATAACACATACACGCACATGCGAACACCATAACACACATGCACGCACACACATACAGCAGGCATCAGTTACCTGTGACGGGTGACCTAGTTGTACAGGTCCGGCTTGAACACAAGCCGTCTCTCCGGCTACTTACCATTGCCCAGGGAGGCGTGCGGGGTGGGATGGGCGCATGTTGACTGGTCTGTGATGTTCCCAGACAGTGTGTCGGCTCAGTTTGATCAATTGGACAAAATCAGTGACCACAGCAAGTGCCGACCCTCGGTCTCAAATTTGTGGGATCATGATAGTTACTGTCAGTCTAGCCTCCCACAGGACATGCTGGCTGGTCTGGAGTTACCAACCCTCCCCCTCCCCCCACCACCACCACTGTCTCTCTCTCTCTCTCTCTCTCTCTCTCTCGCTCTCTCTCTCTCTCTCTCTCTCTCTCTCTCTCTCTCTCTCTCTCTCTCTCTCTCTCTCACTCTTTAGTCCTGATTTCTTCATATCTGATCTTATCTCTTCTTGATACATTGAGTATTCTTCTCAGTAATCTCATTACTGTTGTTGTGATTTTTGTACGCAAGCCCATATTACATTCGGTCCCTTCAATCACTCATCTTTCCTACATCAATTATCTAGCGTGCATGTTACACTCACATAGGAAAAACATGACACTGAGTGAGTGAGGGAGGGAGTGAGTGAGTGAGTGAGTGAGTGAGGGAGGGAGGGAGGGAGTGAGTGAGTGAGTGAGTGAGTGAGTGAGTGAGTGAGTGAGTGAGTGAGTGAGTGAGTGAGTGAGTGAGTGAGTGAGTGAAAGAAGGGTTAACACATAACAGCTGGAAACATGAACAATTCTGTCACGTTGGAATCGTACCAGCGAACATCGGGAATTTAATGACTGTATAGAGCGGCAACCGCATAGATATCTTCACAAGTGGCCACGTCTTGGCATAAAGGTCACACAAGGAGTCTCTCAGCACAGTGAACCAACTCCGCAGCACCAGCCATAATTCTGATTGTCCACGTCATATCCACACGCGATGTATTATGACAGCTGTGTAACACGGTAATGTTAACTATTTGTGATTGTGGAGACAGTGACAGTAATGTTAACTATTTGTGATTGTGGAGACAGTGACAGTAATGTTAACTATTTGTGATTGTGGAGACAGTGACAGTAATGTTAACTATTTGTGGTTGTGGAGACAGTGACAGTAATGTTAACTATTTGTGGTTGTGGAGACAGTGACAGTAATGTTAACTATTTGTGAATGTGGAGACAGTGACAATAATGTGAACTATTTGTGATTGTGGAGACAGTGACAGTAATGTTAACTATTTGTGGTTGTGGAGACAGTGACAGTAATGTGAACTATTTGTGATTGTGGAGACAGTGACAGTAATGTGAACTATTTGTGATTGTGGAGACAGTGACAGTAATGTGAACTATTTGTGATTGTGGAGACAGTGACACTAATGTTAACTATTTGTGATTGTGGAGACAGTGACAGTAATGTTAACTATTTGTGAATGTGGGTACAGTGACAGTAATGTTAATAATATGTTTAAATGTGAAATAGTGATGATTGCAATATCTAATATTTAGACAAGACAAACGTCTCAACATCATGTGCCATGGGCGGTAATATTTCGCCATCTCACACGATCACCAGAGTCGTGGATCAGCTTAGTGCTCTTGTCTCGACCATGCCAGGTGGTCAAGCCATCCAGGTATTTACTTCTCTGCTTTCCTCTTTTTATGTTCCCCTCAATCTTGTCAGTTGTCACCAAGTCTTTTAGTTGATTTCTTATCATAACGTGCCCCAACATATTTTACTTTCTACGTCTAATTTTTCTAATCAGTTTGCGGTTTTCATTTGTTTCTTATACGACTTGGTCGTTGGTTTTTCTCTCTGTCCTAGGTATTCTTTGCATTATCCTCAGAAACCACATTTCCACAGCCATCAGATGTTTTACAGCTTGTTTGATAATCGTCTATGTTTCACATTCTCACAAAAGTGCAGGTTTTATGTAGCACTTCAGCACTCTTTTTCTCACTACAACTTACATCTTTTTATTAGCCAGTATGTTGTCCATTTTGCAAACGGCTACCTTTGCCATGGCTATTCTTCACCTACCATCAGATGTTATGACTGCTCCAACAGAGTTGTAACGATTCACATGTTTAAGAATATTCCCACTTATCCTCATATTACGTTGTGGAATTTATTTCTTCTTATTCCCACTTATCCTCATATTACGTTGTGGTATTTATTTCTTCTTAGAGACAACCATAATCTGTGTCTACATTTACTCTAACCCTAGTTGTTCATTGTGTACAATAACCGCATCTACTAAATGTTGCGGATCCTATCCATTGTCTGAAATCAATACTGTGTCATCCACATATCTATTGTTAATGATGTTATGTCCCCCATTGGTGATACCTCTCATATCTTCTACATTTCTAACAATATGTTCACTGTTAAGTGGGGGGGGGGGGGGGGGAGAGAGAGTTATGGAGACATTACACATCCCTCCTGCACACCTCTCTTCCATTCCCATTGGCACATTGCCGTCTTGACAGACGATAGTTTGTGCTTTAAAAAAGGCATAATAACTTTTACCTATGGCGGGAGCGAATGTGACTGATAAGACCAATTCGCGCTGTAAATGTTCGTTCACAGTGGGTGCATGTGAACACGTGGTCATTTCCACCATCATGCACCATCTTACGTCTCAAACGCTCGGTTTGTGACCTATCTGCAATAATTTTCTCCTTTGTCTTTATTCAATTTCTGATGTTTGCCCTCCATGCAACACGTTCAGCGGCGACTTGCTCCCATTGCGCATTATCAATGCCTGTTTCAATCATGTCCCGCTTACACACATCTTTGTATCGTAGTAGAGGCCGACCCTGAGATCTCTTACCCATCTGTAATTCACCAAAAATATGTCCTTTTGTATTCTACCATCATCCATCCTCCTAACGTGACCTATCCATCAAAGTCTACGAAGACTGAGCATGGAACACACCGTCACACAACCTGATCTTTCCAATACTTCAGTGTTTGTGATTTTGTCTTGCCACTTAATACCAAGTATTCTTACACCTCTCTTAATAGGATGATATTGACCTACTTCATTATCAATCTTTATGGCTGTTTGTTGTTTCCGTTATATGATTTTTACAAGTCTAAGATCTTTCCCATCAATTTGTAGATCTGTAAGCATCTTTATCATATAGACAAACATCCGTATGGGTCCCCTCACAACCACATCTCTGCAAGGGCTCAGTAACGAAGGCCCTCCAAATCCCAGGTCAAAGCTGTGTGGTGCCGTGTGATAGCTTTCCCCTGTCCACTGTCTTCTCAAGCTGATTTACCACATCACGGACTCTCATTCATCCCCCCCCACCCCCCACCCCATCCTGGGCCTCCCCACCCCCGAAAACACCAACCATCATTGTACCGCCTGCAACGTTATTTTTTTTTTCAGTGATTGTTGACAAATGTGTCCCTGCCTTGACACTTGCTACTAAGTGCGTTTATTGCGTCTCAACCTGTTTACCTACATGCTTGTTTATATCTGCTTATAAAGTACCTGTACGTTGACAAGCCTATTTCCCCTACAAGATTTCAGTTTGAAGCTAAAGTTATTTGGAGCACAGGTCAAGCAGAACCTCTGCCCTCTGACCTAATCTTTATGGTCTAGTTCCCCTAGACCGGTATTGTCAGTTTGTATCCTGTTGTTCGAATCCTGGTTGAAGCGCAGAAAACAAATTTTATGTTAAAATGTGCGTCGATGGAGTCCCGGATCTACTCTTCTGGTTAAGTTGAAACAGTTCTAGTGGCAGTTTCATCCTCAGTAAACACATACTGTCATCCACAGAGGGTAACAGTCATTTAGACAGCATATTGTCATCCAGACATCTTAATTGTCATCCAGACCGCATATTGTCATCCAGACAGCATATTATCATGCAGACAGCATATTATCACCCAGACAGCATATTATCATGCAGACAGCATATTGTCATCCAGGCATCTTAATTGTCATCCAGACCGCATATTGTCATCCAGAAAGCATATTATCATGCAGACAGCATATTGTCATCCAGGCATCTTAATTGTCATCCAGACCACATATTGTCATCCAGACAGCATATTATCATGCAGACAGCATATTGTCATCCAGACCGCATATTATCATCCAGACAGCATATTGTAATCGAGACAGCATATTATTATCCAGACAGCATATTATCATCCAGAGAACATATTATCATCCTAACAGCATATTTTTATCCAGACAGCATATTATCATCCAGACAACATATTGTCATCCAGAAAGTATATTGTCTTCCAGACATCATATTATCATCCAGACATCATATTATCATCCAGACATCATATTGTCATCCAGACATCATATTGTCATCCAGACATCATATTATCATCCAGACATCATATTATCATTAAGACATCATGTTATCCAGACATCATATTGTCATCCAGACAGCATATTTTTATCCAGACATCATATTGTCATCCAGACATCATATTGTCATCCAGACATCATATTGTCGTCCAGACATCATATTGTCAAGCAGGCAAACTTGCTGTTATCAGGATTGAATAGAGCCATCCATAGAGACGGGATGTTACTGTCCTCACAAGATCCATCCATCATGTGCCATGTCGGTAATACTATCATCACAAGATCCATCCATCATGTGCCATGCCGATAATACTATCATCACAAGATCCATCCATCATGTGCCATGTCGGTAATACTATCCTCACAAGATCCATCCATCATGTGCCATGTCGGTAATACTACCATCACAAGATCCATCCATCATGTGCCATGTCGGTAATAATATCATCACAAGATCCATCCATCATGTGCCATGCCGGTAATACTATTCACACAAGATCTATCCGTCATGTGCCATGCCGGTAATACTATCATCACAAGATCCATCCATCATGTGCCATGTCGGTAATACTATTCACACAAGATCCATCCATCATGTGCCATGTCGGTAATACTATTCACACAAGATCCATCCATCATGTGCCATGCCGGTAATACAATCATCACAAGATCCATCCATCATGTGCCATGTATGTAATACTATTCACACAAGATCCATCCATCATGTGCCATGTCGGTAATACTATCATCACAAGATCCATCCACCATGTGCCATGTCGGTAATACTATTCACACAAGATCCATCCATCATGTGCCATGTCGGTAATACTATTCACACAAGATCCATCCATCATGTGCCATGCCGGTAATACAATCATCACAAGATCCATCCATCATGTGCCATGTCTGTAATACTATTCACACAAGATCCATCCATCATGTGCCATGCCGGTAATACTATCATCACAAGATCCATCCATCATGTGCCATACCGGTAATACTATCATCACAAGATCCATCCATCATGTGCCATGTCGGAAATACTATTCACACAAGATCCATCCATCATGTGCCATGTCGGTAATACTATTCACACAAGATTCATCCATCATGTGCCATGTCGGTAATACTATCCTCACAAGATCCATCCATCATGTGCCATGTCGGTAATACTACCATCACAAGATCCATCCATCATGTGCCATGCCGGTAATACTATCATCACAAGATCCATCCATCATGTGCCATGCCGGTAATACTATCATCAGAAGATCCATCCATCATGTGCCATGTCGGTAATACTATTCACACAAGATCCATCCATCATGTGCCATGTCGGTAATACTATCATCACAAGATCCATCCATCATGTGCCATGTCGGTAATACTATCATCACAAGATCCATCCATCATGTGCCATGTCGGTAATACTATCATCACAAGATCCATCCATCATGTGCCATGTCGGTAATACTATCATCACAAGATCCATCCATCATGTGCCATGTCGGTAATACTATCATCACAAGATCCATCCATCATGTGCCATGCCGGTAATACTACCATCACCATCACAAGATCCATCCATCATGTGCCACGTCGGTAATACTACCATCACAAGATCCATCCATCATGTGCCATGCCGGTAATACTATTCACACAGGATCCATCCATCATGTGCCATGTCAGTAATACTACCATCACAAGATCCATCCATCATGTGCCATGTCGGTAATACTACCATCACCATCACAAGATCCATCCATCATGTGCCACGTCGGTAATACTACCATCACAAGATCCATCCATCATGTGCCATGCCGGTAATACTATTCACACAGGATCCATCCATCATGTGACATGTCGGTAATACTACCATCGCAAGATCCATTAATCATGTGCCATGTCGGTAATACTACCATCACAAGATCCATCCATCATGTGCCATGCCGGTAATACAATCATCACAAGATCCATCCATCATGTGCCATGTCTGTAATACTATTCACAGAAGATCCATCCATCATGTGCCATGTCGGTAATACTATCATCACAAGATCCATCCATCATGTGCCATGTCGGTAATACTACCATCACAAGATCCATCCATCATGTGCCATGCCGGTAATACTATCATCACAAGATCCATCCATCATGTGCCATGCCGGTAATACTATCATCAGAAGATCCATCCATCATGTGCCATGTCGGTAATACTATTCACACAAGATCCATCCATCATGTGCCATGTCGGTAATACTATCATCACAAGATCCATCCATCATGTGCCATGTCGGTAATACTATCATCACAAGATCCATCCATCATGTGCCATGTCGGTAATACTATCATCACAAGATCCATCCATCATGTGCCATGTCGGTAATACTATCATCACAAGATCCATCCATCATGTGCCATGTCGGTAATACTATCATCACAAGATCCATCCATCATGTGCCATGCCGGTAATACTACCATCACCATCACAAGATCCATCCATCATGTGCCACGTCGGTAATACTACCATCACAAGATCCATCCATCATGTGCCATGCCGGTAATACTATTCACACAGGATCCATCCATCATGTGCCATGTCAGTAATACTACCATCACAAGATCCATCCATCATGTGCCATATCGGTAATACTACCATCACCATCACAAGATCCATCCATCATGTGCCACGTCGGTAATACTACCATCACAAGATCCATCCATCATGTGCCATGCCGGTAATACTATTCACACAGGATCCATCCATCATGTGACATGTCGGTAATACTACCATCGCAAGATCCATTAATCATGTGCCATGTCGGTAATACTACCATCACAAGATCCATCCATCATGTGCCATGTCTGTAATACTATTCACACAAGATCCATCCATCATGTGCCATGTCGGTAATACTATCATCACAAGATCCATCCATCATGTGCCATGTCGGTAATACTATCATCACAAGATCCATTCATCATGTGTCATGCTGGTAATACTATTCACACAAGATCCATACATCATGTGCCATGTCGGTAATACTATCATCACAAGATCCATCCTTCATGTGCCATGCCGGTAATACTATCATCACAAGATCCATCCATCATGTGCCATGTCGGTAATACTATTCACACAAGATCCATCCATCATGTGCCATGTCGGTAATACTATTCACACAAGATCCATCCATCATGTGCCATGTCGGTAATACTATTCACACAAGATCCATCCATCATGTGCCATGTCGGTAATACTATCATCACAAGATCCATCCATCATGTGCCATGTCGGTAATACTATCATCACAAGATCCATCCATCATGTGCCATGTCGGTAATACTATCATCACAAGATCCATCCATCATGTGCCATGCCGGTAATACTACCATCACCATCACAAGATCCATCCATCATGTGCCACGTCGGTAATACTACCATCACAAGATCCATCCATCATGTGCCATGTCGGTAATACTACCATCACCATCACAAGATCCATCCATCATGTGCCACGTCGGTAATACTACCATCACAAGATCCATCCATCATGTGCCATGCCGGTAATACTATTCACACAGGATCCATCCATCATGTGCCATGTCGGTAATACTTTTCACACAGAATCCATCCATCATGTGCCATGTCGGTAATACTATCATCACAAGATCCATCCATCATGTGCCATGCCGGTAATACTACCATCACCATCACAAGATCCATCCATCATGTGCCACGTCGGTAATACTACCATCACAAGATCCATCCATCATGTGCCATGTCGGTAATACTACCATCACCATCACAAGATCCATCCATCATGTGCCACGTCGGTAATACTACCATCACAAGATCCATCCATCATGTGCCATGCCGGTAATACTATTCACACAGGATCCATCCATCATGTGCCATGTCGGTAATACTTTTCACACAGGATCCATCCATCATGTGCCATGTCGGTAATACTACCATCACAAGATCCATCCATCATGTGCCATGTCGGTAATACTACCATCACCATCACAAGATCCATCCATCATGTGCCACGTCGGTAATACTACCATCGCAAGATCCATTAATCATGTGTCATGTCGGTAATACTACCATCACAAGATCCATCCATCATGTGCCATGCCGGTAATACAATCATCACAAGATCCATCCATCATGTGCCATGTCTGTAATACTATTCACACAAGATCCATCCATCATGTGCCATGTCGGTAATACTATCATCACAAGATCCATCCATCATGTGCCATGTCGGTAATACTATCATCACAAGATCCATCCATCATGTGCCATGTCGGTAATACTATCATCACAAGATCCATCCATCATGTGTCATGCTGGTAATACTATTCACACAAGATCCATCCATCATGTGCCATGTCGGTAATACTATCATCACAAGATCCATCCTTCATGTGCCATGCCGGTAATACTATCATCACAAGATCCATCCATCATGTGCCATGTCGGTAATACTATTCACACAAGATCCATCCATCATGTGCCATGTCGGTAATACTATTCACAAAAGATCCATCCATCATGTGCCATGTCGGTAATACTATTCACACAAGATCCATCCATCATGTGCCATGTCGGTAATACTATCATCACAAGATCCATCCATCATGTGCCATGTCGGTAATACTATCATCACAAGATCCATCCATCATGTGTCATGCTGGTAATACTATTCACACAAGATCCATACATCATGTGCCATGTCGGTAATACTATCATCACAAGATCCATCCTTCATGTGCCATGCCGGTAATACTATCATCACAAGATCCATCCATCATGTGCCATGTCGGTAATACTATTCACACAAGATCCATCCATCATGTGCCATGTCGGTAATACTATTCACACAAGATCCATCCATCATGTGCCATGTCGGTAATACTATTCACACAAGATCCATCCATCATGTGCCATGTCGGTAATACTATCATCACAAGATCCATCCATCATGTGCCATGTCGGTAATACTATCATCACAAGATCCATCCATCATGTGCCATGTCGGTAATACTATCATCACAAGATCCATCCATCATGTGCCTTGCCGGTAATACTACCATCACCATCACAAGATCCATCCATCATGTGCCACGTCGGTAATACTACCATCACAAGATCCATCCATCATGTGCCATGTCGGTAATACTACCATCACCATCACAAGATCCATCCATCATGTGCCACGTCGGTAATACTACCATCACAAGATCCATCCATCATGTGCCATGCCGGTAATACTATTCACACAGGATCCATCCATCATGTGCCATGTCGGTAATACTTTTCACACAGGATCCATCCATCATGTGCCATGTCGGTAATACTACCATCACAAGATCCATCCATCATGTGCCATGTCGGTAATACTACCATCACCATCACAAGATCCATCCATCATGTGCCACGTCGGTAATACTACCATCGCAAGATCCATTAATCATGTGCCATGTCGGTAATACTACCATCACAAGATCCATCCATCATGTGCCATGCCGGTAATACAATCATCACAAGATCCATCCATCATGTGCCATGTCTGTAATACTATTCACACAAGATCCATCCATCATGTGCCATGTCGGTAATACTATCATCACAAGATCCATCCATCATGTGCCATGTCGGTAATACTATCATCACAAGATCCATCCATCATGTGCCATGCCGGTAATACAATCATCACAAGATCCATCCATCATGTGCCATGTCTGTAATACTATTCACACAAGATCCATCCATCATGTGCCATGTCGGTAATACTATCATCACAAGATCCATCC
Organism: Cepaea hortensis; assembly: GCA_963921405.1. NCBI lineage: Eukaryota > Metazoa > Mollusca > Gastropoda > Stylommatophora > Helicidae > Cepaea > Cepaea hortensis. Next base: position 3,738,064 of record OY992878.1, read on the forward strand.
ATCATGTGCCATGTCGGTAATACTATCATCACAAGATCCATCCATCATGTGTCATGCTGGTAATACTATTCACACAAGATCCATACATCATGTGCCATGTCGGTAATACTATCATCACAAGATCCATCCTTCATGTGCCATGCCGGTAATACTATCATCACAAGATCCATCCATCATGTGCCATGTCGGTAATACTATTCACACAAGATCCATCCATCATGTGCCATGTCGGTAATACTATTCACACAAGATCCATCCATCATGTGCCATGTCGGTAATACTATTCACACAAGATCCATCCATCATGTGCCATGTCGGTAATACTATCATCACAAGATCCATCCATCATGTGCCATGTCGGTAATACTATCATCACAAGATCCATCCATCATGTGCCATGTCGGTAATACTATCATCACAAGATCCATCCATCATGTGCCATGCCGGTAATACTACCATCACCATCACAAGATCCATCCATCATGTGCCACGTCGGTAATACTACCATCACAAGATCCATCCATCATGTGCCATGTCGGTAATACTACCATCACCATCACAAGATCCATCCATCATGTGCCACGTCGGTAATACTACCATCACAAGATCCATCCATCATGTGCCATGCCGGTAATACTATTCACACAGGATCCATCCATCATGTGCCATGTCGGTAATTCTTTTCACACAGGATCCATCCATCATGTGCCATGTCGGTAATACTACCATCACAAGATCCATCCATCATGTGCCATGTCGGTAATACTACCATCACCATCACAAGATCCATCCATCATGTGCCACGTCGGTAATACTACCATCGCAAGATCCATTAATCATGTGCCATGTCGGTAATACTACCATCACAAGATCCATCCATCATGTGCCATGCCGGTAATACAATCATCACAAGATCCATCCATCATGTGCCATGTCTGTAATACTATTCACACAAGATCCATCCATCATGTGCCATGTCGGTAATACTATCATCACAAGATCCATCCATCATGTGCCATGTCGGTAATACTATCATCACAAGATCCATCCATCATGTGCCATGTCGGTAATACTATCATCACAAGATCCATCCATCATGTGTCATGCTGGTAATACTATTCACACAAGATCCATCCATCATGTGCCATGTCGGTAATACTATCATCACAAGATCCATCCTTCATGTGCCATGCCGGTAATACTATCATCACAAGATCCATCCATCATGTGCCATGTCGGTAATACTATTCACACAAGATCCATCCATCATGTGCCATGTCGGTAATACTATTCACAAAAGATCCATCCATCATGTGCCATGTCGGTAATACTATTCACACAAGATACATCCATCATGTGCGATGTCGGTAATACTATCATCACAAGATCCATCCATCATGTGCCATGTCGGTAATACTATCATCACAAGATCCATCCATCATGTGCCATGTCGGTAATACTATCATCACAAGATCCATCCATCATGTGCCATGCCGGTAATACTACCATCACCATCACAAGATCCATGCATCATGTGCCACGTCGGTAATACTACCATCACAAGATCCATCCATCATGTGCCATGCCGGTAATACTATTCACACAGGGTCCATCCATCATGTGCCATGTCGGTAATACTACCATCACAAGATCCATTAATCATGTGCCATGTCGGTAATACTACCATCACAAGATCCATCCATCATGTGCCATGTCGGTAATACTACCATCACAAGATCCATCTATCATGTGCCATGTCGGTAATACTACCATCACAAGATCCATCCATCATGTGCCATGTCAGTAATACTATCATCACAAGATCCATCCATCATGTGCCATGCCGATAATACTATCATCACAAGATCCATCCATCATGTGCCATGTCGGTAATACTATCATGTGCCATGTCGGTAATACTATCATCACAAGATCCATCCATCATGTGCCATGTCGGTAATACTATCATCACAAGATCCATCCATCATGTGTCATGCTGGTAATACTATTCACACAAGATCCATCCATCATGTGCCATGTCGGTAATACTATCATCACAAGATCCATCCTTCATGTGCCATGCCGGTAATACTATCATCACAAGATCCATCCATCATGTGCCATGTCGGTAATACTATTCACACAAGATCCATCCATCATGTGCCATGTCGGTAATACTATTCACACAAGATCCATCCATCATGTGCCATGTCGGTAATACTATTCACACAAGATCCATCCATCATGTGCCATGTCGGTAATACTATCATCACAAGATCCATCCGTCATGTGCCATGCCGGTAATACTATCATCACAAGATCCATCCATCATGTGCCATGTCGATAATACTATTCACACAAGATCCATCCATCATGTGCCATGTCGGTAATACTATTCACACAAGATCCATCCATCATGTGCCATGCCGGTAATACTATCATCACAGGATCCATCCATCATGTGCCATGTCTGTAATACTATTCACACAAGATCCATCCATCATGTGCCATGTCGGTAATACTACCATCACAAGATCCATTAATCATGTGCCATGTCGGTAATACTATCATCACAAGATCCATCCATCATGTGCCATGTCTGTAATACTATTCACACAAGATCCATCCATCATGTGCCATGTCGGTAATACTACCATCACAAGATCCATCCATCATGTGCCATGTCGGTAATACTATTCACACAAGATCCATCCATCATGTGCCATGTCGGTAATACTATCCTCACAAGATCCATCCATCCTGTGCCATGTCTGTAATACTATTCACACAAGATCCATCCATCATGTGCCATGTCGGTAATACTATTCACACAAGATCCATCCATCATGTGCCATGCCGGTAATACTACCATCACAAGATCCATCCATCATGTGCCATGCTGGTAATACTACCATCACAAGATCCATCCATCATGTGCTATGCCGGTAATACTATCATCACAAGATCCATCCATCATGTGCCATTTCGGTAATACTATTCACACAAGATCCATCCATCATGTGCCATGTCGGTAATACTATTCACACAAGATCCATCCATCATGTGCCATGCTGGTAATACTATTCACACAAGAGCCATCCATCATGTGCCATGTCGGTAATACTATCATCACAAGATCCATCCATCATGTGCCATGTCTATAATACTATCATCACAAGATCCATCCATCATGTGCCATGCCGGTAATACTATCATCAAACATCACAGGGGGATGAGTGGTCTCGAGGCATGGTGTACGCCTCGAGTGCTGGAGGTCCCGAGTTCAGGCCCTGGTGAGGACCGGAATTTATATAAAAAATGCACCTGGACTTCCAGTAATAAAATTTCCCAATGTCTCTGGGTAGTGAGATCGGACGCCCGTGTGTATTGTTGCGCACGTAAAAAATCCCTTTCCAGTTGGAAATCGAAAAAAGAGTAGCCTAACGGCGCTGCCCGGGCAAAGTTTCGAGTTAAAAATCTACCCAAAGTATTTCAGGATCCTCGCCGAAGCAACGGTGTTCGTGCATTGAACTGAGTTTCTCCAGACTTAAGTTTGAGTTAGGAGGCAAACGAAGCACTTATGAGTTAAACCGTGTGCCGTGATGTTGATCCAGCGACTAAACTAAACTAAACTATCATCACAAGATCCAATGATTCTCCCTTTCACCCGATCACCAGAGTCGTGGATTAGCTAAGTGCTCTTGTCTCGTCCATGCCACGTGAAGAGGCTGTCCAGCTAATTACTTCTCTCTCTTCCCCTTGTTCTCGTCCCCTCAATCTTGCCAGTTGTCACCAAGTTCTCCAATTCATTTCTTCTCATAACGTGCCCACAATATTTTGACTGTCTACGTCTAATTTCTCTAATCAGTGTACTATTTTCATTTGTTTCTTGTAGGACTTGGTCATTGGTTTTTCTGTCTGTCCATGGTATTCTTTCCATTCTACTCAGAAACTACATTTCCACAGCCATCAGATGTTTTTAAGCTTGCCTGCTCATTGCCCATGCTTCACGTCCATATAAAAGTATAGGTTCTATGTACCACTTCAACGCTCTTTTTCTCGTTTCAGTTGTGTATCTTTTTATTGGTCAGTATGTTTTTCATCTTGTAAAAGGCTACGTTCCCCATTGCAATTCTTCTTCTCGTTTCTTGAAGGCATCTCCCATCAGATGTTGTGACTTTTCCGAGACAATTGTACCGATACACTTGTTGAAGAATATTCTCATTTACTTGTGTATTACATTGTGGTATTTCCTTCGGCCACACACACACACACACACAAGACTCCGCCACGCACGCACAAGACACGACCACACACACACACACTCACACACACACACACACACACACACACACACACAAGAATCGGCCACGCACTAGTAATCACTCTCACCCCATCTGCCAACCAGCTACCAACCATCCTCACCCCATCTGTCAACCAGCTACCAACAACCCTCACCACATCTGTCAACAAACTACCAACAATCCTCACCCCAACTGTCAACCAACTACCAACCACCCTTACCCTATCTGTCAACCAGCTAACAACCACCCTCACCCTATCTGTTAATCAACTACCAACAACCCTCACCCCATCTGTCAACCAGCTACCAACCACCCTCACCACATCTGTTAACCAGCTACCAACAACCCTCACCCCATCTGTCAACCAGCTACCAACCACCCTCAACCCATCTGTCAACCAGCTAACAACCACCCTCACCCTATCTGTCAACCAGCTAACAACCACCCTCACCCTATCTGTTAATCAACTACCAACAACCCTCACCACATCTGTCAACCTACTACCAACCACCCTCACCCTATCTGTCAACCAGCTAACAAACACCCTCACCCTATCTGTTAATCAACTACCAACAACCCTCACCACATCTGTCAACCAACTACCAACCACCCTCACCCTATCTGTCAACCAGCTAACAACCACCCTCACCCTATCTGTTAATCAACTACCAACAACCCTCACCACATCTGTCAACCTACTACCAACCACCCTCACCACATCTGTCAACCAGTTACCAACAACCCTCACCCCATCTGTCAACCAGCTACCAACCACCCTCAACCCATCTGTCAACCAGCTACCAACAGCCCTCACCCCATCTGTTAACCAGCTACGACAACCTTCACCCCATCTGTCAACCAACTACCAACCAACCTCACCACATCTGTCAACCAGCTACCTATCACCCTCACCCCATCTGTCAACCAGCTACCAACCACCCTCAACCCATCTGTCAACCAGCTACCAACAGCCCTCAACCCATCTGTCAACCAGCTACCAACAACCTTCACCCGATCTGTCAGCCAACTACCAACCAACCTCACCACATCTGTCAACCAGCTTTCAACAACCCTCACCCCAACTGCCAACCAGCTACCAACCATCCTCACCACATCTGTCAACCAGCTACCTATCACCCTCATCCCATCTGTCAACCAGCCACCAACGACCCTCAACCCATCTGTCAACCAACTACCAACCAACCTCACCACATCTGTCAACCAAATACCAACCAACCTCACCATATCTGTCAACCAGCTACCAACCAACCTCACACACATCTGTCAACCAGCTACCAACCACCATCACCCCATCTGTCAACCAACTACCAACAACCCTCACCCCATCTGTCAACCAACTACCAACCACCCTCACCGCATCTGTCAACCAGCTACCAACAACCCTCACCCCATCTTTCAACCAACTACCAACCACCCTCACCACATCTGTCAACCAGCTACCAACAACCCTCACCCCTTCTGTCAACCAGCTACCAGCCACCCTCACCACATCTGTCAACCAGCTACCAACAACCCTCAACCTATCTGTCAAACAACTACCAACCAACCTCACCACATCTGTCAACCAGCTACCAACCACCATCACCCCATCTGTCAACCAACTACCAACCACCCTCACCACATCTGTCAACAAGCTACCAACAATCCTCACCCCATCTGTCAACCAGTTACCAACCACCCTCAACCCATCTGTCAACCAGCTATCAACAACCCTCGCCCCTTCTGTCAACCAGCTAATGTAACAGAGCACCATCTCTGTTTGTGGGTTAATAGGTGGTGTGCAAAAGACTAGCCACGGTTGAGCATCCCGTTGAAAGGTAACTAGGGACGCTCAAGCTGTGACGCGGGATTAGAGATAGACAGTTACCATCGGAGTTTGAAGTCAACAACACCTATTTTGTATGATCGATGGTCATTTGATATTCTACTATGTATTTGACTAAATAAACAATTGGAAACTCCAGCCAATGTATTGTCTCTGCTATAAAATGTACCAACACAGTTAAATAGCATAATTGGTGCTGTGACCAGGATTCTCAGAACTTGCCTTGTCGAGGACACAGTGTGAAGAACTACAAAAGTATACGGCCCAGCGGAGGACTTTTGTTGAACGCCTTTTCAAAGTTGCTTTGCGTTGCTACAACAAACACGTTACCACAACAGATGTTTTGCAGGCCATATCGTTCCAATACAGTCCTATCGAGTTTTGCTGACTGAGTGAATCTTTGTCAGAAGCCGCAGTCAAGTGATCTAGGCCTTGTCAAAGGTTGCAACCCATATTTTCACCACCGCAAATCGTTTTACTGAGGCTGGTTGTTTTTAGCCGCCATACATCCTATCATGAATTGCTGGATAGAGCTACCATCGTGTAATTGGGCTGTTTGTCAGAGTTGCCATCATCGTGTCCTGGAGTGACCTAGCCGTTGTCCTTGAGCTGCCTGAAGTGAGGTCATTGCTAGTCTTGCTTACCGGAGCTTACTTGCTTAATACAACTCAAACATTTTGCTAAATATGGCCCAGGATGGAGGAAGTTTTTGATTGTTTTAACGCCACTCAAACCTGAGCATCCACTCGTTTTACTTGCCTGATAAATTGCTCAGGAAACGTTTTTCAACCCAGACGTGCCCGCCTAGGGGTGAAAAGAAGCCAGAAACCCAGACGTGCCCGCCTAGGGGTGAAAAGAAGCCAGAAATCCGAGGTGCCCGCCCATGGGTGAAATGAAGAGTCCAGAAGTTTTTCCTTTCCCTGTGATGGAACCGAAGAAGACAACACGCTCGTTTTTCTATGAAGCATGTATGAAGTCTGACTATCAAGAATAATCACCGGTTGGCACATTTGGACTTTCCTTGTGGACTCGTGGACGATATATCAATGAACGGTATTTAAAAAAATGATTTAAGGTAATTGGTTAAGCTAATATAGCGTTATAATAAGTGAAATTGATTTAACAAATATAACATAACATTGTGTGTCAAGTAAAATTAATTAATTAATTAGAACACTTGATTTTTATAGGACGAAAAACAAATGCTTACGTCCCTTGTCTAGTTCAAATACGCCTGCAGTTGTTGTATACTTATTGATAACTATTAATTATATTACAATTGTGAATTTGTTTATATAAGTTGTATAACAAAACTATTTCAGCATGGCAGAGGAACAAGTTTTGTTAACACAGGTTTTAGGGGGAGTGGGTAGAGCAATAAGCAGACTCAACTCCGCAATAAAACAACACAGGATAGACAGAAAATATGGGGTGCGCACCCGGAACATAGCAAGAAGTAGTCAGACAAAGCAATATAAAATGTACCAACACTGTTAAACTACCAACAACCCTCACCCCATCTGTCAACTAGCTACCAACAACCCTCACCCCATCTGTCAACCAACTACCAACCACCCTCGCCACATCTGTCAACCAGCTACCAACAACCCTCACCCCTTCTGTCGACCAGCTACCAACCATCCTCACCACATCTGTCAACCAGCTACCAACCACCCTCACCCCAACTGTCAACCAGCTACCAACAACCCTCAACCCATCTATCAACCAACTACCAACCAACCTCACAACATCTGTCAACCAGCTACCTACCAACTACCAACCAACCTCACCATATCTGTCAACCAGCTACCAACCAACCTCACCACATCTGTCAACTAGCTACCAACCACCATCACCCCATCTGTCAACTAGCTACCAACCAACCTCACCACATCTGTCAACCAGCTACCAACCACCCTCAGTACATTTGTCCAGAGTGATAATGAGGCGATCGTGGCATGTTATTCAGAAGACATGATGTTAATAGATGTGTCCAGTAGACATGATGTTAATAGATGTATCAGGAGACATGATGTTAATAGATGTGTCCAGTAGACATGATGTTAATAGATGTATCAGGAGACATGATGTTAATAGACGTGTCCAGGAGACATGGTATTAATAGATGTGTCCAGTAGATATGATGTTAATAGATGTGTCCAGTAGACATGATGTTAATAGATGTGTCCATGAGAGATGATGTTAATAGATGTGTCCATGAGAGATGATGTTAATAGATGTGTCCAGGAGACATGATGTTAATAGATGTGTCCAGTAGACATGATGTTAATAGATGTGTCCATGAGAGATGATGTTAATAGATGTGTCCATGAGAGATGATGTTAATAGATGTGTCCAGGAGACATGATGTTAATAGATGTATCAGGAGACATGATGTTAATAGATGTGTCCAGTAGACATGATGTTAATAGATGTGTCCAGTAGACATGATGTTAATAGATGTGTCCATGAGAGATGATGTTAATAGATGTGTCCATGAGAGATGATGTTAATAGATGTGTCCAGGAGACATGATGTTAATAGATGTATCAGGAGACATGATGTTAATAGATGTGTCCAGTAGACATGATGTTAATAGATGTGTCCATGAGAGATGATGTTAATAGATGTGTCCAGTAGACATGATGTTAATAGATGTATCAGGAGACATGATGTTAATAGACGTGTCCAGGAGACATGGTGTTAATAGATGTGTCCAGTAGATATGATGTTAATAGATGTGTCCATGAGAGATGATGTTAATAGATGTGTCCATGAGAGATGATGTTAATAGATGTGTCCAGGAGACATGATGTTAATAGATGTATCAGGAGACATGATGTTAATAGATGTGTCCAGTAGACATGATGTTAATAGATGTGTCCATGAGAGATGATGTTAATAGATGTGTATAGGAGAGATGATGTTAATGGATATGTCCAGGAGACATGATGTTAATAAATGTATCAGTAGATATGATGGTAATAGATGTGTCCATGAGAGATGATGTTAATAGATGTGTCCAGTAGACATGATGTTAATAGATGTGTCCATGAGAGATGATGTTAATAGATGTGTCCATGAGAGATGATGTTAATAGATGTGTCCATGAGAGATGATGTTAATAGATGTGTATAGGAGAGATGATGTTAATAGATGTGTCCAGTAAAGATGATGTTAATAGATGTGTCCAGTAAAGATGATGTTAATAGATGTGTCCAGTAAAGATGATGTTAATAGATGTGTATAGGAGAGATGATGTTAATAGATGTGTCCAGTAAAGATGATGTTAATAGATGTGTATAGGAGAGATGATATTAATGGATATGTCCAGTAGACATGATGTTAATAGATGTGTCCAGGAGACATGATGTTAATAGATGTGTCCAGTAAAGATGATGTTAATAGATGTGTCCAGGAGACATGATGTTAATAGATGTGTCCAGTAAAGATGATGTTAATAGATGTGTCCAGTAAAGATGATGTTAATAGATGTGTCCAGGAGACATGATGTTAATAGATGTGTCCAGGAGACATGATGTTAATAGATGTGTATAGGAGAGATGATATTAATGGATATGTCCAGTAGACATGATGTTAATAGATGTGTCCAGGAGACATGATGTTAATAGATGTGTCCAGTAAAGATGATGTTAATAGATGTGTATAGGAGAGATGATATTAATGGATATGTCCAGTAGACATGATGTTAATAGATGTGTCCAGGAGAGATGATGTTAATAGATGTGTATAGGAGAGATGATATTAATGGATATGTCCAGTAGACATGATGTTAATAGATGTGTCCAGGAGACATGATGTTAATAGATGTGTCCAGTAAAGATGATGTTAATAGATGTGTATAGGAGAGATGATGTTAATAGATGTGTCCAGTAAAGATGATGTTAATAGATGTGTCCAGGAGACATGTTAATAGATGTATCAGGAGACATGATGTTAATAGATGTGTCCATGAGAGATGATGTTAATAGATGTGTCCAGTAAAGATGATGTTAATAGATGTGTATAGGAGAGATGATGTTAATAGATGTGTCCAGTAAAGATGATGTTAATAGATGTGTCCAGGAGACATGATGTTAATAGATGTATCAGGAGACATGATGTTAATAGATGTGTCCATGAGAGATGATGTTAATAGATGTGTCCAGTAAAGATGATGTTAATAGATGTGTATAGGAGAGATGATGTTAATAGATGTGTATAGGAGAGATGATGTTAATAGATGTGTCCAGTAAAGATGATGTTAATAGATGTGTCCAGTAAAGATGATGTTAATAGATGTGTCCAGTAAAGATGATGTTAATAGATGTGTATAGGAGAGATGATGTTAATGGATATGTCCAGGAGACATGATGTTAATAAATGTATCAGTAGATATGATGGTAATAGATGTGTCCATGAGAGATGATGTTAATTGATGTGTCCAGTAGACATGATGTTAATAGATGTGTCCATGAGAGATGATGTTAATAGATGTGTCCATGAGAGATGATGTTAATAGATGTGTCCATGAGAGATGATGTTAATAGATGTGTATAGGAGAGATGATGTTAATAGATGTGTCCAGTAAAGATGATGTTAATAGATGTGTCCAGTAAAGATGATGTTAATAGATGTGTCCAGTAAACATGATGTTAATAGATGTGTCCAGTAAAGATGATGTTAATAGATGTGTATAGGAGAGATGATGTTAATAGATGTGTCCAGTAAAGATGATGTTAATAGATGTGTCCAGTAAAGATGATGTTAATAGATGTGTCCAGTAAACATGATGTTAATAGATGTGTCCAGTAAAGATGATGTTAATAGATGTGTCCAGTAAACATGATGTTAATAGATGTGTCCAGGAGACATGATGTTAATAGATGTGTCCAGTAGACATGATGTTAATAGATGTGTCCATGAGAGATGATGTTAATAGATGTGTCCATGAGAGATTATGTTAATAGATGTGTCCAGGAGACATGATGTTAATAGATGTATCAGGAGACATGATGTTAATAGATGTATCAGTAGACATGATGTTAATAGATGTGTCCAGTAGACATGATGTTAATAGATGTGTCCATGAGAGATGATGTTAATAGATGTGTATAGGAGAGATGATGTTAATGGATATGTCCAGGAGACATGATGTTAATAAATGTATCAGTAGATATGATGGTAATAGATGTGTCCATGAGAGATGATGTTAATAGATGTGTCCAGTAGACATGATGTTAATAGATGTGTCCATGAGAGATGATGTTAATAGATGTGTCCATGAGAGATGATGTTAATAGATGTGTATAGGAGAGATGATGTTAATAGATGTGTCCAGTAAAGATGATGTTAATAGATGTGTCCAGTAAAGATGATGTTAATAGATGTGTCCAGTAAAGATGATGTTAATAGATGTGTCCAGTAAAGATGATGTTAATAGATGTGTCCAGTAAAGATGATGTTAATAGATGTGTCCAGTAAAGATGATGTTAATAGATGTGTATAGGAGAGATGATGTTAATAGATGTGTCCAGTAAAGATGATGTTAATAGATGTGTATAGGAGACATGATGTTAATAGATGTGTCCAGTAAAGATGATGTTAATAGATGTGTATAGGAGAGATGATATTAATAGATGTGTCCAGTAAAGATGATGTTAATAGATGTGTCCAGGAGACATGATGTTAATAGATGTGTCCATGAGAGATGATGTTAATAGATGTGTCCAGTAAAGATGATGTTAATAGATGTGTATAGGAGAGATGATGTTAATAGATGTGTCCAGTAAAGATGATGTTAATAGATGTGTCCAGGAGACATGATGTTAATAGATGTATCAGGAGACATGATGTTAATAGATGTGTCCATGAGAGATGATGTTAATAGATATGTCCAGTAGACATGATGTTAATAGATGTATCAGGAGACATGATGTTAATAGATGTGTCCATGAGAGATGATGTTAATAGATATGTCCATGAGAGATGATGTTAATAGATGTGTCCATGAGAGATGATGTTAATAGATATGTCCATGAGAGATGATGTTAATAGATGTGTCCAGTAGACATGATGTTAATAGATGTGTCCATGAGAGATGATGTTAATAGATGTGTCCAGTAAAGATGATGTTAATAGATGTGTCCAGGAGACATGATGTTAATAGATGTATCAGGAGACATGATGTTAATAGATGTGTCCATGAGAGATGATGTTAATAGATGTGTCCAGTAAAGATGATGTTAATAGATGTGTATAGGAGAGATGATGTTAATAGATGTGTCCAGTAAAGATGATGTTAATAGATGTGTCCAGTAAAGATGATGTTAATAGATGTGTATAGGAGAGATGATGTTAATAGATGTGTATAGGAGAGATGATGTTAATGGATGTGTCCAGTAAAGATGATGTTAATGGATATGTCCAGTAAAGATGATGTTAATAGATGTGTATAGGAGAGATGATGTTAATGGATATGTCCAGGAGACATGATGTTAATAGATGTGTCCAGGAGACATGATGTTAATAGATGTGTCCATGAGAGATGATGTTAATAGATGTGTCCAGTAAAGATGATGTTAATAGATGTGTCCAGGAGACATGATGTTAATAGATGTATCAGGAGACATGATGTTAATAGATGTGTCCATGAGAGATGATGTTAATAGATGTGTCCAGTAAAGATGATGTTAATAGATGTGTATAGGAGAGATGATGTTAATAGATGTGTCCAGTAAAGATGATGTTAATAGATGTGTATAGGAGAGATGATGTTAATAGATGTGTCCAGTAAAGATGATGTTAATAGATGTGTCCAGTAAAGATGATGTTAATAGATGTGTATAGGAGACATGATGTTAATAGATGTGTCCAGTAGACATGATGTTAATAGATGTGTATAGGAGAGATGATGTTAATAGATGTGTCCAGTAAAGATGATGTTAATAGATGTGTCCAGTAAAGATGATGTTAATAGATGTGTCCAGTAAAGATGATGTTAATAGATGTGTCCAGTAGACATGATGTTAATAGATGTGTCCAGTAAAGATGATGTTAATAGATGTGTCCAGTAAAGATGATGTTAATAGATGTGTCCAGGAGACATGATGTTAATAGATGTGTCCAGTAGACATGATGTTAATAGATGTGTCCAGGAGACATGATGTTAATAGATGTGTCCAGGAGACATGATGTTAATAGATGTGTCCAGGAGACATGATGTTAATAGATGTATCAGGAGACATGATGTTAATAAATGTGTCCAGGAGACATGATGTTAATAGATGTGTCCAGTAAAGATGATGTTAATAGATGTGTCCAGTAGACATGATGTTAATAGATGTATCAGGAGACATGATGTTAATAGATGTGTCCAGTAGACATGATGTTAATAGATGTATCAGGAGACATGATGTTAATAGATGTGTCCAGGAGACATGATGTTAATAGATGTGTCCAGTAAAGATGATGTTAATAGATGTGTCCAGGAGACATGATGTTAATAGATGTATCAGGAGACATGATGTTAATAGATGTGTCCAGTAGACATGATGTTAATAGATGTATCAGGAGACATGATGTTAATAGATGTGTCCAGTAGACATGATGTTAATAGATGTGTCCAGGAGACATGATGTTAATAGATGTGTCCAGTAGACATGATGTTAATAGATGTGTCCATGAGAGATGATGTTAATAGATGTGTCCATGAGAGATTATGTTAATAGATGTGTCCAGGAGACATGATGTTAATAGATGTGTCCAGGAGACATGATGTTAATAGATGTATCAGGAGACATGATGTTAATAGATGTGTCCAGTAGACATGATGTTAATAGATGTGTCCAGGAGACATGATGTTAATAGATGTGTCCAGGAGACATGATGTTAATAGATGTGTCCAGTAAAGATGATGTTAATAGATGTGTCCAGTAGATATGATGTTAATAGATGTGTCCAGTAGATATGATGTTAATAGATGTGTCCAGGAGACATGATGTTAATAGATGTGTCCAGGAGACATGATGTTAATAGATGTGTCCAGTAGATATGATGTTAATAGATGTGTCCATGAGAGATGATGTTAATAGATGTGTCCATGAGAGATTATGTTAATAGATGTGTCCAGGAGACATGATGTTAATAGATGTGTCCAGGAGACATGATGTTAATAGATGTATCAGGAGACATGATGTTAATAGATGTGTCCAGGAGACATGATGTTAATAGATGTATCAGGAGACATGATGTTAATAGATGTGTCCAGTAGACATGATGTTAATAGATGTGTCCAGGAGACATGATGTTAATAGATGTGTCCAGGAGACATGATGTTAATAGATGTGTCCAGTAAAGATGATGTTAATAGATGTGTCCAGTAGATATGATGTTAATAGATGTGTCCAGTAGATATGATGTTAATAGATGTGTCCAGGAGACATGATGTTAATAGATGTGTCCAGGAGAATGATGTTAATAGATGTGTCCAGGAGACATGATGTTAATAGATGTGTCCAGGAGACATGATGTTAATAGATGTATCAGGAGACATGATGTTAATAGATGTGTCCAGGAGACATGATGTTAATAGATGTGTCCAGTAAAGATGATGTTAATAGATGTGTCCAGTAGACATGATGTTAATAGATGTATCAGGAGACATGATGTTAATAGATGTGTCCAGTAGACATGATGTTAATAGATGTGTCCAGGAGACATGATGTTAATAGATGTGTCCAGGAGACATGATGTTAATAGATGTGTCCAGTAGACATGATGTTAATAGATGTGTCCAGGAGACATGATGTTAATAGATGTGTCCAGTAAAGATGATGTTAATAGATGTGTCCAGTAAAGATGATGTTAATAGATGTGTCCAGTAAAGATGATGTTAATAGATGTGTCCAGTAAAGATGATGTTAATAGATGTGTCCAGTAAAGATGATGTTAATAGATGTGTCCAGTAAAGATGATGTTAATAGATGTGTCCAGTAAAGATGATGTTAATAGATGTGTCTAGAAGACAATCCATTTTTCGATGTGTCTAGAAGACATGCTATTTACGGATTTATCTAGAAGACATGCAAATTATGGATTTATCTAGAAGACATGCTGTTTATGGATGTGTCCAGGAGACATGTTGTTTATAGATGTGTCTAGAAGACATGATGTTTATAGATGTGTCCAGGAGACATAATAGTTATGGATGTGTCCAGGAGACATGTTGTTTATAGATGTGTCTAGGAGACATAATAGTTATGGATGTGTCCAGGAGACATGTTGTTTATAGATGTGTCTAGAAGACATGATGTTTATAGATGTGTCCAGGAGAGATGATGTTTATGGATATTTCTAGGAGACATGATAGTTATGGATGTGTCCAAGAGACATGATGTGTATGGATTTGTCCAGTAGACATGCTATTTGTGGATGTGTCCGGGCACCACGATGTCATGTTTTCATTGGCCGGATAGAATCTAAACACGTGACCTATTCCCATATGTACAAAAACAAAATTTTGACTGAGAAGCTGACGGACACACACATACACACACACACACACACACACACACACACACACACACACACACACACATACAAGCAAACGTGTCGGTAAAAGTGTGTATTGGCGGAACAACAGGAACCAGACATTAAACCAACATTACACAGGGGGAACACATGATAACAACATTACACAGGGGGAACACATGTCAACAACAATACACAGGGGAACACAACTCAACGGCTGTCCACTCCAACAGACCCAGTCTTGTTGTTCCATTGATGAAGACTTCTACCGAAACGTCCGTCTCTATCTGTATGTGTTTGTCCATTCGTCGAGCTATTCGTTATTTGTATTTGGACTCCCATAAATACTCGCCAGTAATAAATCCCTTTTAGTGATTGGCACATATACAACAGTTTAATTTACAAACATATAGATTAGATTGGCATAAGCCTAGTGGTATTTTACGTGGCAGGTGTCGACAAGTTGTGCTCAAGTATCCAACAGTAAAGCGACCGACCCTTAAGGCCGACATTTCTCATTATGTTAAGTTCCATGCCGCCGACAGTTGATTGTCGTTGACAGCCAGCACTTACCTGCCCGTGCAAGATTCCCCAAGCTGGTACTGAGTATGTTAAACTGCAATCTGTGACCATAGCTACCGATGCTAATGTGTGCACAATGACAGGTCCTGGTTCAGACATTCGGCGGGAGAATAGGTCATTTACCTCAGACAGTAACAATCTATATGGGCATTTTTTCCTAAGCGGAACAGTCTCTCTCTCTGTCTCTCTCTGTGTGTCTCTCTCTCTCTCTCTCTCTCTCTCTCTCTCTCTCTCTCTCTCTCTCTCTCTCTGTGTGTGTGTTTGTGTGTGTTGGCTTTGTCTGCTTCTTTTTACAGTGTAACATTGACTCTTACAGATTGTTTAAACGCTTCTGGTATATCAGAGTGGTAGATCTCGTACATACACTTGCCCATCTGAGTTGAAATCTCGTGTATCCAGTCTATTGATGGACAGACACAATCTCGTGTAGCCGGTCCAATGATGGACAAACACAATCTCGTACATCCTGTCCAATGATGGACAAAAACAATCTCGTACATTCTGTCCATTGATGGACAAACACAATCTCGTACATCCTGTCCATTGATGCACAAACACAATCTCGTACATCCTGTCCAATGATGGACAAACACAATCTCGTACATCCTGTCCAATGATGGACAAACACAATCTCGTACATCCTGTCCAATGATGGACAAATACAATCTCATACATCCTGTCCAATGATGGACAAACACAATCGAGAAGTAGAATCAGCTAGCTTTACTAGAACAAGATCACAGTTACCAAAATGGGCGTTGCGGACAAAACTTGAGTCAGCACACAAACAACAAACACACACACACCGACACAACTAGGTGAACAAATGTACATGGAGACATATATGAACAAATGTACATGGAGACATATATGAACAACAGTACATGAAGACATATATGAACAACTCTATATGAAGACATATATGAACAACTGTACATGGAGACATATATGAACAACTCTATATGGAGACATATATGAACAACTGTACATGGAGACATATATGAACAACTGTACATGGAGACATATATGAACAACTGTACATGGAGACATATATGAACAACTGTACATGGAGACATATATGAACAACTGTACATGAAGACATATATGAACAACTGTACATGGAGACATATATGAACAACTCTACATGGAGACATATATGAACAACTCTACATGGAGACATATATGAACAACTGTACATGGAGACATATATGAACAACTGTACATGGAGACATATATGAACAACTCTATATGAAGACATATATGAACAACTCTATATGAAGACATATATGAACAACTCTATATGAAGACATATATGAACAACTGTACATGGAGACATATATGAACAACTGTACATGGAGACATATATGAACAACTGTACATGGAGACATGTATGAATAACTTTACATGGAGACATATATGAACAACACTACATGGAGACATATATGAACAACTGTACATGGAGACATATATGAACAACTGTACATGGAGACATATATGAACAACTGTACATGGAGACATATATGAACAACTGTACATGGAGACATATATGAACAACTGTACATGGTGTCGCGTAATGTTGACTATTTTGACAGACAAGGATCAGAAATAGCAACCAATAGACTTTCAGGATTCCGAAAGACTAATCACTGTCGAAGAAGAGGCCGAATTGGCTCGAACTAGGAAGTATGATTCGGAACTGTCCCAGGAATGACCAGGTCTTCAGACAGTGTTCAGGCACAGATAGGTAAAGCGAACAACCGTACTAGGAATAATTCTAGACAGTAGGCTTAATGAATCTGGTGACGAATGCCTGCAAAAATTAAAGAGCCCCCTTTAACTGATCCATTCTCACAACATGGAGGAAGAGTACAAATATAAAGTTACAACTTGCATTCCTTCTCGCTCTCTCAGTATCCTAATATTAAATTAGAGTATAACAGCAACAGACTAAGTATGTTTCTGGTATCACATATAACTATTAATTTAATGAAAAGTGTGGCATGTAGAAGTCTGTTGCCCTAGTGTGTAGGCAATCAAATCCTAGACTAAGTTGGCAGGCTAAAGGTGTCAGCCGAGGAGGTTGGCCACTCAGCTCAAGATTTGGGTCCGGCTTGTCAACTCGGGTGATGTTCCAGTTTAGGTTGCGGATTCACTCTCCGGCAATAGACATGGTGCTCACGACCGGTAAGTATGCGTTGCTGCAAGTTGCTGGCTCATGGTACCACCAAAGAAGGTGCAGAACTTCTGGAAGTTAATCAGAAAAACAGAACCGGTGAATGCTTGTCCTACGTCCAAGATACTCTCATCGCACACCTCGCTCTCAGTCTCATATTCAGACACGACTAGCATCACAAGACTATCACCTCTGTCACAGACACATCACTATGACAACACAATGACAAATGGCTAACGTGGACAAATACTATTTTCCTTAGCCACATATTATCAATCTCAGACTCAGATGCCCATGTATTCCAGTCTACAGACACGGACACATCAATGTATATTTCTGAGTCTGATCACACTCTACAACATTCTTACTATGATGCATTCACATATATTACAAATCACACCCATTACATTTAACACAATGAAGTGTACACAATGAGTATGAATCCCACAGATTACATTTAACTATGAAGCACGAACATTGATTATAAACCACACAGATTATATTTACTCGACAATGTATCACCATAGATTATGAATCACAGATTACATTCACATGACGAGGTATGAACATAGATTAGGAATGACAGATTCCCTTCATTCGAAGTACACCACAGATTATGAATCATACAGAGTACATTCAATCGACGAAGGAACACCATAGATAATGAAGCACACAAATTACATTCACTTGACGAATTACGAACATATATTATGAATCACTCAGATTCTATCTCAGCACATGAAGCAGTATTGTAAATTATAATTCTGATTCACTCCCGAAACACCCAAATTAAATTCTACAGGGGGTTGAAGTATTAACATAGGTGTAGAGGGTAGGCAGTGAAGGACTGCGTTGAAGCAAGGATACTGATGTGAATGAAAGGCCTGTCCCATGCTGTCATGAGATGACCTCTGACAAGCGTGGTCTCCAGTAGACTATGTGAAAGAATTATTATTTCACAATTAACTATCAGTATTTCCTGTCACCGTTTATTCATCCGAACTACCCCTCTCATTCTATAATTATATTCTTCACTGGCGATATATTATTCTAGTATATATTATATTAATCCCTAGTTAAACATCAAGCTTCATTGTCTGACCATTCTTCGATAGTCCAGTTCCCGCCTGTTAGATTTTGCCATTTTGTGTCGTCGTTCTCTTCATTCCTCTATTTGTCTTAGTATAATCAGCGTCTCCATTAATTATATATTTATTCTGGCTGTAGTTTACGATCCCTGTTCTCTAACATTAGTTATCGCGTAGTTCACCCTGAATCTACACTACAAATGCCGGTAAATATATACATGTAAATTCGTACTAATTAATTAAATCAACGTACCTTCCAAAATGTGGTGATTAAACCTCTCCACGGGGGAACAGTGCCACTAGCCGTGTAAATAGTACTTTTAGGTATCAATTTGCTATTCCCAAATATCGGCTAACTAGAGCCTGGATTATTTTGTTGCAATATGTCTTTTTACAGCTAGTATCGGCGCCTGTGTCCTACCGCTTCGAGTTAGTCAACCAAATGGACGATCTGCCGGCTGACAACAACTGGCCAGGCAGATTCTCGTGTTGCCACCCGGGTCGCAGGCTAAAACTGAATATGTTATTCAGCCAAACTTGCGCTGGGGCAGAAGGCATGCATAACTAATAGTTCTATAGTATACTGTATAATATATATTTTAAAAACACTAGAATATTCACTAGGTTTACAGGAGATTAAATATATTAAATTCTCGCCAATAATACAGGCATATTTATAGATATCTACAAACATAGGAAAATAGGGAAAAGATCGTTTTCCTAGATATATTTATAATGAAAAATATGATCTGCACTGTAATTTAAGCAAAAATAAAGGGGGAGACTGTCTATTACGTCACAGATGCTCCCCGTTGAAAGAAAAGTTTGAGAAAACAAACTTTTCTCCCAGCAGGATTCCCCTTTAGTTTTGTTAGCACTCACTCTAACATTTTTGGGTCATCTGGACTAGTCTCACCCTCTTAAGTGGAACCCTGTCTACTCAACCATGTTTCTTCATTCTTAAGACTTCTTCTAAGAGCCCTTCTCCCCTGGTGTTGGTTCCAGAGAGGTCTACACTGTGGATGCTGTCTTCTAAAGCCATCCGCCCCTAAATTATTCTTTCTAGGAATATAATCTCTTCTAGAAGCATAAGGGTTCTTGGTTCGCGTACGAACAGGATAATGCTTTTGTGGAGCTGAGTCCTTAGTGTTAACATTCATATCGACCTGGACAATATTAGTCTTACCAGGCTTATCTGTACGCATTGGTGCATGAGACACTGGAATTCGTCTACTCTTCTCTGACTCAGACGTCTCCGCATCAGGGTTGAGGAAGACATCATTCCTGGTCTCCTGAGGTTTTAGGGGATACTCCACTAACGAGTCATCTCCACCTTTGTCCTCAGTTACCACCGAGAATGCCATCAGATGCACCGGTGACTCTTCTACTCCAACCTGCTTCTTTAGCAAGTGGATATGAAAAACTGTGGGTTTACCCCTAAAATAAATTTTATACTTAGTCTGGGACACCTTCTCTAGTATAGGAAAAGGACCCTGCCAACCAAGTTCTAATCTATTATCCCTCTTTGGTAATAATACAAATACTCTGTCTCTTAAAGTAAGTTGAGTTTCCCTATGTTTGGGTGGGAATTGGTGACACTCCTTACATGACCTGACATATTGTTTAATATCCCTGGTCATCCCCGGCCAGAAATAGGAGAAAGCAAGCCTTCGGATTGTAGCTTTTATCCCCATATGCCCACTGTCCGAGAGTGAATGTCCCATTTCTAATATAGGTGCACGATACTCTTTGGGTATGACCAGCTGTTCATGGAATTTCCCCATAGTTCTTGCCCTATGGAATAGCAACTCGTCTTGTATATAGAAATCACCAACTCTGGGTGGATTCCTAGATTTTGGCAGGTTGCCAAAGCAAGATTGTAAGGTTGGACATGCTGCTTGGGCAGCCCTAATTTCCCCCGATAGTGGGTTGATAGATAAGTCAGGGTCACTCAAAACGATTCCCTTATTATGGGTCTGCATTGCCCTTATTATAGGTGATGAGGGTTCCCCTAAATATACATGTTTACATCCGAGGATAAATGGATATACGGGATCTTCAATCACAGCAGCTGGAATCGTTCCAGTGACATACTTAGATGTCACATGCACCTTAGCTATCTGAGCATAAATGGTTTGGGAGCCCCTAGTAGCACCCTTTACTGCAACTCTTTGCTTAGTCAACTGGGATGGTTTCACTAAGTGTCTACTTATGATTGCCTCACAGGTCAATCCCGTGTCATAGAGACATTGCACTGGGCTACCATTTACCAGAATAGTCTCGACTGTGGGTGGTTTACCGTTAGTTCCAGAATCTAAGTTCTGTCGGGTACTTGCCCCCGTCGTCATACACGCAACATACTGGGTAGGGGGTTTATTCCTGCAAGAACTAGTGTGGTGATCATTAGTTTTACAGTTTTTACAATAAGGCTTTCCCCATCCACTATTCTGTGCTGGTGTGTTTTGAGCTATAGGTTTCTGAAATCTCGGGTTTTGGCGTTGACCGCCAGGGTGCCCCCTAGTGTCATTACCTAAGGAGTTATTTTGTTGATAACTCTGATTTTGTTCTGGAAGATTCTGTTGAGCATTAGTATGAGTGGCTTTAGTGGTACCCCCCTCACCATGGGCAGTTAAGTACCTTTCAGCTAAAGAGATAATTTCCTGAAGCCTATTCCCACCATTTTCAGCAATAAAAGTTTGAAGTGGTTTTTGGAGTGTATCTTTAAACTGTTCTGTAAGAACCATTTCCTCAAGACCATCATAAGTAGCATCGAAATCGCTCAGTTCGACCCACTTAGAAAAATAAGTGTGTAATCGCGAGGCAAACTGAGCGAACGATTCTCCCTGTGATCGCTTGGCCGAACGGAACTTCAGTCTGTAAGCCCCTGATGTCAATTCAAATCTTTTAAGCAAAGCGGATTTTAGAGTAAGAAAATCCCTCTCGAGACCTGGAGGAAGTTTAGCAAACACGTCGAAAGCTGCGCCTCTTAACCCTTGGGAGAGCTTAAGATTGTATTTTTCGCTGGGAAGATTGTAGGCTTCACACATTAAAACAAATTTGTCAAGATAATTATCCATCTGATCTTCTTTTGGGTCGAAGGGGAGCAGTGGAAAACTCATTGATCCATTGGAGGTGTGTGGTCCGGCAGAAATGTCACTAGTGTGGGTTGGAGAACTAGCACTACTGAATCTTGAAGCATCCGGGTGTTGCAATTCCAGTCTTCTTAATTCTATCTCATGCTGTCTCGCCTGTTCTGCTAGTTTCAATTCCTTGTCCTTCTCCAGTTCTGCCTGTTTAATCTGTTTCTCGGATTCTATTTCCGCCATCCGGATTCTTTCTTCCCTTTGTTCTTGCCTCCATTCTTTTTCCGCCTCTCTAATATATTTCCTCAATTCTGCACCTTCATATCCTAACAAGGCCCCTTTCTCTTTAAGCTCCTGAGTTGTGGGTTGATTTTCAACAGACATGATGTGTAAGCGCTTGATAGATCTTAGTTGAAGTACCTGAAGTATACTTACTTACCAACAAGATATTTGTCCTGAAAATTTGTAATCAATATTTTACAGAACTTATGTAAGTTAACGCAATGCAACGATACAACACAAAACTCACCCGTCTGACACCTGGTTTATCTTAACTGTTAGTCCTAACTTATAGGTACCAATGTTACTGTGCTTGTATAAGTGGTTAATATACTGATTATAATTTATTACTATACTAGTCTATTGTAAGGCCACACTTTTACTAACAGGATACTCTAATGAGAAGAAACTAAAAGTTGAACTTGTAATACGAGGTTGGATACTCGGTTGGAATCAGTAATAAATGATAATTCTATCCCGGACGCGGCCACCAATTGTCGCGTAATGTTGACTATTTTGACAGACAAGGATCAGAAATAGCAACCAATAGACTTTCAGGATTCCGAAAGACTAATCACTGTCGAAGAAGAGGCCGAATTGGCTCGAACTAGGAAGTATGATTCGGAACTGTCCCAGGAATGACCAGGTCTTCAGACAGTGTTCAGGCACAGATAGGTAAAGCGAACAACCGTACTAGGAATAATTCTAGACAGTAGGCTTAATGAATCTGGTGACGAATGCCTGCAAAAATTAAAGAGCCCCCTTTAACTGATCCATTCTCACAACATGGAGGAAGAGTACAAATATAAAGTTACAACTTGCATTCCTTCTCGCTCTCTCAGTATCCTAATATTAAATTAGAGTATAACAGCAACAGACTAAGTATGTTTCTGGTATCACATATAACTATTAATTTAATGAAAAGTGTGGCATGTAGAAGTCTGTTGCCCTAGTGTGTAGGCAATCAAATCCTAGACTAAGTTGGCAGGCTAAAGGTGTCAGCCGAGGAGGTTGGCCACTCAGCTCAAGATTTGGGTCCGGCTTGTCAACTCGGGTGATGTTCCAGTTTAGGTTGCGGATTCACTCTCCGGCAATAGACATGGTGCTCACGACCGGTAAGTATGCGTTGCTGCAAGTTGCTGGCTCATGGTACCACCAAAGAAGGTGCAGAACTTCTGGAAGTTAATCAGAAAAACAGAACCGGTGAATGCTTGTCCTACGTCCAAGATACTCTCATCGCACACCTCGCTCTCAGTCTCATATTCAGACACGACTAGCATCACAAGACTATCACCTCTGTCACAGACACATCACTATGACAACACAATGACAAATGGCTAACGTGGACAAATACTATTTTCCTTAGCCACATATTATCAATCTCAGACTCAGATGCCCATGTATTCCAGTCTACAGACACGGACACATCAATGTATATTTCTGAGTCTGATCACACTCTACAACATTCTTACTATGATGCATTCACATATATTACAAATCACACCCATTACATTTAACACAATGAAGTGTACACAATGAGTATGAATCCCACAGATTACATTTAACTATGAAGCACGAACATTGATTATAAACCACACAGATTATATTTACTCGACAATGTATCACCATAGATTATGAATCACAGATTACATTCACATGACGAGGTATGAACATAGATTAGGAATGACAGATTCCCTTCATTCGAAGTACACCACAGATTATGAATCATACAGAGTACATTCAATCGACGAAGGAACACCATAGATAATGAAGCACACAAATTACATTCACTTGACGAATTACGAACATATATTATGAATCACTCAGATTCTATCTCAGCACATGAAGCAGTATTGTAAATTATAATTCTGATTCACTCCCGAAACACCCAAATTAAATTCTACAGGGGGTTGAAGTATTAACATAGGTGTAGAGGGTAGGCAGTGAAGGACTGCGTTGAAGCAAGGATACTGATGTGAATGAAAGGCCTGTCCCATGCTGTCATGAGATGACCTCTGACAAGCGTGGTCTCCAGTAGACTATGTGAAAGAATTATTATTTCACAATTAACTATCAGTATTTCCTGTCACCGTTTATTCATCCGAACTACCCCTCTCATTCTATAATTATATTCTTCACTGGCGATATATTATTCTAGTATATATTATATTAATCCCTAGTTAAACATCAAGCTTCATTGTCTGACCATTCTTCGATAGTCCAGTTCCCGCCTGTTAGATTTTGCCATTTTGTGTCGTCGTTCTCTTCATTCCTCTATTTGTCTTAGTATAATCAGCGTCTCCATTAATTATATATTTATTCTGGCTGTAGTTTACGATCCCTGTTCTCTAACATTAGTTATCGCGTAGTTCACCCTGAATCTACACTACAAATGCCGGTAAATATATACATGTAAATTCGTACTAATTAATTAAATCAACGTACCTTCCAAAATGTGGTGATTAAACCTCTCCACGGGGGAACAGTGCCACTAGCCGTGTAAATAGTACTTTTAGGTATCAATTTGCTATTCCCAAATATCGGCTAACTAGAGCCTGGATTATTTTGTTGCAATATGTCTTTTTACAGCTAGTATCGGCGCCTGTGTCCTACCGCTTCGAGTTAGTCAACCAAATGGACGATCTGCCGGCTGACAACAACTGGCCAGGCAGATTCTCGTGTTGCCACCCGGGTCGCAGGCTAAAACTGAATATGTTATTCAGCCAAACTTGCGCTGGGGCAGAAGGCATGCATAACTAATAGTTCTATAGTATACTGTATAATATATATTTTAAAAACACTAGAATATTCACTAGGTTTACAGGAGATTAAATATATTAAATTCTCGCCAATAATACAGGCATATTTATAGATATCTACAAACATAGGAAAATAGGGAAAAGATCGTTTTCCTAGATATATTTATAATGAAAAATATGATCTGCACTGTAATTTAAGCAAAAATAAAGGGGGAGACTGTCTATTACGTCACACATGGAGACATATATGAACAACTGTACATGGAGACATATATGAACAACTGTACATGGAGACATATATGAACAACTGTACATGGAGACATATATGAACAACTGTACATGGAGACATATATGAACAACTGTACATGGAGACATATATGAACAACTGTACATGAAGACATATATGAACAACTCTATATGAAGACATATATGAACAACTGTACATGAAGACATATATGAACAACTCTATATGAAGACATATATGAACAGCTCTATATGAAGACATATATGAACAACTGTACATGGAGACATATATGAACAACTCTATACGAAGACATATATGAACAACTGTACATGAAGACATATATGAACAACTGTACATGAAGACATATATGAACAACTCTACATGGAGACATATATGAACAACTGTACATGGAGACATATATGAACAACTGTACATGGAGACATATATGAACAACACTACATGGAGACATATATGAACAACTGTACATGGAGACATATATGAACAACTGTACATGGAGACATACATGAACAACTGTACATGGAGACATATATGAACAACTGTACATGGAGACATATATGAACAACTGTACATGAAGACATATATGAACAATTGTACATGGAGACATATATGAACAACTGTACATGGAGACATATATGAACAACACTACATGGAGACATATGAACAACTGTACATGGAGACATATATGAACAACTGTACATGGAGACATATATGAACAACTGTACATGGAGACATATATGAACAACTGTACATGGACACATATATGAACAACTGTACATGGAGACATATATGAACAACACTACATGGAGACATATATGAACAACTGTACATGGAGACATATATGAACAACTGTACATGGAGACATATATGAACAACTGTACATGGAGACATATATGACATGGAGACATATATGAACAACTGTACATGGAGACATATATGAACAACTGTACATGGAGACATACATGAACAACTCTACATGGAGACATATATGAACAACTGTACATGGAGACATATATGAACAACTGTACATGAAGACATATATGAACAACACTACATGGAGACATATATGAACAACTGTACATGGAGACATATATGAACAACACTACATGGAGACATATATGAACAACTGTACATGGAGACATATATGAACAACTGTACATGGAGACATATATGAACAACTGTACATGGAGACATATATGAACAACTGTACATGAAGACATATATGAACAACTGTACATGGAGACATATATGAACAACTGTACATGAAGACATATATGAACAACTGTACATGGAGACATATATGAACAACACTACATGGAGACATATATGAACAACTGTACATGGAGACATATATGAACAACTGTACATGGAGACATATATGAACAACTGTACATGGAGACATATATGAACAACTGTACATGGAGACATATATGAACAACTCTACATGGAGACATATATGAACAACTGTACATAAAGACATATATGCACAACTGTACATGGAGACATATATGAACAACTGTACATGGAGACATATATGAACAACTGTACATGGAGACATATATGATCAACTGTACATGGAGACATATATGAACAACTGTACATGGAGACATATATGAACAACTGTACATGGAGACATATATGAACAACTGTACATGGAGACATATATGATCAACTGTACATGGAGACATATATGAACAACTGTACATGGAGACATATATGAACAACTGTACATGGAGACATATATGAACAACTGTACATGGAGACATATATGAACAACTGTACATGGAGACATATATGAACAACTGTACATGGAGACATATATGAACAACTGTACATGGAGACATATATGAACAACTGTAGATGGAGACATATATGAACAACTGTACATGGAGACATATATGAACAACTCTACATGAAGACATATATGAACAACTGTACATGGAGACATATATGAACAACTGTACATGGAGACATATATGAACAACTGTACATGGAGACATATATGAACAACTGTACATGGAGACATATATGAACAACTGTACATGAAGACATATATGAACAGGCTGCTCACTTGTCTCCTGGCTGTGGACGTGTCACGTGTGGCTCTACATATGCAGTCTCATCGGCGCTGAAATCTCATCTGATATATAACTCTGCAGTCTGCACCTGACGAGATGCAGTGAAATACGCCAGGCAATAAACTGTGTAACCTGTTGCAAGTGCCTTCTGTGTTTCAGTTGAGTAAGAGAATATATTTTTAAAATTCACTTTTATTTTTCAATTCCAGTGTGATTGTCAGGCATCTTACATAGAATGGAAAGACAGCTAGCCAATGGAGATGCCGAGATGTGTGGGTGGAGAAGGGAGATAATCAAGTTTCAGGGAAGCGCTGGCAGGCGAGAGACCATAACAATTCCCGCCTCGTCCATCTCTCAACACCTGCTAAATTGCGGCAAAATGTTAAAAAGGAAAGACATTACCAACTGTATTCAATGTGCTTAGAGGTGCTGATGTTATAGCCATTATGTGATTAGAATCAGTGTTGTGCAGACAGAACAACTTTATAGTAAGATAACGAATGTGCATTAGGTGTGTGAAAGAGACCTTTTTGTTCACTGGCATACGCCCAATGTGCATTAAGCGTTTGAAAGAGACCTTTGAGTTCACTGACTTATGCGCATTTTGTTTTTGCATATCCTTTTTTTAACAGGACATTGAAGTCAACACCAGCTTTTCTGCCATTCTGATCTCTTGGCAAGTTTACGTTCAGTAGTTTGCCATTGCTTTCTGAACGACCGGCACCGATACCAATGCGAAACCAACATATAACGGTCTCCTGCCAAATCGCTCCCAGCTGTGTTTCGAACGCGGGTATACGAACCGCTTCCGTAACACCCTCGCCACGGAGACCGGCCAATGTGCATTAGGCGTGTGAAAGAGACCTTTGTGTTCACTGACTTATGCTCAATGTGCATTAGGCGTGTGAAAGGACATTGTGTTCACTGAAATATGCTCAATGTGCATTAGGCGTGTGAAAGAGACATTGTGTTCACTGACATATGCTCAATGTGCATTAGGCGTGTGAAAGAGACATTGTGTTCACTGACATATGCTCAATGTGCATTAGGCGTGTGAAAGAGACATTGTGTTCACTGACATATGCTCAATGTGCATTAGGCGTGTGAAAGAGACATTGTGTTCACTGACATATGCTCAATGTGCATTAGACGTTTGAAAGAGACCTTTGTGTTCACTGACTTATGCCCAATGTGCATTAGGTGTATAAAAGAGACGTGTGTGCTCACTGACTTATGATTTAGTGAAGGGGACGCAGCGGTAAATGAGATATACGGGAAATTATTGTCATGTTATTAGACTTGACACCCGGATGTTTTCTATTACCTGTACCAAACGAGCTAAGTGGGGCAGTACAACACGTGACTCTCTGAGCCAGGTAGCATCCGTGACGACCTGAGTATCGTTGCCAGGATCTGCTTGTTTTCCAGATCCGGGTTGGTAGGATATAAGGTGACTCTGAGCAAGGCTGGGGCCTTGAGTTCATCAGACATCACTGGGGATTAGGTGAATGTCTTTCTTGAAATCCGCCAATCTCGGAGATAATTGTTGATGTGCATGCTGAAAGCGACGTCCGACATGTTGAGTAGCCACGTGTTCGACTTTGTGAAGCTGTGAAGCATGCCCTCTACGACGGCTCCTGTCCATGACAGCTTGACCGCACAAGATGACCAGTCCCTGTTGCTTCTGGCACTCTCGGCTCCAGGTTGTCTGTTGACAGTATTGGGATAACGTTCTTCCTGTCATCGTTGATAACTGGTCATGAATTAAAGTGGCACTCTGTACATGTCAGCAGAGCTGTGTGCCACTCTAAGTGGTTTGTGACGTACACATTGATACCTGTTTAGTCAAGCAGTCGGTAATTTGTCTTGAGTGTACGAATTCAGGACACGGAACCTGCTAGCTGATCAAGTCACCGAATTTCTGTTCACTTCAGAAATCTATGGTGTTGTGTATCACATCTAGCGGGATGTTGTTCGGTTAATGGCGACCTCAACTTGCCTGTGTCATACAGCCCCAGGTGGACAAGTTGGTCTCTTTCTCCAGGTGGACAAGTGAGTATCTTTCTCCAGGATACGGCTTCGTTCATGTTCGATTTGTGCGCCAGGTGTGGCGTGCAGAGATATTGATAGAAACAGTCACTTGACAGTGTGACGTCTTCATCTGGGGAAGACTGCTGATACTGCACACGGACTGTTCTAGTTGAGTAAGATTACTCGTGTCTGCCTCCTCAAGTTATGATGCATAGAGGCTTCCACGTGACACGTGTACTCTACCTGGAACAAACAAAGCAAGTTATGAGCAAGGAACTAAGTGCTAGTGAAGTGGGACAAGGAAGAAGTGGTGACGAACATCGTGTAGCATCTGCTCAACGAGTCTTAGGGGGATCTGTGCGAAATGTCAACATATCCTTTCAGCTGAACATGTTATGACTGTTTGATGTCTGACGCTCATTTCTCAGGACCGTATATAGTCTGCAATAAGAAGATGCGTATGTAACATTAGTTTGTAGTGTTACATAAAGTCGGGATATTGGTTGTCCAGATCTAGTGCCACATTCATCGTTGTATTACTCCAAGTTCGGCAATAAATGTGCCGCGGATAGTGTCCCCAAATACAGAACTCCAGTCCCAACAACCAGCTGCCATCTGTGAAAGACAAAGAAAAATTTCGGAACTGGAAGACAGAACTTCAGAGATGGATATTATCGGTGCTAAACTGCTGACGGGTTCTATGTTCTTCCTGGTGGCCACGTGCTTCACTTTCTTGCCGTTCTGGCTCATTCGGCGGTATGTCCGGAAGCGGGAAACTAATGTAGCACATCACACAGCCGGTCAACAAATATTAGCTGTACAGTGCCTTTACTCTCTAGCATCCGGGGTTCTCATAGGAACGTGCCTGATCCACCTGCTTCCCGAGAGTCTGGAAACCTTCCGGGAAGCCGTCAGGTCCAGGGACACACACAACATGACCCAGTCCGCTAGGCTCAACACAGACAATGTGTCAGACAATGTGACAGACAATGTGAGGTCAGAGGAGAATTCCAACCCTGAGCAATATCCCTTGGCCGAGCTGCTGGTTGCCTTGGGCTTCCTGGTCGTGTACATGCTGGACAATGGGATAAAATCGTGTTCCAAAGATGGGAAGGCGGCTGACTACATGGCCGAGATCGAAGACGAGGATGTTGTATTTCTGAGGACAGATGAGTCCAACTGCACAGAGAACACGGCAGCTGAGGACGATCATGTCTACCATCCTGGGTGGGAATCCTACCAGAAACATGGCCGTCCGGGCATCTCGAGGCTGCACCACGTGCTCAAGGCAGTCACTTTAAACATGTCAAGGTCAATGGTGCCATACGCGCCAGTCGGGCAGACAGAGGCAGAGGCAGCAGAGGAAAGCCTTCCCGCCATCTTAGACAGCGACGTAACAGAGTCTAACTGTCTGGACACCCACTTGCATAACGGACCGCTAGATTCCCTGCCCGGTGTTAACATAGCTCAGTCAGACCCGTCTGTGTTCACGGCAAGCTCAACAAGAACTGTACATAAAGCACGGACATCGACAACATCCAACACACTCAGATGTGCAGCGCTGGTGGCAGCTTTGTGCGTGCACGGATTCTTTGATGGCGTCATTGTAGGTCTGCAGACATCGGTGTCCGTAGTTCTGTCTCTAGCGTTTGCTATCTCCCTGCACAAGAGCTTTGTGTGTGTGGGACTGTCCTTGAGTTTACTACGCAAGGGTGACCAGCATACGTCCATGATGAGCGTCTGTCTATGTGGGCTCCTGTTTGCTGTGGCCTCGCCTCTGGGGGTGTTGGTCAGCGGCGTTTTCCTGCAGGAAGTTTTTGATAAGACAGGCAATGGAGAAGTCTCTTTGACACCAGCATGTCTGCAGACATTTGCTGTGGGAACATTCCTATATGTGGCTGTGCTAGAGGTCATAGAGAGGCAGCAATCTAAGACGGTGTGTGTTGAAATTCTCAACCAAGTGTTTCTCTGCTTGGGTTTCGGTTTCATGGCCGGACTGAGAGCTGCAGTTGGGGATTCTTAAACACGCCACAAGGTATGCTAGCATTGTCTTTGACTCAATACACTTTAAGACTGTCACTTTAGGTAGAAAGTAAGATATTGAAGCACAAATTCGTGGCGCATCCACGGCTTCAAGCCAACGGCTGCTGGCAGCTCCAGTAGAATGTTGAACCACTAACACACGACCTTTATACGCCGGCAGGTCTTCCTGTAGTCGGCTATGTTGTACAGTTGTAGCATTTTCAGCTACTTCTGTGAAAGTCAGGGTTCGAGTCTCCCTGCGTAGGACAACTAATGAAAACAGGGCAAATATGTGTGTACAACAATGTTAATGCCAGGCATCAGATACTTCTTCTTCTTCAGCGTTCCGAGCCATTGAGGTTCTTTGCTGCAAATACAATCCGTCTCCATTCGTCTCTCTGGTTGACCTTCTCTTGCCAGTCGTTGATTCCAAGTGCTTGTAGGTCTGTACATGTATTATCTCTCCACCGCCTTCTTGGTCTACCTCGGGGTCTACGGTCATTTATTTCCTGAGTGTAAGCGAGTTTTGTTTCCCTATTATCTTCCATTCTTTCTATATGCCCCAGCCATTGTAGTCTATTAGCCTTCATGATACCAGTGATTAGCGGGGACTTAAACAGATCATAAATGTCTTTGTTACTTCTTCTTTTCCACTCTCCACTTTGTGTATCCCTAATGGGTCCAAAGATGCGTCTTAAAACTTTGTTCTCAAAGGTTTGTAACAAGGCTTCGTCTCCTTTCGTTGTACTCCAGGTTTCAGAGCCATACAGCACAACTGGTCTGATCAGTGTTTTGTATATTGTGATTTTGGTGTTATGAGATAGCGCCTTTGATTTTAGTAGATGTTGTAGTGCATAGTATATCTTATTTCCAGAGTTGATTCTAGTTTGTATTTCTTCCCTTATGGTGTTGGAGCAGTTGAAGATTGTACCCAGGTATTTGTATGTTTCCGTTCTTTTAATGGTCATATTATCTATTTGTATGTGGCCAGAGTTTTTAGTCATTCCGTCTCTTGAAATTACCATATATTATGTCTTATCTTGGTTGATAACCAGCCCCATCTGTTGGGCTTTTTCCTTTAAGTGAGTCAATATTTCCAATGTCTTTTGTTCACTTTGCCCTATAATATCTATATCATCTGCATAACCAAGCAGCTTGGATGTTCCTCCAATATCACATTCCTCCTTTATCTTCCTTACAACTTTCTCTAGAGCCAGATTGAAGAGTAGCGGCGATAGTGCATCACCCTGTTTCAAGCCAGATGTTATTTGGAAGGGTTCTGATTTCCTGCCTTTATATGTTACTATATTATAAGTATCTTCCATGCATAGTCTGGTCATGTTGATTAACTTTCTTGGTATTCCAAATTCCTGCATAGCATTCCATAGACTATTCCTATGTACACTATCATAAGCCTTTTTAAAATCCACAAAAATGTTATGGAGATCTCTTTTATATTCCCAATGTTTCTCGGCTATTTGTCGTAAGATAAATATCTGATCTATTGTTGATCTGTTTTGTCTAAAACCCGCCTGGTAGTCACCTAATATGTCTTCTGAATATGGTTTTAGTCTATTTAGTACTACTGCGGATAGTATCTTATAGCTTGTGGACAGTAGTGATATTCCTCTATAATTTCCACATTGGAACTTGTCTCCTTTCTTAAAGATAGGTATCAATAATGACTCTTTCCAGTCATGGGGTAATTCTTCTGTCCTCCAGATTTTTATTATTAGTTCGTATAGCTTTAGATGTAATGCATGGCCACCTGCCTTTATAAATTCAGCTGCAATTCCATCAGTCCCTGTTGCCTTATTGTTTTTAAGTCGTGTGATTACATATAGGATTTCTTCAAATGTAGGTTCTTAAATTTGTGGTTCGCATGTTAGAACCTCTTCCAGTGGGAAAATGTTACTTGGAGCTTCACAATTTAGTAATTCAATAAAATATTCTTTCCATGTGTTGCACATTTCCTCATTGGTATTTATCATATTCCCATTTTTGTCTTTTAAACCATATGTGTTTTGTTGGTGCCCTCGTTTCATTGACTTCAGTTCTTTAAAAAATTTTCTGGATTCATTTTTCTGGTGATTAGTTTCCATATTTTTGATTATATTACTCTTATATTCTCGCTTCTGCTGTCTGACTATTTTTGTAGCCTCTTTACATTCATTTCTATAATGCTCTTCCTTTTGGATGTTATTGATGTCATTTAACCATACATGTCTGGCATTCTTCTTCCTAATGACTGCCTCTTCACATTTTTGATTGAACCATCTGTTCTTTCTATGCGTGGTTAACACACCGAGACATTCTTCTGCGGTAGATTGAATTGTATTCTTGATGTTCAACCAAGTTTGGTCAACGCTTTAGCCATACAAGACCGTGATAATATAAACGATCCACGTTGTCAGTTCACAGATCTTGTCGCGTAAGTAAATTTTCTATTTTGGGCAAGTGTAAAGATTCAAATATCTAGGCATATTACAATCATCAGATGGAAGATGTATAAAATAGATAAAGAACAGAACAGGACAAGCGAATATTTCATTATATCAAATTAAGAACATCTTATGACCAAAATCCTCGTCATTGATAGTTAGAACTTCTTCTTCTGCTGCGTTCATCCGGAGTTTCTTTTCTTTTTGTCTTTTTTTTTGTTTTGTTTTGTTTTGTTTGTTTTGTGGACGTGATTGCGTTGTGAATGTTTACAGCAGAGCTGCGTTCTTGCGCCGTTTAGCCAACACATCCTACTTCAGCGGGCATTTGTTGACCGGGTTAACCTTCCCGGGGGAAGTTAGAACGAGAATTCTTATCGGACATGTGGCTGTGAACTCTGGACACTTAGTAAGCAAGTAAATAATACATGGAAGATTTAGATACGTGCTTTTATGAAAGCTCTAGAGATGTGGTTTTATAGAAGAATCCTGACAATTGCTTGCACAGTCAAAATGAGTTATTTATCGTCTAATTTCAAGCGAGAAATTAATTATTGTGGTCAGCAATGTCCTCAAGTGTTTGTTTTGTTCTCACATGTCCTCAGGTGATGCTTGTGTTTTCACATGGTCTCAAGTATTTCTTGTGTTCACAAATACTCTCACGTTATGTCAGCCTTATTGTAAACAAGATAAACGTACATATTTCACAGAAGAGACCCTCGTCCAATGAGCTTTGGTGTAATACCGATGCTAGACTTCGTCAGAATACAGCAAGTAGGATGACTTGGTCGTATATGGCAATATCAACCAGCAAACAGCCCTCCACAACAAACGATATTACTCACATGACTCCAAGCGCGCGGTCGTGTACAACAAGACTAACCCGTGAAAGGTTTACTGCAGTTCCTCCCACTTCATGTTTAGTCGTCATCACCTCTTGGAAATCCCACTGTTTCATCTGTATTATAGTTTGTGTCTGTTTTTTTTTTTTCTTCATGTTTATCTATTTCATCATGTTTATCCGTGTTATCGTTTTTATCTATTGCATCATGTTTATCCGTTTTACCAGTTTTTATCAGTGATGTCGTTGTTATCCATTTTATCATGTGTATCTGTTTTACTGTTTTATCCGTGTTATAATGTGTTTCTGTGTTACCGTTTTTATCCATTTTATCATGTCTATCTGTGCTGTCAGTTTTTATCATATGTATCTTTGTGTATCTTTGGTACCAGTTGTTATCATGTGTATCTGTGTTATCAGTTTTTATCATGTTATCATGTGTGTCTTTGGTACCAGGTTTTATCATGCTATCATGTATATCCGTGTTATCAGTTTGTCTCTTCAGTGCCTGTGAGGCTGCGGTGTCCGTCACAAGCCCAGAAGGCCCAGGGTTCGATCCCCGCATGGGGCTGAGAACTTCCCCAACAACCCCTGGTATCTAGTGGTATATCACCAGTCCCTGATGGCGTGGGTAGTGAGGTAGCACACTCCCAGTATTCTCAGATAAGGGCGGGAAACTGGAGGTGCCGTGTGCCAGCTATGCCCGGTAAAACCCACGGCAGTTGGACATGAACGAACGAACGAACGAACTTTATTTTCAAAGGGTAACAAATTGGGCACGCAGGCCCGTCTTACATTCGGCCCTTCCAATCACTCATCTTTCGTTCATCAGTACATAGTGCATTCACATAGGAAAAAAACAACAACCCCCACCCAACCACCCACCCACCCACCCATCCCCTATCCATCCGCGGGTCCCCCACACACACACATCCACCACCCCACTATACACATACACACAGGCACGTACATGCCCCCATCGTCCACCCATCCCCCAACCCGCACATCCCACACACACCCCCACATAACCATCTACCCACCCACACACACACACACATCTTCCACCCACCACACATCCCTCCACACACATCCCCCATTCACCCACACACAAACCCAGGCACACATGCATATATCCACCCATCCATTTCCCACCCACACATCCCCCCACCTTCACACATCTCCCCATCCACACGCACACATCCTCCACCCATCCCATAACCTACCAACACTCACCCACCCACATATCCTCCACCACCCACCCACACATCCCAACCACTCAGCCAAACACACATCCCCCCACCCACACACACATATTCCCGCCAACTCACATATCACGCACCTACCCACACACAACACCCGCACCCACGCACAGATCCCCCACTTACACACATCCCCCACCCACACAATCTCTCCCACCCATACAATATCACCCACCCACACATCCCGCACCCACACATACAAAACCCCACCCACCCCCAACCTACACACACTCACCCTCCCACACATCCTCCACCCACCCACTCGCCGATGGCAAGTGGCACACATGGAAAAGTGTAGGCCGTGTGTGGCTACCATGGCAAAGTGTAGGCCGTGTCTGGTTACCATGGCGAAGAGTAGCCTGTGTGTGGCTACCATGGCAAAGAGTAGGCCGTGTGTGGCTACCATGGCAAAGAGTAGGCCGTGGTGTGGCTACCATTGCAGAGTGTAGGCCGTGTGTGGCTACCATGGCAAAGAGTAGCCTGTGTGTGGCTACCATGGCAAAGAGTAGGCCGTGTGTGGCTACCATGGCAAAGTGTAGGCCGTGGTGTGGCTGCCATGGCGAGAATTAAGCTGTGTGTGGCTACCATAGCAAAGTGTAGGCCGTGTATGGCTATCATGGCAAAATCTAGGCCGTGTATGGCTACCATGGCAAAGTGTAGGTCGTGTATGGCTACCATGGCAAAGTGTAGGTCGTGTATGGCTAGCATGGCAAAGTGTAGGTCGTGTATGGCTAGCATGGCAAAGTGTAGGTCGTGTGTGGCTACCATGGCAAAGTGTAGGTCGTGTGTGGCTACCATGGCAAAGTGTAGGTCGTGTGTGGCTACCATGGCAAAGTATAGGTCGTGTATGGCTACCATGGCAGAGTGTAGGTCGTGTATGGCTAGCATGGCAAAGTGTAGGTCGTGTGTGGCGACCATGGCAAAGTGTAGGTCGTGTGTGGCTACCATGGCAAAGTGTAGGTCGTGTGTGGCTACCATGGCAAAGTGTACGTCGTGTATGGCTAGCATGGCAAAGTGTATGTCGTGTGTGGCTACCATGGCAAAGTGTAGGTCGTGTGTGGCTAGCATGGCAAAGTGTACGTCGTGTATGGCTAGCATGGCAAAGTGTATGTCGTGTGTGGCTACCATGGCAAAGTGTAGGTCGTGTATGGCTAGCAAGGCAAAGTGTAGGTCGTGTGTGGCTAGCATGGCTAAGTGTAGGTCGTGTGTGGCTAGCATGGCAAAGTGTAGGTCGTGTATGGCTAGTGTGACAGTGAGAAAAGAAGGAGAAGAAGGAGGAGGAAGTGAGGAGAGAGAGAAGAGAAAGAAGAGAGAATTGAGGGAAATAGTGTAAATAGTGTGAAGCCTAAAAGTTCGTTCCTCAGTCGAACTCTGCCTACTACGCACTACCTTTGATAATAAGGAAAGATGAAGAGAGAGGGAAGGAGGTGATAGAGATGAAAGGAAGGGATAGGAAAGATTTAGGTTCGTGTCTCCGCTTGAGAACAATAGTTAATTATACTATTGCACCATCAATGTCTCGTGGTGTATGTTAGGTTATAGAAGGGATGTACAGCCCACCTCACAATGTCTCTAAACTACTCTAATCTACACAATCTCAGACTGACAAGTCGAAATGAAAGGCAACTCACACATATATTTATTTCCTTCTGAACAGTAACAGAGTGACAATCTACACCATAATCGCATCGAGTAACCAGTACATACATTGCAGACACATAATGCTTAACCAACTCTAATAATACAATGCTGCATTACCTCACAAGGGAGAGATAGATAGTATAAGTCTATGCAACTGGATGTTAGGGGAATGCCACCTATGACCGCCTATTAACCGCATGATGCGAAGGACTAAAGCTAGGAATTACACCGGCCTTTGTTTCGTAACTATCTTTCCATAGGCTTATTAGTGGTCCATGTATTTAGCACAAATACCCAGGGGCCATTTTGTTCAGATGAATATCTGTTTATTCAGATATGCCCGGTATGCTTGGGTATCTCCAGTTTACCCAGGCAATGCCTGAAACATTATAAAACAATACCCGTGAGTTTTATGTCACAATCAACCTTAGTCTTTCACTACCTACAAAGTCCTTAACAGCTATTGCTTCCCTATCTATGCTAGTATTAATATATCTTAGCCATAACATAAATTAACAACAGTATTTTAAACACAGTAATTTATCGTTTATATATATTTAACTAACATTATTATCGCCTATTTCCCGACGCGCCGCCTACAGCCAACATAACCCTAAAAGTATTTAACCATTTACCCGAAGATTTGAACTCGATGCCTGTACCACGCCAGGCCAACTCAACTACACAACAGCAGAAGCGCGACCTCCTTTCACCTATGTCCAGCGAACAAAAGACCCGCATTCCTTTCCATACCGCTCAAGTCTCTCCGCCGATCTCACCTGTCCTTATTGTCTGGTTGACCCAGTGGTCGCTTCCCGTCTGCTAGTTTTTGGTCGCCGTGTTTATATTCCTGCAGTACTGCCATCTTTTCGTATTCACATGCAGTTGCACTCGGCTAGTTTTCATTAATTGTGTACGTCTAATTGCCCAGTTTACGTGCACATGTATAGTTTATCTACACTCTGCTTATCTAACCGATTAATATGACTCCCGACACTATAGACCAGCCATTTAAATATAGGTCATTTGCAGGACGTCGCATCCAATCCTGCTCCTTGTCGGGTCACGGTAAGTTCACCTACTGTAGTTTGCTATAGCTCTCTAAACCAAGATACCTGATTATAATATACAATTTAACTAATTAGGTCTAAGTCTTATGTCAACTTACATTCTTCTTCTGCCGTCCCGTTGTCCTTCTGGGTTTCATATTTGAAATACGATTGCTCTCTTCAACCTCTCGTTTGTCGTGGATCCCACCACACGGTTTCCAGTCGTATTTGACATTAGTCTCCTGTGTGATCCCGATTGACCTTAGTCTCCTGTGTGGTTCCGATTGACCTTAGTCTCCTGTGTGGTTCCGATTGCAGTGTCTCTGGCTAGTGGTTGTCCTATTTGACGTTTAGCCATCTACTGCAAGTAACGAGTGGTCTTCTTAGCCAACAGTCCCTCTCAAATGGCTTGCACGCCATTTTGTGATCCTCGGAATTTGCGTTCCACTCCATCAGATTTATCTATCTGAAATAAATGGTTCACAGATCCTTGACCATCCTACTTTTCTTCGGCGGTCTAGACGAAACCGTGATATGTGCATCTTTTCCGTCTTTAATACCGCCCCTCCATCTTCTTAGACACTAAACAGCCTGGGATATAGACATCACCATTGCTGAAGTTCCCAACTCACACTTCCTGGGCTGGGCGATAGCCCAGCCCTCGGCCCTGTTGCTACCGCACTCTTGCTCGTTCCACACTCCTCTAAACTGACTGGATCCAAAGTATATATCACCTCTTGAGTTGGCGCCTTTCTTGAATCACGTGACCATGCTTCTCTCATCTCGCTACGGTCATCTAATCAGTACCTCGCGTACCCTGCTTAATTTGCATACTCACTTTGCATTAACCCAAATCAACATTGCTAGCTGGAGTTCACGGCCAAGTTCAGTCCTGAGTTCATGTACTTTTTCCCGCTACAATAAATTCAGAGAATGGCGCTCTCTTCTGACAGCCAAGATCACTTCCAATGCCGCCTTGTACCCATAGATTCTGCTGCCTCCAAAATTCACTATTGTCCATCTGACAGCTTGAACCCAAAGTGTGCATTACATCTGGCACTCCTCTCCCTGAGAAACTGCTAGTCAACAATAGCAGGTGACCTTGCGGCTATTCAGCAATGCACTCCCGCTCAAATTCTTAACACTCCTGGTCCTTGAACTTTCTGTTTCACAAATATTCCAGTTCATGTTCTCCCGGTAAGCTTGGGTGATTTGCTAAAGTCGTTTTCCATACTGTCTCACTATCATGGCAAAGTGTAGGTCGTGTATGGCTACCATGGCAAAGTGTAGGCCGTGTGTGGCTACCATGGCAAAACTTAAGAAATGTAAAGCTACCCACGGGCAGTTAGAGCCGTCTACCTGTAATGGAATATATCTAGAGGAGTTAAACCTGACAACGGTTCATATATTTAATGGAATATATCTAGAGGAGTTAAACCTGACAACGGTTCATATATTTAATTGTTGTTGTCTGTTGTATGTATTTATGTTTTATAATTTTCTTTCACTGGCACAGATTTTCTTTCGTGTTCATATTATGGTGATACTGGTAATAGAGAAAGGTAATAAACACTTCACAATTAGATCAGCGGCCTAGAAGTAGTAGCACCTGTGTGGACTAGGCTTGATCAACAGAAACATTCACATTATCCACGTTATACATCTAAGTGTCATTCTGATGTCGTTATACATCTAAGTGTCATTCTGATGTCGTTATACATCTAAGTGTCATTCTGATGTCGTTGTATTTGTGTGGTTTACTTGTGCGGATGTGTGTTTTTTATGTGTGTGTGGATGCGTGTATATGTATGTGGATGTGTTTGTGTGGATGTGTGTGTGTGTGAATGTATATGTGTGTGCGGGTGGATGTGTGTGTGTGTGTGTGTGTGTGTGTGTGTGTGTGTGTGTGTGTGTGTGTGCTAATGAAAATTTCTAGCCGTAGCGTCAGTTTTGTCATATGTAATTGTATTCTTCTAAAACTGACAGTTTCCACTTTCCGTTTTTATTAATACATTCGTTGTATTTTTTTACATGTTTACCACAGTTCAGCCCACGTCATCTCTGATACAACAAAGACCACAGTTGAACCCACGTCATCTTTGATACAACAAAGACCACAGTTCAGCCCACGTCATCTCTGATACATCAAAGATCACAGTTCAGCGCACGTCATCTCTGATACAACAAAGACCACAGTTCAGCCCACGTCATCTCTGATACAACAAAGACCACAGTTCAGCCCACGTCATTTCTGATACAACAAAGACCACAGTTGAGCCCACGTCATCTCTGATACAACAAAGATCACAGTTGAACCCACGTCATATCAACAAGAGCACAATGAATGAGACAAAGAATATTGGGCTATATAAACTTGACTGTCTTTGTTAGTTCACTCAGCGGTCCATGGAGTTTTATCTTCCGCTGTTGTTTCTCAAGATCAGAAGGTTTGCCTAGATATGTTATATTTTGGGCAGTCTTGGAGAATGTGCTCAGCTGTCTGCGGCACCAATCCACGTGTGCACGTGGCTGATTTGCCAATCTTGAATTTTGTATACACGTGGTTGTGTAATCGATTGTTCTGAGGCGCAGGGTAATCATTTGTTCTTGTCCGTTCATAAAATGATAATCATCTATTAGGTTGATTTGATGATTCCTTTCTTTTGATGACCCGTATTCGTCGAAATAACTACATATTGACAGTGTCAATGTTACTCTCATATTGTTCATTCATTCATTGACTATATTTCTTCGCCCGTGATGGCACCTTGCCGTCTTGACAGATGATAGTTTATTACACTGTGCTTCAAAACAGGCATAATAACCTCTCCATGGCACAAAGCTGGGCGGAATTGTAGAGACCATGTGTTGCCCATGCAGCATGATCCCTCTCTCGTCCTGCCTAGTTCACTCCAGAGGAAAAGTAACACGAATACATCCGGAATAAGACAAGTTGCAAAGGCTGCCGGATCAGCAAAGCAATGCTCTAGCCGTTCGCCTGTCGGAGCTTCGATCCTAGACGAATTGCTGACCATGACTAAGAGCCTGGTCTGCCCTGCCATTTAATCTTTAGGTCGGATTTCATCGCACCAGGATAAAGCTTGTACTAATTGCCCTCCTCCGCCCGAAGCCGTTAGCACAATATGGGGTGTCGGGTTTGGTAAGCGACGCCCAACATTCGGCGCTAACAGAAGCAGGT
Organism: Cepaea hortensis; assembly: GCA_963921405.1. Lineage (NCBI taxonomy): Eukaryota > Metazoa > Mollusca > Gastropoda > Stylommatophora > Helicidae > Cepaea > Cepaea hortensis. Next base: position 3,780,529 of record OY992878.1, read on the forward strand.
AGAACCGTCTAATGTCATACAGTAGCTCAGTCACACCTACTCTCAGTCATGTCTGCACCATATATTAATGTGAAGTAAAGGTAATACGTGATGAGTGTTAGTTTTCATTCCAAACTCAGTTGCTTGTATGTTTCCTACTCTAGCAATTTATTTTGGCGATTTCTATTGACCTTTTGACTTCTGCCTCACGCCTACCGTTGTCAAATGTTATTTATTGTCCCAGGTCAGAACAAGCATTGGCTTGACGAAGCTTTCCTCCACTCAATGTATCATGTTCAACATTGCAGAGACACTTTCTGGGCTGATCAGTTTGGGAGTCGCCGTGACCAAGCCACCCGCCTCGTATGCCGACAGTTGAGTGTTGGATTAACGCCTCAGTCAATGGGCGCAGTTGTCTCGAATATTCCTGGGAGTTGTCGCTGAAGCTACGGAGTTCATGCTTTGTGCGATGCTTTCGGGAGGCCGCCCTGAGAAGACGAGCCATATGGGGTTATAACCGGTGCAATGAAGTCATTTCTCTGGCCTTTAAATATCTTTGTTGATATTTATAGTTTTTGTTCTCATATTTATTTCTTGCCGTTTTTGACAACATGGCTGTTGTACTTGGTTGACTCGTGCTAGGTCAATGGTTCTCAACCGGTGGGAAATTCCCCCCTAGGGGGAATTTTAGGGTTTCCAGGGGGAATTAAGATTATTTCAAGATCGCGTTAATACAAGAACCGATTACTTGATATTGTTTTTCCCTTCATACTGTACGGTTCTGTACGTCTCACCCTTCTAAAAGTCATTTTTTATAAAGTAAGTAGACCCACGAATCATGTTTTATGTGGACGTCTAGACTTGTTTTAGTATGTGCAATTAAATTTAGCTTCCATTATTACGTATACTGTGTAGGGGCGGGGGTGGGTTTTTTAGGTAGGAAATACGAAAGGGGGGAATGACGTTCTGAAAATATGGTGAAAGGGGGGGGGGGGGGCACGGGCCAAATATTTAGGTAGGAATTACGAAAGGGGGGTTGGGGGAGGGAAATGACGTTCTTAACATATGGTGAAGGGGGGAACGGGCCTAAAAAGGTTGAGAACCACAGTGCTAGGAGATCCTGCTGTGTCATCCAACAACACGGTATACTCCGCGTACCTAATGTTGGTCACTGAGTTTCTTATGCTTGCTTGCTTGCTTGCTTACTTGTGTTCGCTGGCTGTGAACTCCAGCGTGAAGTTCTGTATGTCGGATGAATACATCCTGTTGTCCAACATCAGTGTGATGTCATACCGGACTGAGGTTTGCGTGAGTATCCGTTGTCCCATGTCTGGCTTATTGGTGTGCAGACTAGTGGTTACTCGCCGTGCAGGCAGATACTTTCTGACTTCGGAAGAATCAGCGATCCTACTACGTTAGCCAGGACGCACAACTAAGACGTGTTAGTAGGTCTTGGCCAGTATACAACCTGGCCTGGTGCCTTGGAAACACCTGTGCGTCCCTAATTTCTTATGATTGTAAGTCCTGATTTCCCTGTCTGTTTTAATATTGTCGCTGCATAAATTGTGTCCAGGCATGGAGATTGTACACGAGCGTGTCTCATACCTCTCTGTATCTATATCAGATGACATTCGATTTTCCTGGCTGTACTGCTGCTTTTTTTCGGCTCCGTGGCAAAGAGAGTGACGGACGCAGTTTTTAATCCCGCATACTCGCGTTCAAAACACAACTGTGTCGGCTTTTTTAAAAAAATGAAATGGTATGGGTGCTGGTCGTTTAGAAAGCAATGGCAGACCACTGAACGTAAACTTTCCCAGGAATCACGAACAGCCAAAATATGCTGGGGCTGACTGCTACGTCCTGTAAAATAACTTTTTCAATCCCTAAAATAAGCCCTAGTTAAGATCGTCCGCTAGAATGAGAGACCTGTTGTCGAATGGCCAGTCGGAGTACAGACGCCACTGGTGAGCACTTGATAATGAACGGATGTGGTTCATAATTCAATACGTCACTCTTGTAAAATAAAGTTACTAGTGCACTACGAGCAGGCTACGTGGACGGGAAATGCTCATTTAAGGAAAGCTGTATTACTGGACGTGAGAGACTGGGACCAATGGCTCTACAGGAAATGGAGTCGCGAGAAATTCAGGCCGGAATTCGGAATTTGGAGAGCTGTGACAATGTTCCAGAAGATCACGTGACGGTATTTGAATAAATATAGATTTTAATTAAGAATTTACCTGATTCAGTGCTGAATGATAATACTCCGCCATGTGTGACCTCCAATGTGAACAGAACGGCGATATATCGGTTTACTAGGGTCATTGTGTTATTTGTTTTGTTTTGCGCAGCTTCCGCAATTTCAGTGCTCAGTGAGCGGAAATGTAATATAATACTTGATCATTTGATTGTGTACCTGTCTGGCCCAAACCGACTTTTTGTGTGGCAGTGAATCAGTGAACGCAGTTGTCGTTACTTACTCTAGAGCCTGTCGAACTGCTCACCTAAACCAGCCGTGTCTGCCTGATTGTGTGTCCGCTCGTATGTGAGCTCCAGTGCTATTGTCCGCTCTTGTGTGGCTCTTCATACTGATTCTAACATCTGGGTACTCAAGTGTTCCGGGTGTTTTGGGAAATGATATGAATGTTGATGTACCCAGCACATGTAGTTGATTACAGCTACTGTACGTAGCTGATTTATATAGATAATACATGTAGCCAATCATTGCCTAACGTAGCAGGATTGCAGATTGGCCCAGTGTGTAATGGCCGGTGTATGTAGTCAATGTATATGTTGACAATGCATGTAGCCAGTTATGTACACTATGAAGGTAGCTAGTGTAACAATGTATGTAGCCAATTAACCTAGCAAGATGATGTAGTCAATGTATATAGCCAATAAATGCAGTCTATGAAGGCAGCTATTGTAACAATGTATGTTGTCAATAAATCTAGCACATACATGTAGTCAATGTATGTAACTCATGAATGCAGCCAACGCATGTAACCAGTGAATGTAGCCAACGCATGTAACCAGTGAATGTAGCCAATTTATATAATATACACGCCACAAGCAGCGTCCGTGACAGTGAGAGGAAGAAGACACTCCCACCTCAAGGAGGGATGTTGTCATGGCTTCAGGGTTGATTCAGCCTCATAAAATACTCTAAACGCCGCAGGAAGCCAGGCCGTCGGTATCACATTACCATACCAGCCATTGAGTGCTGTTTGGTCAAAATATTACGGGTCTAGTACCATTTGCCCAGGAAGCCCAGATTGTGTGGGCAGTGAGCCTAGCAACTTCTTCTTCTTTCTTTCGCTTGAAATATGTCTATAACTGCAATGTTGTCTCTTATATGAATTTAACTGTCTTTTTTAGTTCACTCAGCGTTCACTCCATAAGAGTTTATCTTCCACTGTTGTCTCTCTAGGCCAGAAGGTTTGCCTGGATATGTTGTAGTTTGGGCAGTCCTGGAGTATGTACTTTGCTATCTGCGACGCCAAACCACATGTGCACATGGCTGTTTCACCAATCTTGAATTTTGTATATATGTGGTTGCGTAATATATTGTGTCCTGTTCTGGGGCGCAGAATAATGACTTGTTCTGGTCTGTCCATAACGTGGTAGTCATCGTGAGCTGGTTTTGGTGGCTTTCTGACTTATTTGATATTTTTTTTTCTTTTGGTGGTATGTAGCGGGCACATCAGGCTGTTCTTCTTTTACTCCTTCCTTGGCCAATTGATCAGCTCTGTCGTTTCCGGGTACTCCGCAGTGGGATGGTATCCACTGTATGGTGACCTTATGCTGACTGCTAAGTTCAGAAAGTAGTGTCCTTAGTACTGGCAATTTCCCAGACAGGGGCGCCTCGAGTACTGATTTTGCATCTGTCAATAGCACCACAGGCTGTGTACCATTGCTGGTATTTAGTAATTTCTCTGTTGCTACCTTGGTTGCCTCAATTTCAGCATCATAGTTATGGCGGTACTTTCCTGTCGGTACTCTAGCTGTGCCCCTAGTATTATTTGGGTACTCTATGTACACTGCCGCTCTTCCATTTCGAACAGCATTTTGTGCTGACCCATCTGTGTAGAATCGGATCCAGAGGTCCTGTGGGTATTCTTCATCAAGGAAGTTGAGAGGGGCTGTTCTGTGCTGCACACTGTTCTGTTCTTCCTTGTCAAATATTCCTCTCAATTTTGTCTGGATTTGTAATGATAGTCTATGTTCATCTTTCCATGGAGTTCGCTCTGGAATAGTTGTTAGGGGGATACCAACTGTGGGCAGATCGGTGGTTTCTCTGCAGAGTCGTTTGGTCTGGTGGATAAAACTACTTCTTTTCAACCGCGCCAAAGCTAGGTTTTCAAATCGCTCTTCATAGGGTGGCCTGGCAAGCTGACAAACTTTTCTGCTTGTATTAGCGTTTTCGTATCTCTGCGCTCTCTCAGTGCTTGTTTCCTCCCCATCTTCTCTATTTCCACTATAGGGGTTGATCTCATCCCTCCTGTGGTAACTCTAAGTGCTTGATTTTGCACTATGTCCAGCTCTTGTAGTGTGTTTTTTTTATGCCGAACACCACGCAGTTGACCCGTATTCCAGGTGTGGTCGTATGCTCTGTTGATAAACGTCGCTAAGTATTTTCCCACTGGCTCCCCACGTGGTTCCACTTAGCTTTCTCAGGATGGCTATTTTCCTTCTGGCTTTTGCTACTGCTTTGTTGATGTGCTTTCTCCATGACAGCCTGCCATCAAATGTTACTCCAAGGTATGTTGGTTCTTTATCTTCTCTTAGGAATGTTCCATTTATCTGGATGATCCCTGCCTTTTGTTTTGGAGAGAGGGTAAATAGAGTGGTGCTGCACTTGTTAGTGTTTACGCTGACACGCCATCTATTTGCCCATGCAGCAAATGTAACTACAGCTCTTTGTAGCAATCTGGTGGCCACTGATGCATGTTCATTTGTGCTCCATAGAACCAGGTCATCAGCGTACATTGCCGCTTTAATTCCATGCGGTAGATTAGCAACGAGATCATTGATAAAGATTAGAAACTGTGTGGGGGACAAGACTCCGCCCTGGGGAACACAGTAGTACTTTCTGGCGCTTGAGTCCGTCTAGCTGTACTCGGGCTCTTCTGTTGTGCAAGTATGCTTTCACCCATTTGTACATTCTTCCATTGAATTTGCAATTTCTCCATCAGACCTTCTTTCCAGTCTTTATCAAAGGCTTTCTTCAGATCTATCCATGCCGCAAGCACCAGCTTTTTCTCTTGGAATGCATCCTCAGTTTCTTGAGAGAGGTAGGTTCACTGATCTTCCGTAGAGTAGCACTGCCTAAAGCCAGCCTGCTGTGGCACAAGGATGTTTTTACTTTCAATGTACCACTGCAGTCTGTGATTGATGATTGCCACAGAGCATTGTGATTTCGCCATAGAAAGGATGGAAGGAACTCTCAAAGTAAACAGTGCAAACAAACTACGGGATACGGTTGACGTCGGGACACGTCACACCAACGCTAGCATGACAACAAAAAAACATACGTTGTGCGGCGATCAAGGTGAACGGTCGTGTATTAGAAATTGGGAACAACTTGGTGTGGCTATTGGATGGTTTGAAGGCTAGCAGTGGACTCCAAGTGAATAACAGCTGGAAGCACATATTGGGAAACGCCATGGATCCGAGAACGACGGGAAGAACCTAGACAGAATCGGATGAAGATGACAGCAAGGACGACCTGAATGAACGGAAGAAGGAGAAGTATTACTGAGTGACGACAAGGAAACATAGAACATGGTTTGATTACTTAATGTCAGTGTATGCTTATATTAGATGACATCCCGGCAACAACGGGAACTCTAATTATACACCACAAAATGTGTCATGACTCTGTCAACTCCGTAATAAAGCGGTGTTAGTTTCCTGAGCTCCGATGTTTACTTCATATTACAAAGTTCATCAGTGAATTCATAGACTGTTATCGTTATGCCGTTTTAATGAGCCAGTTCCTTCTGTACGTTCGAACATATCCACATGGCAAAGCACAGCGAAGATAGACTTACGGCTTGGCACACATGGAGGCTCGTCCGGGATAGTTTCTCTTTTTCAAATTCCAGTTGCCTTTCCTTAATCTCTTTTCAGCTGTTAGTCTCTCCCTTTCAAAAGCTAATTCATTTTCTTTTGCCGTTATTTTCTCTCGTTCTAAAGCCAATTCATTTTCCCTTAATTCTTTCTGAAATGCAAACTCTTTATCTTTGCTTTCTTTCTCTGCAGCTAGCCTCTCTGTTCTTTCTTCTCGTTCACGTGCTGCTTGAAGTTCTTTCGTTTCTTTCTGCGCTGCTAACTTCTCAGCTCTTTCTTCTCGTTGCTGGGCCTGAAAATCCGTCAATTCCTGTTTCACCCATGCCCTAAGTACTGAACCAGTCAAACCAGACTTCTCACCCATGTCCATAAAGTCTTGAAGTGTCGACATGTTGTCCTAATTGAGCTATCACTTAAAGTGGCTAAAATAATATAGAGGAGTGTAAAGGAATAGACGATATACAAGTACGTTGAAAATAGAGTAGACAATATATTACAGCACAAATGTTGAACCAAATGTCAACTTCAAACTCAACAATAATGTGGGATTGAATACTAAAAGAAATTCAACGATCTTAATGCAATAGAAATGTCCTAACCGTTACTCTATGTAAACAACAGAAAATAGTATGCAAAATATATATGCAGTATAAAGAATATAATAACACTAGACATTTAACGGTTACAAGAGAAAACGAGTCACGTGTAACGCAAATACATATGCATACTCATAAAAGACAATAATACTGGCTAGCGATCTTCAGGTAAGCAACATACAACACTACTGCAACACTACTATAATACACTATTAGTACCAACAATACGTGAGACCGCCACAAATTACTTCGTAACGACCTGACTATTGCAAGTACACAACGTCTTCTTAGGTTAGGAAATGATCTTAGCTATCCCCAAGAAGAACGCTCCAACCACCTGTTGTTGATCTAACGAGAAATTGGTCATCGCTAACTAATTTGTATACTATGAATGCACCCAATCAAATAACAGTGAACATAACCATCAACAATTATACTGGCCTTATGTTCGTTTGTGTTCTTCGTAGATAATTACAGCGTTGACAAGCGTCTGGTATCTGACAAAAATATTAATAGATACCGGTGGTGGATTGATGAAGGTATGCTGTAGTGCGTGAGACTGGTCAATGCTGTCCGTGTATGTCTTTGTGTTCTTACCAAACTGAGGCAGTGCTTGACGTACTGATTATGTACGATCAATATCAAAATGTGACACCCTTGGCAACGGGCCCGTCGAATCGGACGGTTCACGCTATCGACGGCGGTGTCACTGAAAAGGTGTAGACCTTTCGATGACCCTTGAGCTGCCTCAGCTTGAGTGTCGGTGACCAGTATAAGGATTCATCCTCTGCTATGCTGTGTAATATGTTGTCCACGTATAGTTAATATTGTCCAATCGAGAATGAGGTGACGATCGAGTGTGTCAACATTTGGTAGATCGTATCACTCGGAGAGTAGATTCCTTCTCATGTACGTTGGAGTTCAAATTCTTCATAATCGTACTACAAACGCTCGGCTTTCCTGTTGTGTCGATGCTAGACAAAGCTCATGGTGAAGGACAGGTCTCCACGTATTAGCATCCAAGTTCATCCATCATAACTGTTCAGTACTGTCCACAATTAGTAGATAGCTGAGTGCGTTACTCGGTAAAATGTACGACTATATATATATATATATATATATATATATATATATATATATATATATATATATATATATATATATATATATATATATATATATATATATATATATATAGTTGTCTGGATGACGTGACTACGTGGTGTCTGATCGGGTGAGCCGAATGGCAACATGTCGGATGGGACAGCTGAATAATTATGATACTTACCACGTCTTGTTTCTATCTCTCCGGCGGGGTGTGCGTTCAGCAGGATGCTTCTCTTCTCTCTATCAGGCGGGGTTTGCGTTCTCTTCTCTCTCCCTGGTGGGCTGTAAACGTCTCGAGTTTGATTCTCTTCTGTGGTCAGCAATAGAATGAGACTAAGCCATTGCGTATGGCTGTTTTATAGCACCAAGTCACGTGGTATAGCTATAGCCATAAACCAGTTTAAACTGGTTTATTGCTGCATAGACTACTTCTGACGTGACCATTTTACTACGATAACACGCTGTAGAATTCCTACATAGCGTGTCCAGACATGTTTTCAGCACTTACTCGTGGTTGACCGGTCACGGCAGCTAGCTATGATGTCAAGGTCGGGCACAGCTGTTCTAAAGTTACTGAGGCGTGTGCGAAGTCCACCGACACACACACACACACAGACACAGAGAGAGAGAGAGAGAGAGAGAGAGAGAGAGAGAGAGAGAGAGAGAGAGAGAGAGAGAGAGAGAGAGAGAGAAATAAAGAAAATAATCATATAAAGAGAATGAAAGAAATAAAAGAGAGAAAATAATGAAATATACAGATCCTCTTGGTATATTTTAAGACTTCCTGATAGAAAGTAGACTTTTCATCACTTGACAGTATTTTCACATTTTTGACCTTTGGGCGATCTGTTGAAGTATTTGTTATGGTGCAATGAAGGGGAGACAATTATGTTATTAAGGGGAAGTTATTTGTGGGGTTTATATATCATATTTTTATGATTATCTTAGCAGGGTGTGTCTTTAATTAATTGAGAATAGTAGTTTTTTTATTGAAATTAAAATTTTCCACCATACATACAAGAAATTTAGCCTTTTATTATGTTTTTTAGGGTTCATTTTTTAATAATATTGTATGCCTGTCTAGTATATTTTAAAACCAGATTTTCACCATGTGCTTAAAGTTGATACATGGGCATGGACTTCTTCCGAATTAACTAGCAGCGTGCAAAAGTTTATTCATCATCCATGGATACTCGGGGTAACTCGAGTGATGGAATAAATCATTTTTCCACTCTGTCATATTGGATTTCAGTCTCCTCATAGAATGGGGTCGATATCTACATGACTGGGGCTCGATCACACGACACACACACACACACGCACACACACTGGGACTCGAACACAGGTGCCCGGCGGCTAGTTGGTCTACTTATCTATATAAGTATTCCACATCCCCGGGCTTGCTCCGCTGCCACCGCCGCCGCCGCCCTCCCCTGGGACCGGAAGTGACGACAGGACAACCAGCCCAAAGAAAATACCCGCCAATATTTGAAAAATGAGGTCAATTGAGGTTGGCTTTTATGACGAAACAAGATGGCGGGATAACACCGTAAATGTCGCATATTGCGCACTCCGACCGTTCACACCTGCACAGCACTACTTCAAAACACACTTCTCAAAAAATGCATTCGCACTAGAAAGCATTGGAATGCCAGGAATGTGGCGTCAGCTCTAAGAATAGCTATGACACCCAGTGATAGACAGGTCAGATGATCGGATCCTGCCTTATTAATTGGTTAACCTAGAAGAATCGCGTCGCCGCGAAAAGTTTTGGGTCCAAAGACGCTAACATTTGGCACATGCAGATCGACTGTCAAGGAGGCAGATGTGGTTTCAATATGAGTTCATTTGATCTGTATGTCCCTCTGCCTGATTCATGGGAAGGCTTCAGACTAAATTATGGCTGAGTTTTATGTACTTATGGGTCAGGTAAAGCTTTATGTATGAGTGTGTGTGTGTGTGTGTGTGTGTGTGTGTGTGTGTGTGTGTGTGTGTGTGTGCGCGTGTGTGCTCGCGTGTGTGTGTGTGTGTGTGTAAGTTTCGGCACTAATGAATATATATATTCTTCTATCAGAAGATAGCCGCCAACTTTCACCCGGTCCCAAAATGGCTACTTTCTGCCAGCACTGGTGTAGATATCTGACTCCGCCTGTCTTTTGTTTCCAGAAGAGTTGCTGTACAACCACTATGTCTTAAGCTGTGAAAAGAGGCTCACTTGTGCCCAGACTGTTTCCTATTCCTAAGTCTAAATCCTACTAGCTTTCTGACTGTGTTCCGCGCAGGTTTAGTACAGGATAAACTATGATCTGTGTGCTAGGTGCCGCCTTAGTTTCAATCCACAGCGAATCGTCAACACACGCGAATGTGAGAGGGAGGAATGAAAGGCTCTACCTCTTATCTTATATGTCCGTGGCGTGAGGACAGATTGTGTGTATAAATGTTTAGCATCAATGACTGGTCCAGCATTTATACTGCTGTGATTATCCGAACACATTGTGACATGATCGACCATGTATCTAGCACTCTGACGAACCACAGTCAAGCTAACAGCCCAGCTCCAGCACTCAAGTGAACGATTAAAAGAAGAGTGGTGTTAGAATGAGAGAATGAGTGCATTGTGTCATCTCATCTTTCATTCAATCTGTATTTATGTGTTAATGAATGAGAGGCAGTGTAAATCCTCATAAGGAATGTTTCACATAGACCTCCACATTCATTCCAATTATATGTTAATTATATTAACGTAAGAGTGAAAATATTTAATATATGTTCTTTACATTATTACTTGGGTTCAACATGTGGAATGTAATTTTATTAAATCATCACCCTGTTTGACAAAGTAAGTAAAGGAGAAACATATAGTATGCTTCCATGCTAATCACTTCTAAACTGTCAAGGGGAAATATCACCCCAGTGTCAGAAGAAGTAAGTAAAGGCAATGAAAGAAGAGGTGAGAAGGTATAAACAGGAAAGTAACCAGGCAGACTAAAACAATTGAGGCAGCACTGATTGGTAACATGAGTTATTATGAATAATAAAACAATCATTCTGTTCTGTTCCATTACTATTTAGGATCAGTTATGCTGGGTGCATTTTATCATTAACTCTCCATCATTCCTCTCCTCACCTTGTCATTCACTGTGTCTGTGGGAACATCAGCAAACAGATCATTATGTACAAGAGCAGAATAAGAGGGCTTGCCAACTACAATTGCTGATGTCTAATGCCAGTACAAAGAAGAGACACTGTAGATCTAACTTGTAGGTACTTCTTGAATCTGCTACCTTCTGTAACTCCTGTATGTAACCTTTTTCATTCTTGTCAACTGGAGAATTATCATCCATTGACTAGATATAAATAGGTTCACCATGTTTATTCACCTCAGGTGAGGATGACGGTGTTCGCAGATTGTCATGATCCAGAGTTGCAATGCATTGCCCAATAATGTACAATGGATCTGTAAACCAAGAGCAGATCTGTAATAAAGAGGGGCTAAAAGGGATCTGCAGTCAGGACTAAGATTAAGCTAATCAATGAGTCCCCAGATCATTACCGAACTGTGCCCAAAAACTAATCTGTGCTTCATGATCATTCTGATGATTGACAACATCTTAAATTCAGGAACATTTCTAAGATCACTGGGATCATTTTATACCTCACAAGAACTTGCAGATTATCTAAATCATGGCAGAAGTCTGAATGACAAACTAATAAGGAAGGACTGTGTATAGGCAGTTATTCATTTAGATAACTCAGGAACCAGCAAGAACTTCCAGATAGGAGAATATTTTAGAAATCTCTCCAGATCTTATTTTGTATAGACTGTTTAATTCAAAGTTTTCACTAATAAACTAACTGAAGGTTCACAAGCAGAACATTTGTGAAATGCAGACATTGGTAGGAGATAAGTGGTGTGGTCCAGTGATGAAATGACAGAACCACATAGCGATCTTTTAGGAGTTCTATTCTCCATTGTGTCTATAGAACATTATTCTAAAGACTGATGTGTATTGTTCATATGATCATAATGCTTCACTGGTTTACTTCCACAGCTTTTTGGTTAATAAACAAAATTAACTCTTCCTGCATTCTTCTGTTAAGTAAATTGTGGTGTGACAAAACATTTTATTATTTATGTGTTTAGTTAATGAAACTACATCACATAATTGTAGAAGATGGAACTACAGGTGACTGGATAAACACGAATAGACAGCTAAGTTCTGTTCTATTGTAATCTCCCAGGTTCCAGGTTACTCAGGAAAGGGAACTTTAAATCTTATAAATTGCCTGTGACCATTTCACCAACAAGGGAAAATGATCATAGGTGGGGGTCCTTCGAGCTAAATAAGTTTCTCTTTTCGGGAAGGAAGATTTGGAGGGAAGAAATCAACATTCCTGGGAAACCCCTAGATTTCCAGAGCTATTATGGGACACTTTGGCTTCCAAGGACCCATCCCCTCCAAATGAAATTAGTCCCATCCTCATAGCGTTACTTCATTGTGGGGTAAGTCGAGGTGGTTACTGCTTCCAACTTCCCAACATGTCACATGGCTTTTATGACGAAACAAGATGGCGGGATAACTCCGTAAAGAAGCATTTATCTGAGGTTGCCAACAAGGTGTAAATAGGACCCAAGTAACTACTTATGTTAGGACTGGAATCACACAAGAGTTGAACATTTTAAGTTTCGTGTGTTTGCTGAGTGTCTTTGACTTCCAGATGTTTGACAGTTTATTGAAGGCACCAGATGCTAGTGCGATTCTAGGTGATATTTCTGGTGTTGAATCCCCTGTATATGTAATTTTGCTTCCTAGGTATGTGAAGCTGTTGACTTTTTTCAATAACGTGGTTGTTTAATTTTATGTCGCCTGAACTGTTGGTAAGATCAATAGTTTTTGTTTTGGCGGTGTTAATATGTGGTAGGCATGATATATTCTTGTTGGTACCGAAGTCCAACTGCCATATCTAAAAACTACTTTCCGTTGGAAGATATTATAAACTGCGTTTTTAATGACTGTGATGTGTTTGAAAATATTACCGTTTAAAGTTGTGTATGTAGCGTTTATGTTGCATGATCTCCACAGAGGGTGAATACAAAACTTGGAACGGCAATATAAAATAAAAACAACATAGTCATTAAAAATACACCCTATACTTCACAGTGGTATAGAAATAACCACAACAGAAGGGACAATTCACTGCCTCCAGTCTCGTGTATTGTAATCTTTTATGATACACACGTTTCTCCAGACCATGATGTCAAAGTGTCTAGAATCTTCTATGTTGGTCCCCCCTCCCCCGACTCTCAGCCCTTCCATACTTTCTCACTGCCACAATGCGCTCATTCTCATAAAGTGCCCATAGAATAAAAACGCAAACAGGAAAGGCCAGACGGACACATAATCAGACTGCTACTGGTACCATTAGTATTTGGACTCTACGCTGGCTGTTGTAGATGAGGATGGAGCATGTGTGGAAATGCCCGAGTGTTGTTATGTGGGTTATTGATTGAACTCTGTTCAGCTACATAGCGCTCTTCACCTCTTTTGAATTGATTTTCTTGAAAATTTGGTCAAATGTGCAGATTCACTGTTGTCTCTTGTTGTCGTTCGCGCACTCTACCACATTCTAACTCCATATCCAAACACTTTATTTTAAAGTTTTAATGTGGCATTTTTATAGGACATAAGTAATTCACAATGGTGATATCAAAGGAAAAGGTATCACCAAAATGTGAAATAGAAATATAAGGGACCATTCTTAACCAGGTGGATAGTTTTAAATATCTAGGGGCATTTATAACATCAGATGGAAGATGTTCAACAGAGATTAAGAGCAGAATAGGGCAAGCCAAGGCTGCATTTTGGAAACTTAAGAGTATTCTATACAATAAGTCACTATCAATGAATGTGAGAAAGAGAGTGCTAACATGCTATGTAGAACCTGTATTGCTGTATGGCAGTGAATCTTGGAACATAAGCGAATAAATTAGGATGAACTTGGAAGCAACAGAGATGTGGTTCCTAAGACAAATGTTGTGAATTCCTTACTAAGAACGCCTGCCCGAAGGAATCTAATGAAACTAGAACATTATATGCAACAATAAGAAAGAGACAAACGGCTGTCTTTGGTCATGTGATGAGAAGAGAGGCATTGGAGAACATCGTGACAACTGGAAAGATCGAGGGGAAGAGAGGCAGAGGTAGTCCAAGAGAAATGATGCTGGATGGATTGAGACGGTGGCATAGAGGAATATCATTAGGGGAGCTGATCCAGAAAACCAAAGACCGAGATCTGTGGAAAGTCATGAATGTCCAGACGGTATGGCACTTGATGATGTTATTTGAAGTAATTCACAGCAACAACTTTGTACCTCAGATTTTTGTACACAATTTGTGGACAACTTCCAGCAGGACAGAGTGATTGCCCATATCACTAGCAAGCAATATGGCGTCTACAGTCAGGGACAGAGCTCTGTGCGTGAGGTAATTTGATGTCCAGGTGAATGTACTAACTGCTGCTTAGTAATTAATCAAATTATACAGATTGACTTGGATAGGTAGCAATGTAAAATATTGAAAGCGACACGCTAGATTAACCTTTAATAGTTGAACGAGGGGACTGAGCACGTATAGGAATGTCCTGAGTCTGAGTGCAGTGAATTTGAGTGATGAGTGATGTCGGTTCTTAACTCAACTCAATAATAGTATACTTCTAATAGTAATACTTCTATTGCCGCAACTACTAACTAACTAGACAGGATGGAATAATGAAAGCGGACACACCGATTCAGTGATAAACACACAAGCTATACCATTAGTGCCATTACCAGACTGACATCAGCGTTATATCAAAATCATTTGAACCTTATAAAAAATAAATTGCTTCATATAACACACAACATGAAATCAGACAATACCTCAGTTAGATAACTTTGTTACAAACGTATTATTATTGATACGATTTTGCTTATTTCAAAATTAGAGCAATGTGAAGTGTGGGGGTAGAAGAGGAATTCCAAGTAAATAAATGTCAGCTACAGAATATTTACATAAAGACGTCATGTAGTGGTGTTTGTGCTCATTCTGCTGAGTGATAAACAAGCAGGAAACAGAGTAGTCTTTCTCTATAACCGAAAGTCAAGTTTTATTCGGACATGGCTGAGCTACAGTATGACAGTAGATGGTACTATATGTTTTCTGTTAGCGCCAAATGTTGGGCGGTGCTCACCAAACCCAACACCCCACATTGTGCCAATGGCTTCAGGTGGTGGAGGGCAATTGGAAGGGTTCAAGCCTTACCCTAATGTGAGGAAATGCAACCTGAAGACTAAATGTCATGGCAGGGCAGACCAGGCCCTAACCCTTGGTCGGCAATTAGTCTAGGATGGAAGCTCTGACAGGCAGGAGTATTGCTTTGCTGGTCTGGCAACTTCTGTAGCTTGTCTTGACCCAGGTGTATTGATGTTACCTTTCCTCTGGAGTAAACTAGGCAGAGTGTATCCTCATTTAAAAGTTTGTTCATTAGATGATTGTATCATGAGTAATTATAGGCCAATTTCCATATTATCCTCACTATCCAAACCGCTAGAAAAGCACATCCACAAAACAACACTAGAGCACTTAGTCCGCCACAAACTAATAGCTGACAGTCAGTCAGGGTTTCGGCCAAAATATTCCTGTCATACAGCCCTAACAAACATGATAGAAAACTGGCATCAAAATATTAACAACAATACTCTATGTGGAACGATGTTTATAGACTAGAAAAGCATTCGATATAATAGATCATACTATCCTAATTAAAAAACTAGAAACAATGAAAGTAAGTTTTAATATAGTGACATTAATAAACTCATTTTTATTAGACAGAAAACAAGCCGTATCACACAATAAATGTCTATCCCGAGCCATTACCATTAATACTGGAGTACCACAGGGGTCTATACTTGGCCCTATGTTATTTGCCATTTATATAAATGATCTTCCCTTATATCTGTCATCATCCTGCGACCTATTTGCAGACGACTGCACAGTATATACAAACGCTGTTGATCGTAATGTGTTAGAATTATCCTTGCAACAGGAAATAAATAGTGTAGTTAACTGGAGTCATGCAAACTGCATGCAAATTAACATTTCTAAAACTAAATCTATGTTAATAGGAACCAGGCAAAGACTTCACACTCTAAACTCACAGAGAACTCTTCTGCTGCACATTGGTAGCACGCCTATAGAAAGTGTAATCGAGCACAAGGTACTGGGTCTTATCATAGATCAAAATCTATCCTTCAATTCCCATGTTATGCTCTAGTTAAACAAATAGCCAAAAAAGTATACCAACTTGCCAAAATTAAAAATTTCCTTGATGAAAACACAAGAAAGATATTCTATACTTCCCACATACAAACACATATTGATTATTGCTCCACAATCTGGGATGGATGCTCCAAATCAATAATAAAACGCCTTTATTCACTCCAGAAAAGGGCAGTTCGTCTAATCAATGGTGATAAGCTTACAGACAATTCTAACCTACATGAACGTCTTCAGTTACTGCCACTCCACAAACGCCTACTTTTTAATAAGGCTAAACTAATTCACAAAATCCTATTTCAAAATGCCCCAAGCTACCTTTGGCCATTGTTTAAATATAATGCAAGACATAGTGAACGACTAAATATACTCCGTCCCTAAACCTAGGATAGACTTATTTAAAACAAGCTTAGCATACTCTGCCACTCAGTTGTGGAACAATCTTCAACAAGAAATCAAAGACACCACCAATCATTATACATACAGTCGCAACCTGTTTGAACACTACTTCAGGACAGACTACATGCCCCCTTAAAAAAAAAAAAACAGCAACAAAGGCAATAATAATGTTAAATTATCTCGAACGACAACCAGCCTTCTTCTTCTTCTTCTTCAGCGTTCCGAGCCATTGAGGTTCTTTGCTGCAAATACAATCCGTCTCCATTCGTCTCTCTGGT
Source organism: Cepaea hortensis (assembly GCA_963921405.1). Lineage (NCBI taxonomy): Eukaryota > Metazoa > Mollusca > Gastropoda > Stylommatophora > Helicidae > Cepaea > Cepaea hortensis. Next base: position 3,797,275 of record OY992878.1, read on the forward strand.
GGACCTTCTCTTGCCAGTCGTTGATTCCAAGTGCTTGTAGGTCTGTACATGTATTATCTCTCCACCGCCTTCTTGGTCTACCTCGGGGTCTACGGTCATTTATTTCCTGAGTGTAAGCGAGTTTTGTTTCCCTATTATCTTCCATTCTTTCTATATGCCCCAGCCATTGTAGTCTATTAGCCTTCATGATACCAGTGATTAGCGGGGACTTAAACAGATCATAAATGTCTTTGTTACTTCTTCTTTTCCGCTCTCCACTTTGTGTATCCCTAATGGGTCCAAAGATGCGTCTTAAAATTTTGTTCTCAAAGGTTTGTAACAAGGCTTCGTCTCCTTTCGTTGTACTCCAGGTTTCAGAGCCATACAGCACAACTGGTCTGATCAGTGTTTTGTATATTGTGATTTTGGTGTTACGAGATAGCGCCTTTGATTTTAGTAGATGTTGTAGTGCATAGTATATCTTATTTCCAGAGTTGATTCTAGTTTGTATTTCTTCCCTTATGATGTTGGAGCAGTTGAAGATTGTACCCAGGTATTTGTATGTTTCCGTTCTTTTAATGGTCATATTATCTATTTGTATGTGGCCAGAGTTTCTAGCCATTCCGTCTCTTGAAATTACCATATATTCTGTCTTATCTTGGTTGATAACCAGCCCCATCTGTTGGGCTTTTCCCTTTAAGTGAGTCAATATTTCCAATGTCTTTTGTTCACTTTGCCCTATAATATCTATATCATCTGCATAACCAAGCAGCTTGGATGTTCCTCCAATATCACATTCCTCCTTTACCTTCCTTACAACTTTCTCTAGAGCCAGATTGAAGAGTAGCGGCGATAGTGCATCACCCTGTTTCAAGCCAGATGTTATTTGGAAGGGGTCTGATTTCCTGCCTTTATATGTTACTATATTATAAGTATCTTCCATGCATAGTCTGGTCATGTTGATTAACTTCCTTGGTATTCCAAATTCCTGCATAGCATTCCATAGACTATTCCTATGGACACCAGCCAACAAAAACAAAACAACAACAACATTCCCATATGTATGGCACGTTACACCCACCTTCAGTGTTCAGATCATGTGAATTATATGACTTCCTCCTCCTCCTTAAATTCATCAACCTCCTGCAGAACAAACAAGAGATGGGTTGAACTGCAGTAAAGTAATGAATACAAATGGGAGTAGAAATGTATCAGCCTTACAAGAACACCATCATTGGTGACAGCAGATTAAATAGTTGTAAAGCTTTCAAGAAACAGGAAGACCATTAGGACACTAATGCATCTAAGAAAAACTACACACACTGAATGAATACTGTTCCAGAGAAAACAGCATTCAGTCTGTAGTCAGATTTATAATAGTTTGGGGCTCTAACTTAAGTTATGGTCAGGATAAAAGGTTAGGATATGTTAGGGCAGGCATTTAGGTAACAGCTATGTCGTCAGTACAGAGATTGTAATCTGTACATTTTTATGATAGTTGGTTACCATTAGTCTCACTAAACTAGATCTCTAGTTTGTTTTTATTTTCTTTTGGAAGATATGGTCAGAGAGACGGTGCTTGACTGAGCACTCTTCATTTTGTAAAACACTGTTTAGTGTCTATTTACAATGTAAACTTGATCTTCATTGTCTTTTTGTATGAACGTGAAATCAAGACTCAGTATCATTGCACTAGGGACATTTCCACACATGCTGCATCCCTTTGTTCAGTTGCTACAGGAAAGTTCCCATGTTGATGGTGCCAGTGGCAGCCTGGTTGGACATCTGCCTGAATGTCTTTGTGGATAGTAAGTTTGTTTTACATAACACATAAAAAAAAGGCAGGTGAGTGTGTAGGTCTAAAGAGCATGTCTGGCAACCCAGATTAGTTTTAACCATCCACTTGATGCAGATTCGAACCCCACCAGACAGGCAGAGAGGCAGTATTTTCATGGGGCCACAAACATTATAATACAGTGAGGTCATATTCCTTATTGTTGGAGCGAAGCAGAGAAGAATTGGAAAAAAAAACATGTTATCAAAATGTGTTGATCTTAGAGAACAAAATACAGCAATATAGTTTGGCACATGAACATGGGAATTGTGGTGGTGTAGAGGTTAGCACACTTGCCTGCCGGCCTGGTGATGGTTGAATTAAATCTCACTCAGTGCCAGGGTTTAAATAAAATTGACCTGGGCTGTATTTCGGCTTAACCTAACAAATTTGAAATAGCTCAAAATTGAGTAATTTCAACAGGCGGCCGGTCATGGATTTTTCCCAAAATATAAAAGTTTCTGGATTACTAGGAGATTAGTCTAAAACAATGTGTTGACACTAGACATGACCATAAAAATAATAATCTGCAATCCTGGGGAAATTTTGTTGACAAATTTTAGATAGCTCAAAATTGAGAAATTTCAAAGGCGGCCGGTCATGGATTTCTCTCAAAATATAAAAGTTTCTGGATCAGTAGGAAATTAGTTTAAAACTATGTGCTGACACTAGACATGACCATAAAAGTAATAATTTGCACTTCTGGGTCAATTTTGTTGACAAATTTAAGATCTCTCAACATTGAGAAATTTCAACAGGTGGCCGGTCATGGATTTTCTCCAAAAAATAAAAGTTTCTGGATCAGTAGGAAATTAGTCTTAAACAATGTGCTGACACTAGACATGACCATAAATGTAATAATGTGCACTTGTGGGGCAATTTTGTTGACAAATTTGAGATAGCTCAAAATTGAGTAAAATAGTCGGCCGGTCTTGGATTTTCCCAAAATATAAAAGTTTCTGGATCACTAATCAATGATCTTGTTGCTCACCTACCGCATGGAATTAAAGCGGCAATGTACGCCGATGACCTGGTTCTATGGAGCACAAATGAATATGCATCAGTGGCCACCAGATTGCTACAAAGAGCTGTAGATACATTTGCTGCATGGGCAAATAGATGGTGTGTCAGCATAAACACTGACAAGTGCAGCACCACCCTATTTACCCTCTCTCCAAAACAAAAGGCAGGGATCATCCAGATAAATGGAACACCCCTAAGAGAAGATAAAGAACCAACATACCTTGGAGTAACATTTGATGGCAAGCTGACATGGAGAAAGCACATCAACAAAGCAGTAGCAAAAGCCAGAAGGAAAATAGCCATCCTGAGAAAGCTAAGTGGAACCACATGGGGAGCCAGTACGAAAATACTTAGCAAAGTTTACCAACAGAGCATACGACCACACCTGGAATATGGGTCAACTGCGTGGTGTTCAGCATCAAATACCACACTACAAGAGCTGGACAAGGTGCAAAATCAAGCACTTAGAGTCACCACAGGAGGGATGAGATCAACCTCTATAGTGGAAATGGAGAAGATGGGGAGGACACAGGCACTGAGTGAGCGCAGAGATACGAAAACGCTAATACAAGCAGAAAAGTCCCTCAGCTTGCCAGGCCACCCTATGAAGAACAGATTTGAAAACCTAGCTATGGGGCGGTTGAAAAGAAGTAGTTTTATCCACCAGGCCAAACGACTCTGCAGAGAAACCACTGATCTGCCCACAGTTGGTATCCCCCTAACAACTATTCCAGAGCGAACTCCATGGAAAGATGAGCATAGACTATCGTTACAAATCCAGACAAAAGTGAGAGGAATATTTGACAAGGAAGAACAGAACAGTGTGCAGCGCAGAACAGCCACTCTCAGCTTCCTTGATGAAGAATACCCACAGGACCTCTGGATCCGAGTCTACACAGATGGGTCAGCACAAAATGCTGTTCGAAATGGAGGAGCGGGAGTGTACATAGAATACCCAAATAATACTAGGGACACAGCCAGAGTACCGACAGGAAAGTACTGCCATAACTATGATGCCGAAATTGAGGCAATCAAGATAGCAACAGAGAAATTACTAAATAACAGCAATGGTACACAACCTGTGGTGCTACTAACAGATGCAAAATCAGTACTCGAGGCACTCCTCTCTGGGAAATTGCCAGTACTAAGGACACTACTTTCTGAACTTAGCAGTCAGCATAAAGTCACCATACAGTGGATACCATCCCACTGTGGAGTACCCGGAAACGACAGAGCTGATCAATTGGCTAAGGAAGGAGCCAAAGAGGAACAGCCTGATGTGCCCGTTACATACCACCAAAAGAAAAGAATGATCAAATCAGTCAGAAAGCAACCAAAACCTGCTCAAGATGACTACCACATTATGGACAGACCAGAACAAGTCATTATTCTGCGCCTCAGAACAGGACACAATAGATTACGCAACCACATGTATACAAAATTCAAGATTGGTGAAACAGCCATGTGCACATGTGGATTGGCGTCGCAGACAGCAGAGCACATACTCCAAGACTGCCCAAAATATAACATATCTAGGCAAACCTTCTGGCCTAGAGAGACGACAGTGGAAGATAAACTGTATGGACCACTGTGTGAACTGAAAAAAACAGTTCAATTCATGCAAGAGACAACATTGCAGATATAGACATATTTCAAGCGAACGAAAGAAGAAGAAGAACTAGGAGATTAGTCTAAAACAATGTGCTGACACTAGACGACCATAAAAATAATAATCTGCACTCCTGGGGAAATTTTGTTGACAAATTTGAGATAGCTTAAAATTGAGTAAAACAGTCGGCCGGTCATGGATTTTCCCAAAATATAAAAGTTTCTGGATCACTAGGAGATTAGTCTAAAACAATGAGCTGATACCTTACATGACCATAAAAGTAATTATCTGCACTCCTTGGGCAATTTTGTTGACAAATTTGAGATAGTTCAAAATTGAGAAATTTCAACAGGCGGCCGGTCATGGATTTTCCCCAAAATATAAACATTTCTTGATCACAAGCAAATTAGTCTAAAACAATGTGCTGACACTAGATGTGACCATAAAAGTAATAATTTACATTCCTGGGGCAATTTTGTTGACAAATTTGAGATAGCTCAAAATTAGAGAAACTTCAACAGGCGGCCGGTCATGGATTTTTCTCAATATATAAAAGTTTCTGGATCACTCGGAAATTAGTCTAAAATAATGTGCTGACACTAGACATGACCATAAAAGTAATAATTTGCACTCCTGGGGCAGTTTTGTTGACAAATTTGAGATAGCTCAAAATTGAGAAATTTCAACAGGCGGCCAGTCATGGATTTCTCTCAAAATATAAAAGTTTCTGGATCAGTAGGAAATTAGTTTAAACCAATGTGCTGACACTAGGCATGACCATAAAAGTAACAATTTGCACTCCTGGGGCAATTTTATTGACAAATTTAAGATCTCTCAACATTGAGAAATTTCAACAGGCGGCCGATCATGGATTTTCTCCAAAAAATAAAAGTTTCTGGATCAGTAGGAAATTAGTCTAAAACAATGTGCTGACATTAGACATGACCATAAATGTAATAATTTGCACTCGTGGGGCAATTTTGTTGACAAATTTAAGATCTCTCAACATTGAGAAATTTCAACAGGCAGCCGGTCATGGATTTTCTCCAAAAAATAAAAGTTTCTGGATCAGTAGGAAATTAGTCTAAAACAATGTGCTGACACTAGACATGATCATAAATGTAATAATTTGCACTCGTGGGGCAATTTTGTTGACAAATTTGAGATAGTTCAAAATTGAGAAATTTCAACATGTGGCCGGTCATGGATTTCCCCCAAAATATACACATTTCTTGATCACTAGCAAATTAGTCCTAAACAATGTGCTGACACTAAATGTGACCATAAAAGTAATAATTTGCATTCCTGTGGCAATTTTGTTGACAAATTTGAGATAGCTCAAAATTGAGAAACTTCAACAGGCGGCCGGTGATGGTTTTTTCTCAAAATATACAAGTTTCTGGATCACTAGGAAATTAGTCTAAAACAATGTGCTGACACTAGACATGACCATAAAAGTTATAATTTGCACTCGTGGGGAAATGTTTTTGACAAATTTAAGATAGCTCAAAATTGAGAAATTTCAACAGGCGGCAGGTCATGGATTTTTCTCAATATATACAAGTTTCTGTATCACTAGGAAATTAGTCTAAAGCATTTAATGTGCTGATACCATACATGTCCATAAAAGTAATAATCTGCACTCCTTGGGCAATTTTGTTGACAAATTTGAGATAGCTCAAAATTGAGTAATTTCAACAGGTGGCCGGTCATGGATTTTTCTCAAAATATAAAAGTTTCTGGATCACTAGGAGATTAGTCTAAAATAATGTGCTGACACTAGACATGACCATAAAAGTAATAATTATCACTCCTGGGGAAATTTTGTTGACAAATTTAAGATAGATCAAAATTAAGAAATTACAACAGGCGGCCGGTCGTGGATTTTTCTCAAAAAATAAAAGTTTCTGGATCACTAGCAAATTAGTCTAAAACAATGTGCTGACACTAGACATGACCATAAAAGTAATAATTTGCACTCCTGGGGCAATTTTCTTGACACATTTAAGATCTCTCAAAATTGAGAAATTTCAACAGACGGCCAGTAATGAATTTTTTCCAAAATATAAACATTTCTGGATCACTAGGAAATTAGTCCAAAACAATGTGCTGACACAAGACATGACCATAAAATTAATAATCTGCACTCCTGGGGCAATTTTTTTGACACATTTGAAATAGCTCAAAATTGAGAAATTTCAACAGGTGGCCAGACATGGATTTTTCTCAAAATATAAAACTTTCTGGATCACTAGGAGATTAGTCCAAAACAATGTGCTGACACTAGACATGACCATAAAAGTAATAATTATCACTCCTGGGGCAATTTTGTTGACACATTTGAAATAGCTCAAAATTGAGTAATTTCAACAGGCGGCCGGTCATGGATTTTCTCCAAAAAACAAAAGTTTCTGGATCAGTAGGAAATTAGTCTAAAACAATGTGCTGACATTAGACATGACCATAAATGTAATAATTTGCACTCGTGGGGCAATTGTGTTAACAAATTTAAGATCTCTCAACATTGAGAAATTTCAACAGGCAGCCGGTCATGGATTTTCTCCAAAAAATAAAAGTTTCTGGATCAGTAGGAAATTAGTCTAAAACAATGTGCTGACACTAGACATGATCATAAATGTAATAATTTGCACTCGTGGGGCAATTTTGTTGACAAATTTGAGATAGCTCAAAATTGAGTAAAACAGTTGGCCGGTCATGGATTTTCCCAAAATATAAAAGTTTCTAGATCACTAGGAGATTAGTCTAAAAATGTGCTGACACTAGACAACCATAAAAATAATAATCTGCACTCCTGGGGAAATTTTGTTGACAAATTTGAGATAGCTTAAAATTGAGTAAAACAGTCGGCCGGTCATGGATTTTCCCAAAATATAAAAGTTTCTAGATCACTAGGAGATTAGTCTAAAAATGTGCTGACACTAGACAACCATAAAAATAATAATCTGCACTCCTTGGGCAATTTTGTTGACAAATTTGAGATAGTTCAAAATTGAGAAATTTCAACAGGCGGCCGGTCATGGATTTTCCCCAAAATATAAACATTTCTTGATCACTAGCAAATTAGTCTAAAACAATGTGCTGACACTAGATGTGACCATAAAAGTAATAATTTACATTCCTGGGGCAATTTTGTTGACAAATTTGAGATAGCTCAAAATTGAGAAACTTCAACAGGCGGCTAGTCATGGATTTTTCTCAATATATAAAAGTTTCTGGATCACTAGGAAATTAGTCTAAAATAATGTGCTGACACTAGACATGACCATAAAAGTAATAATTTGCACTCCTGGGGCAGTTTTGTTGACAAATTTGAGATAGCTCAAAATTGAGAAATTTCAACAGGCGGCCAGTCATGGATTTTTCTCAAAATATAAAAGTTTCTGGATCACTAGGAAATTAGTCTAAAACAATGTGCCGATACCATACATGACCATAAAAGTAATTATCTGCACTCCTTGAGCAATTTTGTTGACAAATTTGAGATAATTCAAAATTGAGAAATTTCAACACGTTGCCTGTCATGGATTTTCCCCAAAATATAAACATTTCATGATCACTAGCAGATTAGTCTAAAACAATGTGCTGACACTAGATGTGACCATACAAGTAATAATTTACATTCCTGGAGCAATTTTGTTGACAAATTTGAGATAGCTCAAAATTGAGAAACTTCAACAGGCGACCGGTCATGGATTTTTCTCATTATATAAAAGTTTCTGGATCACTAGGAAATTAGTCTAAAATAATGTGCTGACACTAGACATGACCATAAAAGTAATAATTTGCACTCCTGGGGCAGTTTTGTTGACAAATTTGAGATAGCTCAAAATTGAGAAATTTCAACAGGCGGCCAGTCATGGATTTTTCTCAAAATATAAAAGTTTCTGGATCACTAGGAAATTAGTCTAAAACAATGTGCCGATACCATACATGACCATAAAAGTAATTATCTGCACTCCTTGGGCAATTTTGTTGACAAATTTGAGATACCTCAAAATTGAGTAATTTCAACAGGCGGCCGGTCATAGATTTTTCCCAAAATATAAAAGTTTTTGGATCACTAGGAGATTAGTCTAAAACAATGTGCTGACACTAGACGACCATAAAAATAATAATCTGCACTCCTGGGGAAATTTTGTTGACAAATTTGAGATAGCTTAAAATTGAGTAAAACAGTCGGCCGGTCATGGATTTTTCTCAAAATATAAAAGTTTCTGGATCACTAGGAGATTAGTCCAAAACAATGTGCTGACACTAGACGACCATAAAAATAATAATCTGCACTCCTGGGGAAATTTTGTTGACAAATTTGAGATAGCTTAAAATTTAGAAATTTCAACGGGCGGCCAGTTATGGATTTCTCTCAAAATATAAAAGTTTCTGGATCAGTAGGAAATTAGTTTAAACCAATGTGCTGACACTAGACATGACCATAAAAGTAATAATTTGCACTCCTGGGGCAATTTTATTGACAAATTTAAGATCTCTCAACATTGAGAAATTTCAACAGGCGGCAGGTCATGGATTTTCTCCAAAAAATAAAAGTTTCTGGATCAGTAGGAAATTAGTCTAAAACAATGTGCTGACATTAGACATGACCATAAATGTAATAATTTGCACTCGTGGGGCAATTTTGTTGACAAATTTAAGATCTCTCAACATTGAGAAATTTCAACAGGCAGCCGGTCATGGATTTTCTCCAAAAAATAAAAGTTTCTGGATCAGTAGGAAATTAGTCTAAAACAATGTGCTGACACTAGACATGATCATAAATGTAATAATTTGCACTCGTGGGGCAATTTTGTTGACAAATTTGAGATAGCTCAAAATTGAGAAATTTCAACAGGCGGCCGGTGATGGTTTTTTCTCGAAATATAAAAGTTTCTGGATCACTAGGAAATTAGTCTAAAACAATGTGCCGATACCATACATGACCATAAAAGTAATTATCTGCACTCCTTGAGCAATTTTGTTGACAAATTTGAGATAGTTCAAAATTGAGAAATTTCAACAGGCGGCCGGTGATGGTTTTTTCTCGAAATATAAAAGTTTCTGGATCACTAGGAAATTAGTCTAAAACAATGTGCTGACACTAGCCATGACCATAAAAGTTATAATTTGCACTCGTGGGGAAATCTTTTTGACAAATTTAAGATAGCTCAAAATTGAGAAATTTCAACAGGTGGCCAGACATGGATTTTTCTCAAAATATAAAACTTTCTGGATCACTAGGAGATTAGTCCAAAACAATGTGCTGACATTAGACATGACCATAAATGTAATAATTTGCACTCGTGGGGCAATTTTGTTGACAAATTTAAGATCTCTCAACATTGAGAAATTTCAACAGGCAGCCGGTCATGGATTTTCTCCAAAAAATAAAAGTTTCTGGATCAGTAGGAAATTAGTCTAAAACAATGTGCTGACACTAGACATGATCATAAATGTAATAATTTGCACTCGTGGGGCAATTTTGTTCACAAATTTGAGATAGTTCAAAATTGAGAAATTTCAACAGGCGGCCGGTGATGGTTTTTTCTCGAAATATAAAAGTTTCTGGATCACTAGGAAATTAGTCTAAAACAATGTGCTGACACTAGACAAGACCATAAAAGTTATAATTTGCACTCGTGGGGAAATCTTTTTGACAAATTTAAGATAGCTCAAAATTGAGAAATTTCAACAGGTGGCCAGACATGGATTTTTCTCAAAATATAAAACTTTCTGGATCACTAGGAGATTAGTCCAAAACAATGTGCTGACACTAGACATGACCATAAAAGTAATAATTATCACTCCTGGGGCAATTTTGTTGACACATTTGAAATAGCTCAAAATTGAGTAATTTCAACAGGCGGCCGGTCATGGATTTTTCCCAAAATATACAAGTTTCTGGATCAGTAGAAAATTAGTTTAAACCAATGTGCTGACACTAGACATGACCATAAAAGTAATAATTTACATTCCTGGGGCAATTTTGTTGACAAATTTGAGGTAGCTCAAAATTCAGAAACTTCAACAGGCGGCCAGTCATGGATTTTTCTCAATATATAAAAGTTTCTGGATCACTAGGAAATTAGTCTAAAATAATGTGCTGACACTAGACATGACCACAAAAGTAATAATTTGCACTCCTGGGGCAGTTTTGTTGACAAATTTGAGATAGCTCAAAATTGAGTAAAACAGTTGGCCGGTCATGGATTTTCCCAAAATATAAAAGTTTCTAGATCACTAGGAGATTAATCTAAAATTGTGCTGACACTAGACAACCATAAAAATAATAATCTGCACTCCTGGGGAAATTTTGTTGACAAATTTGAGATAGCTTAAAATTGAGTAAAACAGTCGGCCGGTCATGGATTTTCCCAAAATATAAAAGTTTCTAGATCACTAGGAGATTAGTCTAAAAATGTGCTGACACTAGACAACCATAAAAATAATAATCTGCACTCCTTGGGCAATTTTGTTGACAAATTTGAGATAGTTCAAAATTGAGAAATTTCAACAGGCGGCCGGTCATGGATTTTCCCCAAAATATAAACATTTCTTGATCACTAGCAAATTAGTCTAAAACAATGTGCTGACACTAGATGTGACCATAAAAGTAATAATTTACATTCCTGGGGCAATTTTGTTGACAAATTTGAGATAGCTCAAAATTGAGAAACTTCAACAGGCGGCTAGTCATGGATTTTTCTCAATATATAAAAGTTTCTGGATCACTAGGAAATTAGTCTAAAATAATGTGCTGACACTAGACATGACCATAAAAGTAATAATTTGCACTCCTGGGGCAGTTTTGTTGACAAATTTGAGATAGCTCAAAATTGAGAAATTTCAACAGGCGGCCAGTCATGGATTTTTCTCAAAATATAAAAGTTTCTGGATCACTAGGAAATTAGTCTAAAACAATGTGCCGATACCATACATGACCATAAAAATAATTATCTGCACTCCTTGAGCAATTTTGTTGACAAATTTGAGATAATTCAAAATTGAGAAATTTCAACACGCGGCCTGTCATGGATTTTCCCCAAAATATAAACATTTCATGATCACTAGCAGATTAGTCTAAAACAATGTGCTGACACTAGATGTGACCATACAAGTAATAATTTACATTCCTGGGGCAATTTTGTTGACAAATTTGAGATAGCTCAAAATTGAGAAACTTCAACAGGCGACCGGTCATGGATTTTTCTCATTATATAAAAGTTTCTGGATCACTAGGAAATTAGTCTAAAATAATGTGCTGACACTAGACATGACCATAAAAGTAATAATTTGCACTCCTGGGGCAGTTTTGTTGACAAATTTGAGATAGCTCAAAATTGAGAAATTTCAACAGGCGGCCAGTCATGGATTTTTCTCAAAATATAAAAGTTTCTGGATCACTAGGAGATTAGTCCAAAACAATGTGCTGACACTAGACGACCATAAAAATAATAATCTGCACTCCTGGGGAAATTTTGTTGACAAATTTGAGATAGCTTAAAATTTAGAAATTTCAACGGGCGGCCAGTTATGGATTTCTCTCAAAATATAAAAGTTTCTGGATCAGTAGGAAATTAGTTTAAACCAATGTGCTGACACTAGACATGACCATAAAAGTAATAATTTGCACTCCTGGGGCAATTTTATTGACAAATTTAAGATCTCTCAACATTGAGAAATTTCAACAGGCGGCAGGTCATGGATTTTCTCCAAAAAATAAAAGTTTCTGGATCAGTAGGAAATTAGTCTAAAACAATGTGCTGACATTAGACATGACCATAAATGTAATAATTTGCACTCGTGGGGCAATTTTGTTGACAAATTTAAGATCTCTCAACATTGAGAAATTTCAACAGGCAGCCGGTCATGGATTTTCTCCAAAAAATAAAAGTTTCTGGATCAGTAGGAAATTAGTCTAAAACAATGTGCTGACACTAGACATGATCATAAATGTAATAATTTGCACTCGTGGGGCAATTTTGTTCACAAATTTGAGATAGTTCAAAATTGAGAAATTTCAACAGGCGGCCGGTGATGGTTTTTTCTCGAAATATAAAAGTTTCTGGATCACTAGGAAATTAGTCTAAAACAATGTGCTGACACTAGACATGACCATAAAAGTTATAATTTGCACTCGTGGGGAAATCTTTTTGACAAATTTAAGATAGCTCAAAATTGAGAAATTTCAACAGGTGGCCAGACATGGATTTTTCTCAAAATATAAAACTTTCTGGATCACTAGGAGATTAGTCCAAAACAATGTGCTGACATTAGACATGACCATAAATGTAATAATTTGCACTCGTGGGGCAATTTTGTTGACAAATTTAAGATCTCTCAACATTGAGAAATTTCAACAGGCAGCCGGTCATGGATTTTCTCCAAAAAATAAAAGTTTCTGGATCAGTAGGAAATTAGTCTAAAACAATGTGCTGACACTAGACATGATCATAAATGTAATAATTTGCACTCGTGGGGCAATTTTGTTCACAAATTTGAGATAGTTCAAAATTGAGAAATTTCAACAGGTGGCCAGACATGGATTTTTCTCAAAATATAAAACTTTCTGGATCACTAGGAGATTAGTCCAAAACAATGTGCTGACACTAGACATGACCATAAAAGTAATAATTATCACTCCTGGGGCAATTTTGTTGACACATTTGAAATAGCTCAAAATTGAGTAATTTCAACAGGCGGCCGGTCATGGATTTTTCCCAAAATATACAAGTTTCTGGATCAGTAGAAAATTAGTTTAAACCAATGTGCTGACACTAGACATGACCATAAAAGTAATAATTTACATTCCTGGGGCAATTTTGTTGACAAATTTGAGGTAGCTCAAAATTCAGAAACTTCAACAGGCGGCCAGTCATGGATTTTTCTCAATATATAAAAGTTTCTGGATCACTAGGAAATTAGTCTAAAATAATGTGCTGACACTAGACATGACCACAAAAGTAATAATTTGCACTCCTGGGGCAGTTTTGTTGACAAATTTGAGATAGCTCAAAATTGAGTAAAACAGTTGGCCGTTCATGGATTTTCCCAAAATATAAAAGTTTCTAGATCACTAGGAGATTAGTCTAAAAATGTGCTGACACTAGACAACCATAAAAATAATAATCTGCACTCCTGGGGAAATTTTGTTGACAAATTTGAGATAGCTTAAAATTGAGTAAAACAGTCGGCCGGTCATGGATTTTCCCAAAATATAAAAGTTTCTAGATCACTAGGAGATTAGTCTAAAAATGTGCTGACACTAGACAACCATAAAAATAATAATCTGCACTCCTTGGGCAATTTTGTTGACAAATTTGAGATAGTTCAAAATTGAGAAATTTCAACAGGCGGCCGGTCATGGATTTTCCCCAAAATATAAACATTTCTTGATCACTAGCAAATTAGTCTAAAATAATGTGCTGACACTAGACATGACCATAAAAGTAATAATTTGCACTCCTGGGGCAGTTTTGTTGACAAATTTGAGATAGCTCAAAATTGAGAAATTTCAACAGGCGGCCAGTCATGGATTTTTCTCAAAATATAAAAGTTTCTGGATCACTAGGAAATTAGTCTAAAACAATGTGCCGATACCATACATGACCATAAAAATAATTATCTGCACTCCTTGAGCAATTTTGTTGACAAATTTGAGATAATTCAAAATTGAGAAATTTCAACACGCGGCCTGTCATGGATTTTCCCCAAAATATAAACATTTCATGATCACTAGCAGATTAGTCTAAAACAATGTGCTGACACTAGATGTGACCATACAAGTAATAATTTACATTCCTGGGGCAATTTTGTTGACAAATTTGAGATAGCTCAAAATTGAGAAACTTCAACAGGCGACCGGTCATGGATTTTTCTCATTATATAAAAGTTTCTGGATCACTAGGAAATTAGTCTAAAATAATGTGCTGACACTAGACATGACCATAAAAGTAATAATTTGCACTCCTGGGGCAGTTTTGTTGACAAATTTGAGATAGCTCAAAATTGAGAAATTTCAACAGGCGGCCAGTCATGGATTTTTCTCAAAATATAAAAGTTTCTGGATCACTAGGAAATTAGTCTAAAACAATGTGCCGATACCATACATGACCATAAAAATAATTATCTGCACTCCTTGAGCAATTTTGTTGACAAATTTGAGATAATTCAAAATTGAGAAATTTCAACACGCGGCCTGTCATGGATTTCCCCCAAAATATAAACATTTCATGATCACTAGCAGATTAGTCTAAAACAATGTGCTGACACTAGATGTGACCATACAAGTAATAATTTACATTCCTGGGGCAATTTTGTTGACAAATTTGAGATAGCTCAAAATTGAGAAACTTCAACAGGCGACCGGTCATGGATTTTTCTCATTATATAAAAGTTTCTGGATCACTAGGAAATTAGTCTAAAATAATGTGCTGACACTAGACATGACCATAAAAGTAATAATTTGCACTCCTGGGGCAGTTTTGTTGACAAATTTGAGATAGCTCAAAATTGAGAAATTTCAACAGGCGGCCAGTCATGGATTTTTCTCAAAATATAAAAGTTTCTGGATCACTAGGAAATTAGTCTAAAACAATGTGCCGATACCATACATGACCATAAAAGTAATTATCTGCACTCCTTGGGCAATTTTGTTGACAAATTTGAGATACCTCAAAATTGAGTAATTTCAACAGGCGGCCGGTCATAGATTTTTCCCAAAATATAAAAGTTTTTGGATCACTAGGAGATTAGTCTAAAACAATGTGCTGACACTAGACGACCATAAAAATAATAATCTGCACTCCTGGGGAAATTTTGTTGACAAATTTGAGATAGCTTAAAATTTAGAAATTTCAACAGGCGGCCAGTTATGGATTTCTCTCAAAATATAAAAGTTTCTGGATCAGTAGGAAATTAGTTTAAACCAATGTGCTGACACTAGACATGACCATAAAATTAATAATCTGCACTCCTGGGGCAATTTTTTTGACACATTTGAAATAGCTCAAAATTGAGTAATTTCAACAGGCGGCCGGTCATGGATTTTTCCCAAAATATACAAGTTTCTGGATCACCAGGAAATTAGTTTAAACCAATGTGCTGAGACTAGACATGACCATAAAAGTAATAATTTGCACTCCTGGGGCAATTTTGTTGATAAATTTAAAATCTCTCAACATTGAGAAATTTCAACAGGCGGCCGGTCATGGATTTTCTCCAAAAAACAAAAGTTTCTGTATCAGTAGGAAATTAGTCTAAAACAATGTGCTGACATTAGACATGACCATAAATGTAATAATTTGCACTCGTGGGGCAATTGTGTTAACAAATTTAAGATCTCTCAACATTGAGAAATTTCAACAGGCAGCCGGTCATGGATTTTCTCCAAAAAATAAAAGTTTCTGGATCAGTAGGAAATTAGTCTAAAACAATGTGCTGACACTAGACATGATCATAAATGTAATAATTAGCACTCGTGGGGCAATTTTGTCTACAAATTTGAGATAGCTCAAAATTGAGTAAAACAGTCGGCCAGTCATGGCTTTTCCCAAAATATAAAAGTTTCTAGATCACTAGGAGATTAGTCTAAAAATGTGCTGACACTAGACAACCATAAAAATAATAATCTGCACTCCTTGGGCAATTTTGTTGACAAATTTGAGATAGTTCAAAATTGAGAAATTTCAACAGGCGGCCGGTCATGGATTTTCCCCAAAATATAAACATTTCTTGATCACTAGCAAATTAGTCTAAAACAATGTGGTGACACTAGATGTTACCATAAAAGTAATAATTTACATTCCTGGGGCAATTTTGTTGACAAATTTGAGATAGCTCAAAATTGAGAAACTTCAACAGGCGGCTAGTCATGGATTTTTCTCAATATATAAAAGTTTCTGGATCACTAGGAAATTAGTCTAAAATAATGTGCTGACACTAGACATGACCATAAAAGTAATAATTTGCACTCCTGGGGCAGTTTTGTTGACAAATTTGAGATAGCTCAAAATTGAGAAATTTCAACAGGCGGCCATTCATGGATTTTTCTCAAAATATAAAAGTTTCTGGATCACTAGGAAATTAGTCGAAAACAATGTGCCGATACCATACATGACCATAAAAGTAATTATCTGCACTCCTTGAGCAATTTTGTTGACAAATTTGAGATAGCTCAAAATTGAGAAATTTCAACACGCGGCCTGTCATGGATTTTCCCCAAAATATAAACATTTCATGATCACTAGCAGATTAGTCTAAAACAATGTGCTGACACTAGATGTGACCATACAAGTAATAATTTACATTCCTGGGGCAATTTTGTTGACAAATTTGAGATAGCTCAAAATTGAGAAACTTCAACAGGCGACCGGTCATGGATTTTTCTCATTATATAAAAGTTTCTGGATCACTAGGAAATTAGTCTAAAATAATGTGCTGACACTAGACATGACCATAAAAGTAATAATTTGCACTCCTGGGGCAGTTTTGTTGACAAATTTGAGATAGCTCAAAATTGAGAAATTTCAACAGGCGGCCAGTCATGGATTTTTCTCAAAATATAAAAGTTTCTGGATCACTAGGAAATTAGTCTAAAACAATGTGCCGATACCATACATGACCATAAAAGTAATTATCTGCACTCCTTGGGCAATTTTGTTGACAAATTTGAGATACCTCAAAATTGAGTAATTTCAACAGGCGGCCGGTCATAGATTTTTCCCAAAATATAAAAGTTTTTGGATCACTAGGAGATTAGTCTAAAAATGTGCTGACACTAGACAACCATAAAAATAATAATCTGCACTCCTTGGGCAATTTTGTTGACAAATTTGAGATAGTTCAAAATTGAGAAATTTCAACAGGCGGCCGGTCATGGATTTTCCCCAAAATATAAACATTTCTTGATCACTAGCAAATTAGTCTAAAATAATGTGCTGACACTAGACATGACCATAAAAGTAATAATTTGCACTCCTGGGGCAGTTTTGTTGACAAATTTGAGATAGCTCAAAATTGAGAAATTTCAACAGGCGGCCAGTCATGGATTTTTCTCAAAATATAAAAGTTTCTGGATCACTAGGAAATTAGTCTAAAACAATGTGCCGATACCATACATGACCATAAAAATAATTATCTGCACTCCTTGAGCAATTTTGTTGACAAATTTGAGATAATTCAAAATTGAGAAATTTCAACACGCGGCCTGTCATGGATTTTCCCCAAAATATAAACATTTCATGATCACTAGCAGATTAGTCTAAAACAATGTGCTGACACTAGATGTGACCATACAAGTAATAATTTACATTCCTGGGGCAATTTTGTTGACAAATTTGAGATAGCTCAAAATTGAGAAACTTCAACAGGCGACCGGTCATGGATTTTTCTCATTATATAAAAGTTTCTGGATCACTAGGAAATTAGTCTAAAATAATGTGCTGACACTAGACATGACCATAAAAGTAATAATTTGCACTCCTGGGGCAGTTTTGTTGACAAATTTGAGATAGCTCAAAATTGAGAAATTTCAACAGGCGGCCAGTCATGGATTTTTCTCAAAATATAAAAGTTTCTGGATCACTAGGAAATTAGTCTAAAACAATGTGCCGATACCATACATGACCATAAAAGTAATTATCTGCACTCCTTGGGCAATTTTGTTGACAAATTTGAGATACCTCAAAATTGAGTAATTTCAACAGGCGGCCGGTCATAGATTTTTCCCAAAATATAAAAGTTTTTGGATCACTAGGAGATTAGTCTAAAACAATGTGCTGACACTAGACGACCATAAAAATAATAATCTGCACTCCTGGGGAAATTTTGTTGACAAATTTGAGATAGCTTAAAATTTAGAAATTTCAACAGGCGGCCAGTTATGGATTTCTCTCAAAATATAAAAGTTTCTGGATCAGTAGGAAATTAGTTTAAACCAATGTGCTGACACTAGACATGACCATAAAATTAATAATCTGCACTCCTGGGGCAATTTTTTTGACACATTTGAAATAGCTCAAAATTGAGTAATTTCAACAGGCGGCCGGTCATGGATTTTTCCCAAAATATACAAGTTTCTGGATCACCAGGAAATTAGTTTAAACCAATGTGCTGAGACTAGACATGACCATAAAAGTAATAATTTGCACTCCTGGGGCAATTTTGTTGATAAATTTAAAATCTCTCAACATTGAGAAATTTCAACAGGCGGCCGGTCATGGATTTTCTCCAAAAAACAAAAGTTTCTGTATCAGTAGGAAATTAGTCTAAAACAATGTGCTGACATTAGACATGACCATAAATGTAATAATTTGCACTCGTGGGGCAATTGTGTTAACAAATTTAAGATCTCTCAACATTGAGAAATTTCAACAGGCAGCCGGTCATGGATTTTCTCCAAAAAATAAAAGTTTCTGGATCAGTAGGAAATTAGTCTAAAACAATGTGCTGACACTAGACATGATCATAAATGTAATAATTAGCACTCGTGGGGCAATTTTGTCTACAAATTTGAGATAGCTCAAAATTGAGTAAAACAGTCGGCCGGTCATGGATTTTCCCAAAATATAAAAGTTTCTAGATCACTAGGAGATTAGTCTAAAAATGTGCTGACACTAGACAACCATAAAAATAATAATCTGCACTCCTTGGGCAATTTTGTTGACAAATTTGAGATAGCTCAAAATTGAGAAACTTCAACAGGCGACCGGTCATGGATTTTTCTCATTATATAAAAGTTTCTGGATCACTAGGAAATTAGTCTAAAATAATGTGCTGACACTAGACATGACCATAAAAGTAATAATTTGCACTCCTGGGGCAGTTTTGTTGACAAATTTGAGATAGCTCAAAATTGAGAAATTTCAACAGGCGGCCATTCATGGATTTTTCTCAAAATATAAAAGTTTCTGGATCACTAGGAAATTAGTCTAAAACAATGTGCCGATACCATACATGACCATAAAAGTAATTATCTGCACTCCTTGAGCAATTTTGTTGACAAATTTGAGATAGCTCAAAATTGAGAAATTTCAACACGCGGCCTGTCATGGATTTTCCCCAAAATATAAACATTTCATGATCACTAGCAGATTAGTCTAAAACAATGTGCTGACACTAGATGTGACCATACAAGTAATAATTTACATTCCTGGGGCAATTTTGTTGACAAATTTGAGATAGCTCAAAATTGAGAAACTTCAACAGGCGACCGGTCATGGATTTTTCTCATTATATAAAAGTTTCTGGATCACTAGGAAATTAGTCTAAAATAATGTGCTGACACTAGACATGACCATAAAAGTAATAATTTGCACTCCTGGGGCAGTTTTGTTGACAAATTTGAGATAGCTCAAAATTGAGAAATTTCAACAGGCGGCCAGTCATGGATTTTTCTCAAAATATAAAAGTTTCTGGATCACTAGGAAATTAGTCTAAAACAATGTGCCGATACCATACATGACCATAAAAGTAATTATCTGCACTCCTTGGGCAATTTTGTTGACAAATTTGAGATACCTCAAAATTGAGTAATTTCAACAGGCGGCCGGTCATAGATTTTTCCCAAAATATAAAAGTTTTTGGATCACTAGGAGATTAGTCTAAAACAATGTGCTGACACTAGACGACCATAAAAATAATAATCTGCACTCCTGGGGAAATTTTGTTGACAAATTTGAGATAGCTTAAAATTGAGTAAAACAGTCGGCCGGTCATGGATTTTTCTCAAAATATAAAAGTTTCTGGATCACTATGAGATTAGTCCAAAACAATGTGCTGACACTAGACGACCATAAAAATAATAATCTGCACTCCTGGGGAAATTTTGTTGACAAATTTGAGATAGCTTAAAATTTAGAAATTTCAACAGGCGGCCAGTTATGGATTTCTCTCAAAATATAAAAGTTTCTGGATCAGTAGGAAATTAGTTTAAACCAATGTGCTGACACTAGACATGACCATAAAAGTAATAATTTGCACTCCTGGGGCAATTTTATTGACAAATTTAAGATCTCTCAACATTGAGAAATTTCAACAGGCAGCCGGTCATGGATTTTCTCCAAAAAATAAAAGTTTCTGGATCATTAGGAAATTAGTCTAAAACAATGTGCTGACATTAGACATGACCATAAATGTAATAATTTGCACTCGTGGGGCAATTTTGTTGACAAATTTAAGATCTCTCAACATTGAGAAATTTCAACAGGCAGCCGGTCATGGATTTTCTCCAAAAAATAAAAGTTTCTGGATCAGTAGGATTAGTCTAAAACAATGTGCTGACACTAGACATGATCATAAATGTAATAATTTGCACTCGTGGGGCAATTTTGTTCACAAATTTGAGATAGTTCAAAATTGAGAAATTTCAACAGGCGGCCGGTGATGGTTTTTTCTCGAAATATAAAAGTTTCTGGATCACTAGGAAATTAGTCTAAAACAATGTGCTGACACTAGACATGACCATAAAAGTTATAATTTGCACTCGTGGGGAAATCTTTTTGACAAATTTAAGATAGCTCAAAATTGAGAAATTTCAACAGGCGGCAGGTCATGGATTTTTCTCAATATATACAAGTTTCTGTATCACTAGGAAATTAGTCTAAAGCATTTAATGTGCTGATACCATACATGTCCATAAAAGTAATAATCTGCACTCCTTGGGCAATTTTGTTGACAAATTTGAGATAGCTCAAAATTGAGAAACTTCAACAGGCGGCTAGTCATGGATTTTTCTCAATATATAAAAGTTTCTGGATCACTAGGAAATTAGTCTAAAATAATGTGCTGACACTAGACATGACCATAAAAGTAATAATTTGCACTCCTGGGGCAGTTTTGTTGACAAATTTGAGATAGCTCAAAATTGAGAAATGTCAACAGGCGGCCAGTCATGGATTTTTCTCAAAATATAAAAGTTTCTGGATCACTAGGAAATTAGTCTAAAACAATGTGCCGATACCATACATGACCATAAAAGTAATTATCTGCACTCCTTGAGCAATTTTGTTGACAAATTTGAGATAATTCAAAATTGAGAAATTTCAACACGCGGCCTGTCATGGATTTCCCCCAAAATATAAACATTTCATGATCACTAGCAGATTAGTCTAAAACAATGTGCTGACACTAGATGTGACCATACAAGTAATAATTTACATTCCTGGGGCAATTTTGTTGACAAATTTGAGATAGCTCAAAATTGAGAAACTTCAACAGGCGACCGGTCATGGATTTTTCTCATTATATAAAAGTTTCTGGATCACTAGGAAATTAGTCTAAAATAATGTGCTGACACTAGACGACCATAAAAATAATAATCTGCACTCCTGGGGAAATTTTGTTGACAAATTTGAGATAGCTTAAAATTTAGAAATTTCAACAGGCGGCCAGTTATGGATTTCTCTCAAAATATAAAAGTTTCTGGATCAGTAGGAAATTAGTTTAAACCAATGTGCTGACACTAGACATGACCATAAAATTAATAATCTGCACTCCTGGGGCAATTTTTTTGACACATTTGAAATAGCTCAAAATTGAGTAATTTCAACAGGCGGCCGGTCATGGATTTTTCCCAAAATATACAAGTTTCTGGATCACCAGGAAATTAGTTTAAACCAATGTGCTGAGACTAGACATGACCATAAAAGTAATAATTTGCACTCCTGGGGCAATTTTGTTGATAAATTTAAAATCTCTCAACATTGAGAAATTTCAACAGGCGGCCGGTCATGGATTTTCTCCAAAAAACAAAAGTTTCTGTATCAGTAGGAAATTAGTCTAAAACAATGTGCTGACATTAGACATGACCATAAATGTAATAATTTGCACTCGTGGGGCAATTGTGTTAACAAATTTAAGATCTCTCAACATTGAGAAATTTCAACAGGCAGCCGGTCATGGATTTTCTCCAAAAAATAAAAGTTTCTGGATCAGTAGGAAATTAGTCTAAAACAATGTGCTGACACTAGACATGATCATAAATGTAATAATTAGCACTCGTGGGGCAATTTTGTCTACAAATTTGAGATAGCTCAAAATTGAGTAAAACAGTCGGCCGGTCATGGATTTTCCCAAAATATAAAAGTTTCTAGATCACTAGGAGATTAGTCTAAAAATGTGCTGACACTAGACAACCATAAAAATAATAATCTGCACTCCTTGGGCAATTTTGTTGACAAATTTGAGATAGTTCAAAATTGAGAAATTTCAACAGGCGGCCGGTCATGGATTTTCCCCAAAATATAAACATTTCTTGATCACTAGCAAATTAGTCTAAAACAATGTGCTGACACTAGATGTGACCATAAAAGTAATAATTTACATTCCTGGGGCAATTTTGTTGACAAATTTGAGATAGCTCAAAATTGAGAAACTTCAACAGGCGGCTAGTCATGGATTTTTCTCAATATATAAAAGTTTCTGGATCACTAGGAAATTAGTCTAAAATAATGTGCTGACACTAGACATGACCATAAAAGTAATAATTTGCACTCCTGGGGCAGTTTTGTTGACAAATTTGAGATAGCTCAAAATTGAGAAATTTCAACAGCCATTTCAACGGCCATTCATGGATTTTTCTCAAAATATAAAAGTTTCTGGATCACTAGGAAATTAGTCTAAAACAATGTGCCGATACCATACATGACCATAAAAGTAATTATCTGCACTCCTTGAGCAATTTTGTTGACAAATTTGAGATAGCTCAAAATTGAGAAATTTCAACACGCGGCCTGTCATGGATTTTCCCCAAAATATAAACATTTCATGATCACTAGCAGATTAGTCTAAAACAATGTGCTGACACTAGATGTGACCATACAAGTAATAATTTACATTCCTGGGGCAATTTTGTTGACAAATTTGAGATAGCTCAAAATTGAGAAACTTCAACAGGCGACCGGTCATGGATTTTTCTCATTATATAAAAGTTTCTGGATCACTAGGAAATTAGTCTAAAATAATGTGCTGACACTAGACATGACCATAAAAGTAATAATTTGCACTCCTGGGGCAGTTTTGTTGACAAATTTGAGATAGCTCAAAATTGAGAAATTTCAACAGGCGGCCAGTCATGGATTTTTCTCAAAATATAAAAGTTTCTGGATCACTAGGAAATTAGTCTAAAACAATGTGCCGATACCATACATGACCATAAAAGTAATTATCTGCACTCCTTGGGCAATTTTGTTGACAAATTTGAGATACCTCAAAATTGAGTAATTTCAACAGGCGGCCGGTCATAGATTTTTCCCAAAATATAAAAGTTTTTGGATCACTAGGAGATTAGTCTAAAACAATGTGCTGACACTAGACGACCATAAAAATAATAATCTGCACTCCTGGGGAAATTTTGTTGACAAATTTGAGATAGCTTAAAATTGAGTAAAACAGTCGGCCCGTCATGGATTTTTCTCAAAATATAAAAGTTTCTGGATCACTATCAGATTAGTCCAAAACAATGTGCTGACACTAGACGACCATAAAAATAATAATCTGCACTCCTGGGGAAATTTTGTTGACAAATTGGAGATAGCTTAAAATTTAGAAATTTCAACAGGCGGCCAGTTATGGATTTCTCTCAAAATATAAAAGTTTCTGGATCAGTAGGAAATTAGTTTAAACCAATGTGCTGACACTAGACATGACCATAAAAGTAATAATTTGCACTCCTGGGGCAATTTTATTGACAAATTTAAGATCTCTCAACATTGAGAAATTTCAACAGGCAGCCGGTCATGGATTTTCTCCAAAAAATAAAAGTTTCTGGATCAGTAGGAAATTAGTCTAAAACAATGTGCTGACATTAGACATGACCATAAATGTAATAATTTGCACTCGTGGGGCAATTTTGTTGACAAATTTAAGATCTCTCAACATTGAGAAATTTCAACAGGCAGCCGGTCATGGATTTTCTCCAAAAAATAAAAGTTTCTGGATCAGTAGGAAATTAGTCTAAAACAATGTGCTGACACTAGACATGATCATAAATGTAATAATTTGCACTCGTGGGGCAATTTTGTTCACAAATTTGAGATAGTTCAAAATTGAGAAATTTCAACAGGCGGCCGGTGATGGTTTTTTCTCGAAATATAAAAGTTTCTGGATCACTAGGAAATTAGTCTAAAACAATGTGCTGACACTAGACATGACCATAAAAGTTATAATTTGCACTCGTGGGGAAATCTTTTTGACAAATTTAAGATAGCTCAAAATTGAGAAATTTCAACAGGCGGCAGGTCATGGATTTTTCTCAATATATACAAGTTTCTGTATCACTAGGAAATTAGTCTAAAGCATTTAATGTGCTGATACCATACATGTCCATAAAAGTAATAATCTGCACTCCTTGGGCAATTTTGTTGACAAATTTGAGATAGCTCAAAATTGAGAAACTTCAACAGGCGGCTAGTCATGGATTTTTCTCAATATATAAAAGTTTCTGGATCACTAGGAAATTAGTCTAAAATAATGTGCTGACACTAGACATGACCATAAAAGTAATAATTTGCACTCCTGGGGCAGTTTTGTTGACAAATTTGAGATAGCTCAAAATTGAGAAATTTCAACAGGCGGCCAGTCATGGATTTTTCTCAAAATATAAAAGTTTCTGGATCACTAGGAAATTAGTCTAAAACAATGTGCCGATACCATACATGACCATAAAAGTAATTATCTGCACTCCTTGAGCAATTTTGTTGACAAATTTGAGATAATTCAAAATTGAGAAATTTCAACACGCGGCCTGTCATGGATTTCCCCCAAAATATAAACATTTCATGATCACTAGCAGATTAGTCTAAAACAATGTGCTGACACTAGATGTGACCATACAAGTAATAATTTACATTCCTGGGGCAATTTTGTTGACAAATTTGAGATAGCTCAAAATTGAGAAACTTCAACAGGCGACCGGTCATGGATTTTTCTCATTATATAAAAGTTTCTGGATCACTAGGAAATTAGTCTAAAATAATGTGCTGACACTAGACATGACCATAAAAGTAATAATTTGCACTCCTGGGGCAGTTTTGTTGACAAATTTGAGATAGCTCAAAATTGAGAAATTTCAACAGGCGGCCAGTCATGGATTTTTCTCAAAATATAAAAGTTTCTGGATCACTAGGAAATTAGTCTAAAACAATGTGCCGATACCATACATGACCATAAAAGTAATTATCTGCACTCCTTGAGCAATTTTGTTGACAAATTTGAGATAATTCAAAATTGAGAAATTTCAACACGCGGCCTGTCATGGATTTTCCCCAAAATATAAACATTTCATGATCACTAGCAGATTAGTCTAAAACAATGTGCTGACACTAGATGTGACCATACAAGTAATAATTTACATTCCTGGGGCAATTTTGTTGACAAATTTGAGATAGCTCAAAATTGAGAAACTTCAACAGGCGACCGGTCATGGATTTTTCTCATTATATAAAAGTTTCTGGATCACTAGGAAATTAGTCTAAAATAATGTGCTGACACTAGACATGACCATAAAAGTAATAATTTGCACTCCTGGGGCAGTTTTGTTGACAAATTTGAGATAGCTCAAAATTGAGAAATTTCAACAGGCGGCCAGTCATGGATTTTTCTCAAAATATAAAAGTTTCTGGATCACTAGGAAATTAGTCTAAAACAATGTGCCGATACCATACATGACCATAAAAGTAATTATCTGCACTCCTTGGGCAATTTTGTTGACAAATTTGAGATACCTCAAAATTGAGTAATTTCAACAGGCGGCCGGTCATAGATTTTTCCCAAAATATAAAAGTTTTTGGATCACTAGGAGATTAGTCTAAAACAATGTGCTGACATTAGACGACCATAAAAATAATAATCTGCACTCCTGGGGAAATTTTGTTGACAAATTTGAGATAGCTTAAAATTGAGTAAAACAGTCGGCCCGTCATGGATTTTTCTCAAAATATAAAAGTTTCTGGATCACTATCAGATTAGTCCAAAACAATGTGCTGACACTAGACGACCATAAAAATAATAATCTGCACTCCTGGGGAAATTTTGTTGACAAATTTGAGATAGCTTAAAATTTAGAAATTTCAACAGGCGGCCAGTTATGGATTTCTCTCAAAATATAAAAGTTTCTGGATCAGTAGGAAATTAGTTTAAACCAATGTGCTGACACTAGACATGACCATAAAAGTAATAATTTGCACTCCTGGGGCAATTTTATTGACAAATTTAAGATCTCTCAACATTGAGAAATTTCAACAGGCAGCCGGTCATGGATTTTCTCCAAAAAATAAAAGTTTCTGGATCAGTAGGAAATTAGTCTAAAACAATGTGCTGACATTAGACATGACCATAAATGTAATAATTTGCACTCGTGGGGCAATTTTGTTGACAAATTTAAGATCTCTCAACATTGAGAAATTTCAACAGGCAGCCGGTCATGGATTTTCTCCAAAAAATAAAAGTTTCTGGATCAGTAGGAAATTAGTCTAAAACAATGTGCTGACACTAGACATGATCATAAATGTAATAATTTGCACTCGTGGGGCAATTTTGTTCACAAATTTGAGATAGTTCAAAATTGAGAAATTTCAACAGGCGGCCGGTGATGGTTTTTTCTCGAAATATAAAAGTTTCTGGATCACTAGGAAATTAGTCTAAAACAATGTGCTGACACTAGACATGACCATAAAAGTTATAATTTGCACTCGTGGGGAAATCTTTTTGACAAATTTAAGATAGCTCAAAATTGAGAAATTTCAACAGGCGGCAGGTCATGGATTTTTCTCAATATATACAAGTTTCTGTATCACTAGGAAATTAGTCTAAAGCATTTAATGTGCTGATACCATACATGTCCATAAAAGTAATAATCTGCACTCCTTGGGCAATTTTGTTGACAAATTTGAGATAGCTCAAAATTGAGAAACTTCAACAGGCGGCTAGTCATGGATTTTTCTCAATATATAAAAGTTTCTGGATCACTAGGAAATTAGTCTAAAATAATGTGCTGACACTAGACATGACCATAAAAGTAATAATTTGCACTCCTGGGGCAGTTTTGTTGACAAATTTGAGATAGCTCAAAATTGAGAAATTTCAACAGGCGGCCAGTCATGGATTTTTCTCAAAATATAAAAGTTTCTGGATCACTAGGAAATTAGTCTAAAACAATGTGCCGATACCATACATGACCATAAAAGTAATTATCTGCACTCCTTGAGCAATTTTGTTGACAAATTTGAGATAATTCAAAATTGAGAAATTTCAACACGCGGCCTGTCATGGATTTCCCCCAAAATATAAACATTTCATGATCACTAGCAGATTAGTCTAAAACAATGTGCTGACACTAGATGTGACCATACAAGTAATAATTTACATTCCTGGGGCAATTTTGTTGACAAATTTTTGATAGCTCAAAATTGAGAAACTTCAACAGGCGACCGGTCATGGATTTTTCTCATTATATAAAAGTTTCTGGATCACTAGGAAATTAGTCTAAAATAATGTGCTGACACTAGACATGACCATAAAAGTAATAATTTGCACTCCTGGGGCAGTTTTGTTGACAAATTTGAGATAGCTCAAAATTGAGAAATTTCAACAGGCGGCCAGTCATGGATTTTTCTCAAAATATAAAAGTTTCTGGATCACTAGGAAATTAGTCTAAAACAATGTGCCGATACCATACATGACCATAAAAGTAATTATCTGCACTCCTTGAGCAATTTTGTTGACAAATTTGAGATAATTCAAAATTGAGAAATTTCAACACGCGGCCTGTCATGGATTTTCCCCAAAATATAAACATTTCATGATCACTAGCAGATTAGTCTAAAACAATGTGCTGACACTAGATGTGACCATACAAGTAATAATTTACATTCCTGGGGCAATTTTGTTGACAAATTTGAGATAGCTCAAAATTGAGAAACTTCAACAGGCGACCGGTCATGGATTTTTCTCATTATATAAAAGTTTCTGGATCACTAGGAAATTAGTCTAAAATAATGTGCTGACACTAGACATGACCATAAAAGTAATAATTTGCACTCCTGGGGCAGTTTTGTTGACAAATTTGAGATAGCTCAAAATTGAGAAATTTCAACAGGCGGCCAGTCATGGATTTTTCTCAAAATATAAAAGTTTCTGGATCACTAGGAAATTAGTCTAAAACAATGTGCCGATACCATACATGACCATAAAAGTAATTATCTGCACTCCTTGGGCAATTTTGTTGACAAATTTGAGATAGCTCAAAATTGAGAAATTTCAACAGGCGGCCGGTCATAGATTTTTCCCAAAATATAAAAGTTTTTGGATCACTAGGAGATTAGTCTAAAACAATGTGCTGACACTAGACGACCATAAAAATAATAATCTGCACTCCTGGGGAAATTTTGTTGACAAATTTGAGATAGCTTAAAATTTAGAAATTTCAACAGGCGGCCAGTTATGGATTTCTCTCAAAATATAAAAGTTTCTGGATCAGTAGGAAATTAGTTTAAACCAATGTGCTGACACTAGACATGACCATAAAATTAATAATCTGCACTCCTGGGGCAATTTTTTTGACACATTTGAAATAGCTCAAAATTGAGTAATTTCAACAGGCGGCCGGTCATGGATTTTTCCCAAAATATACAAGTTTCTGGATCACCAGGAAATTAGTTTAAACCAATGTGCTGAGACTAGACATGACCATAAAAGTAATAATTTGCACTCCTGGGGCAATTTTGTTGATAAATTTAAAATCTCTCAACATTGAGAAATTTCAACAGGCGGCCGGTCATGGATTTTCTCCAAAAAACAAAAGTTTCTGTATCAGTAGGAAATTAGTCTAAAACAATGTGCTGACATTAGACATGACCATAAATGTAATAATTTGCACTCGTGGGGCAATTGTGTTAACAAATTTAATATCTCTCAACATTGAGACATTTCAACAGGCAGCCGGTCATGGATTTTCTCCAAAAAATAAAAGTTTCTGGATCAGTAGGAAATTAGTCTAAAACAATGTGCTGACACTAGACATGATCATAAATGTAATAATTAGCACTCGTGGGGCAATTTTGTTGACAAATTTGAGATAGCTCAAAATTGAGTAAAACAGTCGGCCGGTCATGGATTTTCCCAAAATATAAAAGTTTCTAGATCACTAGGAGATTAGTCTAAAAATGTGCTGACACTAGACAACCATAAAAATAATAATCTGCACTCCTTGGGCAATTTTGTTGACAAATTTGAGATAGTTCAAAATTGAGAAATTTCAACAGGCGGCCGGTCATGGATTTTCCCCAAAATATAAACATTTCTTGATCACTAGCAAATTAGTCTAAAACAATGTGCTGACACTAGATGTGACCATAAAAGTAATAATTTACATTCCTGGAGCAATTTTGTTGACAAATTTGAGATAGCTCAAAATTGAGAAACTTCAACAGGCGGCTAGTCATGGATTTTTCTCAATATATAAAAGTTTCTGGATCACTAGGAAATTAGTCTAAAATAATGTGCTGACACTAGACATGACCATAAAAGTAATAATTTGCACTCCTGGGGCAGTTTTGTTGACAAATTTGAGATAGCTCAAAATTGAGAAATTTCAACAGGCGGCCAGTCATGGATTTTTCTCAAAATATAAAAGTTTCTGGATCACTAGGAAATTAGTCTAAAACAATGTGCCGATACCATACATGACCATAAAAGTAATTATCTGCACTCCTTGAGCAATTTTGTTGACAAATTTGAGATAATTCAAAATTGAGAAATTTCAACACGTTGCCTGTCATGGATTTTCCCCAAAATATAAACATTTCATGATCACTAGCAGATTAGTCTAAAACAATGTGCTGACACTAGATGTGACCATACAAGTAATAATTTACATTCCTGGGGCAATTTTGTTGACAAATTTGAGATAGCTCAAAATTGAGAAACTTCAACAGGCGACCGGTCATGGATTTTTCTCATTATATAAAAGTTTCTGGATCACTAGGAAATTAGTCTAAAATAATGTGCTGACACTAGACATGACCATAAAAGTAATAATTTGCACTCCTGGGGCAGTTTTGTTGACAAATTTGAGATAGCTCAAAATTGAGAAATTTCAACAGGCGGCCAGTCATGGATTTTTCTCAAAATATAAAAGTTTCTGGATCACTAGGAAATTAGTCTAAAACAATGTGCCGATACCATACATGACCATAAAAGTAATTATCTACACTCCTTGGGCAATTTTGTTGACAAATTTGAGATAGCTCAAAATTGAGAAATTTCAACAGGCGGCCGGTCATAGATTTTTCCCAAAATATAAAAGTTTTTGGATCACTAGGAGATTAGTCTAAAACAATGTGCTGACACTAGACGACCATAAAAATAATAATCTGCACTCCTGGGGAAATTTTGTTGACAAATTTGAGATAGCTTAAAATTTAGAAATTTCAACAGGCGGCCAGTTATGGATTTCTCTCAAAATATAAAAGTTTCTGGATCAGTAGGAAATTAGTTTAAACCAATGTGCTGACACTAGACATGACCATAAAATTAATAATCTGCACTCCTGGGGCAATTTTTTTGACACATTTGAAATAGCTCAAAATTGAGTAATTTCAACAGGCGGCCGGTCATGGATTTTTCCCAAAATATACAAGTTTCTGGATCACCAGGAAATTAGTTTAAACCAATGTGCTGAGACTAGACATGACCATAAAAGTAATAATTTGCACTCCTGGGGCAATGTTGTTTATAAATTTAAAATCTCTCAACATTGAGAAATTTCAACAGGCGGCCGGTCATGGATTTTCTCCAAAAAACAAAAGTTTCTGTATCAGTAGGAAATTAGTCTAAAACAATGTGCTGACATTAGACATGACCATAAATGTAATAATTTGCACTCGTGGGGCAATTGTGTTAACAAATTTAATATCTCTCAACATTGAGAAATTTCAACAGGCAGCCGGTCATGGATTTTCTCCAAAAAATAAAAGTTTCTGGATCAGTAGGAAATTAGTCTAAAACAATGTGCTGACACTAGACATGATCATAAATGTAATAATTAGCACTCGTGGGGCAATTTTGTTGACAAATTTGAGATAGCTCAAAATTGAGTAAAACAGTCGGCCGGTCATGGATTTTCCCAAAATATAAAAGTTTCTAGATCACTAGGAGATTAGTCTAAAAATGTGCTGACACTAGACAACCATAAAAATAATAATCTGCACTCCTTGGGCAATTTTGTTGACAAATTTGAGATAGTTCAAAATTGAGAAATTTCAACAGGCGGCAGGTCATGGATTTTCCCCAAAATATAAACATTTCTTGATCACTAGCAAATTAGTCTAAAACAATGTGCTGACACTAGACATGACCATAAAAGTAATAATTTGCACTCCTGGGGCAGTTTTGTTGACAAATTTGAGATAGCTCAAAATTGAGAAATTTCAACAGGCGGCCAGTCATGGATTTTTCTCAAAATATAAAAGTTTCTGGATCACTAGGAAATTAGTCTAAAACAATGTGCCGATACCATACATGACCATAAAAGTAATTATCTGCACTCCTTGGGCAATTTTGTTGACAAATTTGAGATACCTCAAAATTGAGTAATTTCAACAGGCGGCCGGTCATAGATTTTTCCCAAAATATAAAAGTTTTTGGATCACTAGGAGATTAGTCTAAAACAATGTGCTGACACTAGACGACCATAAAAATAATAATCTGCACTCCTGGGGAAATTTTGTTGACAAATTTGAGATAGCTTAAAATTGAGTAAAACAGTCGGCCGGTCATGGATTTTTCTCAAAATATAAAAGTTTCTGGATCACTAGGAGATTAGTCCAAAACAATGTGCTGACACTAGACGACCATAAAAATAATAATCTGCACTCCTGGGGAAATTTTGTTGACAAATTTGAGATAGCTTAAAATTTAGAAATTTCAACAGGCGGCCAGTTATGGATTTCTCTCAAAATATAAAAGTTTCTGGATCAGTAGGAAATTAGTTTAAACCAATGTGCTGACACTAGACATGACCATAAAAGTAATAATTTGCACTCCTGGGGCAATTTTATTGACAAATTTAAGATCTCTCAACATTGAGAAATTTCAACAGGCAGCCGGTCATGGATTTTCTCCAAAAAATAAAAGTTTCTCGATCAGTAGGAAATTAGTCTAAAACAATGTGCTGACATTAGACATGACCATAAATGTAATAATTTGCACTCGTGGGGCAATTTTGTTGACAAATTTAAGATCTCTCAACATTGAGAAATTTCAACAGGCAGCCGGTCATGGATTTTCTCCAAAAAATAAAAGTTTCTGGATCAGTAGGAAATTAGTCTAAAACAATGTGCTGACACTAGACATGATCATAAATGTAATAATTAGCACTCGTGGGGCAATTTTGTTGACAAATTTGAGATAGCTCAAAATTGAGTAAAACAGTCGGCCGGTCATGGATTTTCCCAAAATATAAAAGTTTCTACATCACTAGGAGATTAGTCTAAAAATGTGCTGACACTAGACAACCATAAAAATAATAATCTGCACTCCTTGGGCAATTTTGTTGACAAATTTGAGATAGTTCAAAATTGAGAAATTTCAACAGGCGGCAGGTCATGGATTTTCCCCAAAATATAAACATTTCTTGATCACTAGCAAATTAGTCTAAAACAATGTGCTGACACTAGATGTGACCATAAAAGTAATAATTTACATTCCTGGGGCAATTTTGTTGACAAATTTGAGATAGCTCAAAATTGAGAAACTTCAACAGGCGGCTAGTCATGGATTTTTCTCAATATATAAAAGTTTCTGGATCACTAGGAAATTAGTCTAAAATAATGTGCTGACACTAGACATGACCATAAAAGTAATAATTTGCACTCCTGGGGCAGTTTTGTTGACAAATTTGAGATAGCTCAAAATTGAGAAATTTCAACAGGCGGCCAGTCATGGATTTTTCTCAAAATATAAAAGTTTCTGGATCACTAGGAAATTAGTCTAAAACAATGTGCCGATACCATACATGACCATAAAAGTAATTATCTGCACTCCTTGAGCAGTTTTGTTGACAAATTTGAGATAATTCAAAATTGAGAAATTTCAACACGCGGCCTGTCATGGATGTTCCCCAAAATATAAACATTTCATGATCACTAGCAGATTAGTCTAAAACAATGTGCTGACACTAGATGTGACCATACAAGTAATAATTTACATTCCTGGGGCAATTTTGTTGACAAATTTGAGATAGCTCAAAATTGAGAAACTTCAACAGGCGACCGGTCATGGATTTTTCTCATTATATAAAAGTTTCTGGATCACTAGGAAATTAGTCTAAAATAATGTGCTGACACTAGACATGACCATAAAAGTAATAATTTGCACTCCTGGGGCAGTTTTGTTGACAAATTTGAGATAGCTCAAAATTGAGAAATTTCAACAGGCGGCCATTCATGGATTTTTCTCAAAATATAAAAGTTTCTGGATCACTAGGAAATTAGTCTAAAACAATGTGCCGATACCATACATGACCATAAAAGTAATTATCTGCACTCCTTGGGCAATTTTGTTGACAAATTTGAGATACCTCAAAATTGAGTAATTTCAACAGGCGGCCGGTCATAGATTTTTCCCAAAATATAAAAGTTTTTGGATCACTAGGAGATTAGTCTAAAACAATGTGCTGACACTAGACGACCATAAAAATAATAATCTGCACTCCTGGGGAAATTTTGTTGACAAATTTGAGATAGCTTAAAATTGAGTAAAACAGTCGGCCGGTCATGGATTTTTCTCAAAATATAAAAGTTTCTGGATCACTAGGAGATTAGTCCAAAACAATGTGCTGACACTAGACGACCATAAAAATAATAATCTGCACTCCTGGGGAAATTTTGTTGACAAATTTGAGATAGCTTAAAATTTAGAAATTTCAACAGGCGGCCAGTTATGGATTTCTCTCAAAATATAAAAGTTTCTGGATCAGTAGGAAATTAGTTTAAACCAATGTGCTGACACTAGACATGACCATAAAAGTAATAATTTGCACTCCTGGGGCAATTTTATTGACAAATTTAAGATCTCTCAACATTGAGAAATTTCAACAGGCAGCCGGTCATGGATTTTCTCCAAAAAATAAAAGTTTCTCGATCAGTAGGAAATTAGTCTAAAACAATGTGCTGACATTAGACATGACCATAAATGTAATAATTTGCACTCGTGGGGCAATTTTGTTGACAAATTTAAGATCTCTCAACATTGAGAAATTTCAACAGGCAGCCGGTCATGGATTTTCTCCAAAAAATAAAAGTTTCTGGATCAGTAGGAAATTAGTCTAAAACAATGTGCTGACACTAGACATGATCATAAATGTAATAATTTGCACTCGTGGGGCAATTTTGTTCACAAATTTGAGATAGTTCAAAATTGAGAAATTTCAACAGGCGGCCGGTGATGGTTTTTTCTCGAAATATAAAAGTTTCTTGATCACTAGGAAATTAGTCTAAAACAATGTGCTGACACTAGACATGACCATAAAAGTTATAATTTGCACTCGTGGGGAAATCTTTTTGACAAATTTAAGATAGCTCAAAATTGAGAAATTTCAACAGGCGGCAGGTCATGGATTTTTCTCAATATATACAAGTTTCTGTATCAGTAGGAAATTAGTCTAAAACAATGTGCTGACATTAGACATGACCATAAATGTAATAATTTGCACTCGTGGGGCAATTGTGTTAACAAATTTAAGATCTCTCAACATTGAGAAATTTCAACAGGCAGCCGGTCATGGATTTTCTCCAAAAAATAAAAGTTTCTGGATCAGTAGGAAATTAGTCTAAAACAATGTGCTGACACTAGACATGATCATAAATGTAATAATTTGCACTCGTGGGGCAATTTTGTTGACAAATTTGAGATAGCTCAAAATTGAGTAAAACAGTTGGCCGGTCATGGATTTTCCCAAAATATAAAAGTTTCTAGATCACTAGGAGATTAGTCTAAAAATGTGCTGACACTAGACAACCATAAAAATAATAATCTGCACTCCTGGGGAAATTTTGTTGACAAATTTGAGATAGCTTAAAATTGAGTAAAACAGTCGGCCGGTCATGGATTTTCCCAAAATATAAAAGTTTCTAGATCACTAGGAGATTAGTCTAAAAATGTGCTGACACTAGACAACCATAAAAATAATAATCTGCACTCCTTGGGCAATTTTGTTGACAAATTTGAGATAGTTCAAAATTGAGAAATTTCAACAGGCGGCCGGTCATGGATTTTCCCCAAAATATAAACATTTCTTGATCACTAGCAAATTAGTCTAAAACAATGTGCTGACACTAGATGTGACCATAAAAGTAATAATTTACATTCCTGGGGCAATTTTGTTGACAAATTTGAGATAGCTCAAAATTGAGAAACTTCAACAGGCGGCTAGTCATGGATTTTTCTCAATATATAAAAGTTTCTGGATCACTAGGAAATTAGTCTAAAATAATGTGCTGACACTAGACATGACCATAAAAGTAATAATTTGCACTCCTGGGGCAGTTTTGTTGACAAATTTGAGATAGCTCAAAATTGAGAAATTTCAACAGGCGGCCAGTCATGGATTTTTCTCAAAATATAAAAGTTTCTGGATCACTAGGAAATTAGTCTAAAACAATGTGCCGATACCATACATGACCATAAAAGTAATTATCTGCACTCCTTGAGCAATTTTGTTGACAAATTTGAGATAATTCAAAATTGAGAAATTTCAACACGTTGCCTGTCATGGATTTTCCCCAAAATATAAACATTTCATGATCACTAGCAGATTAGTCTAAAACAATGTGCTGACACTAGATGTGACCATACAAGTAATAATTTACATTCCTGGAGCAATTTTGTTGACAAATTTGAGATAGCTCAAAATTGAGAAACTTCAACAGGCGACCGGTCATGGATTTTTCTCATTATATAAAAGTTTCTGGATCACTAGGAAATTAGTCTAAAATAATGTGCTGACACTAGACATGACCATAAAAGTAATAATTTGCACTCCTGGGGCAGTTTTGTTGACAAATTTGAGATAGCTCAAAATTGAGAAATTTCAACAGGCGGCCAGTCATGGATTTTTCTCAAAATATAAAAGTTTCTGGATCACTAGGAAATTAGTCTAAAACAATGTGCCGATACCATACATGACCATAAAAGTAATTATCTGCACTCCTTGGGCAATTTTGTTGACAAATTTGAGATACCTCAAAATTGAGTAATTTCAACAGGCGGCCGGTCATAGATTTTTCCCAAAATATAAAAGTTTTTGGATCACTAGGAGATTAGTCTAAAACAATGTGCTGACACTAGACGACCATAAAAATAATAATCTGCACTCCTGGGGAAATTTTGTTGACAAATTTGAGATAGCTTAAAATTGAGTAAAACAGTCGGCCGGTCATGGATTTTTCTCAAAATATAAAAGTTTCTGGATCACTAGGAGATTAGTCCAAAACAATGTGCTGACACTAGACGACCATAAAAATAATAATCTGCACTCCTGGGGAAATTTTGTTGACAAATTTGAGATAGCTTAAAATTTAGAAATTTCAACGGGCGGCCAGTTATGGATTTCTCTCAAAATATAAAAGTTTCTGGATCAGTAGGAAATTAGTTTAAACCAATGTGCTGACACTAGACATGACCATAAAAGTAATAATTTGCACTCCTGGGGCAATTTTATTGACAAATTTAAGATCTCTCAACATTGAGAAATTTCAACAGGCGGCAGGTCATGGATTTTCTCCAAAAAATAAAAGTTTCTGGATCAGTAGGAAATTAGTCTAAAACAATGTGCTGACATTAGACATGACCATAAATGTAATAATTTGCACTCGTGGGGCAATTTTGTTGACAAATTTAAGATCTCTCAACATTGAGAAATTTCAACAGGCAGCCGGTCATGGATTTTCTCCAAAAAATAAAAGTTTCTGGATCAGTAGGAAATTAGTCTAAAACAATGTGCTGACACTAGACATGATCATAAATGTAATAATTTGCACTCGTGGGGCAATTTTGTTGACAAATTTGAGATAGCTCAAAATTGAGAAATTTCAACAGGCGGCCGGTGATGGTTTTTTCTCGAAATATAAAAGTTTCTGGATCACTAGGAAATTAGTCTAAAACAATGTGCCGATACCATACATGACCATAAAAGTAATTATCTGCACTCCTTGAGCAATTTTGTTGACAAATTTGAGATAGTTCAAAATTGAGAAATTTCAACAGGCGGCCGGTGATGGTTTTTTCTCGAAATATAAAAGTTTCTGGATCACTAGGAAATTAGTCTAAAACAATGTGCTGACACTAGCCATGACCATAAAAGTTATAATTTGCACTCGTGGGGAAATCTTTTTGACAAATTTAAGATAGCTCAAAATTGAGAAATTTCAACAGGTGGCCAGACATGGATTTTTCTCAAAATATAAAACTTTCTGGATCACTAGGAGATTAGTCCAAAACAATGTGCTGACATTAGACATGACCATAAATGTAATAATTTGCACTCGTGGGGCAATTTTGTTGACAAATTTAAGATCTCTCAACATTGAGAAATTTCAACAGGCAGCCGGTCATGGATTTTCTCCAAAAAATAAAAGTTTCTGGATCAGTAGGAAATTAGTCTAAAACAATGTGCTGACACTAGAC
Source organism: Cepaea hortensis (assembly GCA_963921405.1). Lineage (NCBI taxonomy): Eukaryota > Metazoa > Mollusca > Gastropoda > Stylommatophora > Helicidae > Cepaea > Cepaea hortensis. The sequence continues at coordinate 3,835,413 of OY992878.1, forward strand.
ATGATCATAAATGTAATAATTTGCACTCGTGGGGCAATTTTGTTCACAAATTTGAGATAGTTCAAAATTGAGAAATTTCAACAGGCGGCCGGTGATGGTTTTTTCTCGAAATATAAAAGTTTCTGGATCACTAGGAAATTAGTCTAAAACAATGTGCTGACACTAGACAAGACCATAAAAGTTATAATTTGCACTCGTGGGGAAATCTTTTTGACAAATTTAAGATAGCTCAAAATTGAGAAATTTCAACAGGTGGCCAGACATGGATTTTTCTCAAAATATAAAACTTTCTGGATCACTAGGAGATTAGTCCAAAACAATGTGCTGACACTAGACATGACCATAAAAGTAATAATTATCACTCCTGGGGCAATTTTGTTGACACATTTGAAATAGCTCAAAATTGAGTAATTTCAACAGGCGGCCGGTCATGGATTTTTCCCAAAATATACAAGTTTCTGGATCAGTAGAAAATTAGTTTAAACCAATGTGCTGACACTAGACATGACCATAAAAGTAATAATTTACATTCCTGGGGCAATTTTGTTGACAAATTTGAGGTAGCTCAAAATTCAGAAACTTCAACAGGCGGCCAGTCATGGATTTTTCTCAATATATAAAAGTTTCTGGATCACTAGGAAATTAGTCTAAAATAATGTGCTGACACTAGACATGACCACAAAAGTAATAATTTGCACTCCTGGGGCAGTTTTGTTGACAAATTTGAGATAGCTCAAAATTGAGTAAAACAGTTGGCCGGTCATGGATTTTCCCAAAATATAAAAGTTTCTAGATCACTAGGAGATTAATCTAAAATTGTGCTGACACTAGACAACCATAAAAATAATAATCTGCACTCCTGGGGAAATTTTGTTGACAAATTTGAGATAGCTTAAAATTGAGTAAAACAGTCGGCCGGTCATGGATTTTCCCAAAATATAAAAGTTTCTAGATCACTAGGAGATTAGTCTAAAAATGTGCTGACACTAGACAACCATAAAAATAATAATCTGCACTCCTTGGGCAATTTTGTTGACAAATTTGAGATAGTTCAAAATTGAGAAATTTCAACAGGCGGCCGGTCATGGATTTTCCCCAAAATATAAACATTTCTTGATCACTAGCAAATTAGTCTAAAACAATGTGCTGACACTAGATGTGACCATAAAAGTAATAATTTACATTCCTGGGGCAATTTTGTTGACAAATTTGAGATAGCTCAAAATTGAGAAACTTCAACAGGCGGCTAGTCATGGATTTTTCTCAATATATAAAAGTTTCTGGATCACTAGGAAATTAGTCTAAAATAATGTGCTGACACTAGACATGACCATAAAAGTAATAATTTGCACTCCTGGGGCAGTTTTGTTGACAAATTTGAGATAGCTCAAAATTGAGAAATTTCAACAGGCGGCCAGTCATGGATTTTTCTCAAAATATAAAAGTTTCTGGATCACTAGGAAATTAGTCTAAAACAATGTGCCGATACCATACATGACCATAAAAATAATTATCTGCACTCCTTGAGCAATTTTGTTGACAAATTTGAGATAATTCAAAATTGAGAAATTTCAACACGCGGCCTGTCATGGATTTTCCCCAAAATATAAACATTTCATGATCACTAGCAGATTAGTCTAAAACAATGTGCTGACACTAGATGTGACCATACAAGTAATAATTTACATTCCTGGGGCAATTTTGTTGACAAATTTGAGATAGCTCAAAATTGAGAAACTTCAACAGGCGACCGGTCATGGATTTTTCTCATTATATAAAAGTTTCTGGATCACTAGGAAATTAGTCTAAAATAATGTGCTGACACTAGACATGACCATAAAAGTAATAATTTGCACTCCTGGGGCAGTTTTGTTGACAAATTTGAGATAGCTCAAAATTGAGAAATTTCAACAGGCGGCCAGTCATGGATTTTTCTCAAAATATAAAAGTTTCTGGATCACTAGGAGATTAGTCCAAAACAATGTGCTGACACTAGACGACCATAAAAATAATAATCTGCACTCCTGGGGAAATTTTGTTGACAAATTTGAGATAGCTTAAAATTTAGAAATTTCAACGGGCGGCCAGTTATGGATTTCTCTCAAAATATAAAAGTTTCTGGATCAGTAGGAAATTAGTTTAAACCAATGTGCTGACACTAGACATGACCATAAAAGTAATAATTTGCACTCCTGGGGCAATTTTATTGACAAATTTAAGATCTCTCAACATTGAGAAATTTCAACAGGCGGCAGGTCATGGATTTTCTCCAAAAAATAAAAGTTTCTGGATCAGTAGGAAATTAGTCTAAAACAATGTGCTGACATTAGACATGACCATAAATGTAATAATTTGCACTCGTGGGGCAATTTTGTTGACAAATTTAAGATCTCTCAACATTGAGAAATTTCAACAGGCAGCCGGTCATGGATTTTCTCCAAAAAATAAAAGTTTCTGGATCAGTAGGAAATTAGTCTAAAACAATGTGCTGACACTAGACATGATCATAAATGTAATAATTTGCACTCGTGGGGCAATTTTGTTCACAAATTTGAGATAGTTCAAAATTGAGAAATTTCAACAGGCGGCCGGTGATGGTTTTTTCTCGAAATATAAAAGTTTCTGGATCACTAGGAAATTAGTCTAAAACAATGTGCTGACACTAGACATGACCATAAAAGTTATAATTTGCACTCGTGGGGAAATCTTTTTGACAAATTTAAGATAGCTCAAAATTGAGAAATTTCAACAGGTGGCCAGACATGGATTTTTCTCAAAATATAAAACTTTCTGGATCACTAGGAGATTAGTCCAAAACAATGTGCTGACATTAGACATGACCATAAATGTAATAATTTGCACTCGTGGGGCAATTTTGTTGACAAATTTAAGATCTCTCAACATTGAGAAATTTCAACAGGCAGCCGGTCATGGATTTTCTCCAAAAAATAAAAGTTTCTGGATCAGTAGGAAATTAGTCTAAAACAATGTGCTGACACTAGACATGATCATAAATGTAATAATTTGCACTCGTGGGGCAATTTTGTTCACAAATTTGAGATAGTTCAAAATTGAGAAATTTCAACAGGTGGCCAGACATGGATTTTTCTCAAAATATAAAACTTTCTGGATCACTAGGAGATTAGTCCAAAACAATGTGCTGACACTAGACATGACCATAAAAGTAATAATTATCACTCCTGGGGCAATTTTGTTGACACATTTGAAATAGCTCAAAATTGAGTAATTTCAACAGGCGGCCGGTCATGGATTTTTCCCAAAATATACAAGTTTCTGGATCAGTAGAAAATTAGTTTAAACCAATGTGCTGACACTAGACATGACCATAAAAGTAATAATTTACATTCCTGGGGCAATTTTGTTGACAAATTTGAGGTAGCTCAAAATTCAGAAACTTCAACAGGCGGCCAGTCATGGATTTTTCTCAATATATAAAAGTTTCTGGATCACTAGGAAATTAGTCTAAAATAATGTGCTGACACTAGACATGACCACAAAAGTAATAATTTGCACTCCTGGGGCAGTTTTGTTGACAAATTTGAGATAGCTCAAAATTGAGTAAAACAGTTGGCCGTTCATGGATTTTCCCAAAATATAAAAGTTTCTAGATCACTAGGAGATTAGTCTAAAAATGTGCTGACACTAGACAACCATAAAAATAATAATCTGCACTCCTGGGGAAATTTTGTTGACAAATTTGAGATAGCTTAAAATTGAGTAAAACAGTCGGCCGGTCATGGATTTTCCCAAAATATAAAAGTTTCTAGATCACTAGGAGATTAGTCTAAAAATGTGCTGACACTAGACAACCATAAAAATAATAATCTGCACTCCTTGGGCAATTTTGTTGACAAATTTGAGATAGTTCAAAATTGAGAAATTTCAACAGGCGGCCGGTCATGGATTTTCCCCAAAATATAAACATTTCTTGATCACTAGCAAATTAGTCTAAAATAATGTGCTGACACTAGACATGACCATAAAAGTAATAATTTGCACTCCTGGGGCAGTTTTGTTGACAAATTTGAGATAGCTCAAAATTGAGAAATTTCAACAGGCGGCCAGTCATGGATTTTTCTCAAAATATAAAAGTTTCTGGATCACTAGGAAATTAGTCTAAAACAATGTGCCGATACCATACATGACCATAAAAATAATTATCTGCACTCCTTGAGCAATTTTGTTGACAAATTTGAGATAATTCAAAATTGAGAAATTTCAACACGCGGCCTGTCATGGATTTTCCCCAAAATATAAACATTTCATGATCACTAGCAGATTAGTCTAAAACAATGTGCTGACACTAGATGTGACCATACAAGTAATAATTTACATTCCTGGGGCAATTTTGTTGACAAATTTGAGATAGCTCAAAATTGAGAAACTTCAACAGGCGACCGGTCATGGATTTTTCTCATTATATAAAAGTTTCTGGATCACTAGGAAATTAGTCTAAAATAATGTGCTGACACTAGACATGACCATAAAAGTAATAATTTGCACTCCTGGGGCAGTTTTGTTGACAAATTTGAGATAGCTCAAAATTGAGAAATTTCAACAGGCGGCCAGTCATGGATTTTTCTCAAAATATAAAAGTTTCTGGATCACTAGGAAATTAGTCTAAAACAATGTGCCGATACCATACATGACCATAAAAATAATTATCTGCACTCCTTGAGCAATTTTGTTGACAAATTTGAGATAATTCAAAATTGAGAAATTTCAACACGCGGCCTGTCATGGATTTCCCCCAAAATATAAACATTTCATGATCACTAGCAGATTAGTCTAAAACAATGTGCTGACACTAGATGTGACCATACAAGTAATAATTTACATTCCTGGGGCAATTTTGTTGACAAATTTGAGATAGCTCAAAATTGAGAAACTTCAACAGGCGACCGGTCATGGATTTTTCTCATTATATAAAAGTTTCTGGATCACTAGGAAATTAGTCTAAAATAATGTGCTGACACTAGACATGACCATAAAAGTAATAATTTGCACTCCTGGGGCAGTTTTGTTGACAAATTTGAGATAGCTCAAAATTGAGAAATTTCAACAGGCGGCCAGTCATGGATTTTTCTCAAAATATAAAAGTTTCTGGATCACTAGGAAATTAGTCTAAAACAATGTGCCGATACCATACATGACCATAAAAGTAATTATCTGCACTCCTTGGGCAATTTTGTTGACAAATTTGAGATACCTCAAAATTGAGTAATTTCAACAGGCGGCCGGTCATAGATTTTTCCCAAAATATAAAAGTTTTTGGATCACTAGGAGATTAGTCTAAAACAATGTGCTGACACTAGACGACCATAAAAATAATAATCTGCACTCCTGGGGAAATTTTGTTGACAAATTTGAAATAGCTCAAAATTGAGTAATTTCAACAGGCGGCCGGTCATGGATTTTTCCCAAAATATACAAGTTTCTGGATCACCAGGAAATTAGTTTAAACCAATGTGCTGAGACTAGACATGACCATAAAAGTAATAATTTGCACTCCTGGGGCAATTTTGTTGATAAATTTAAAATCTCTCAACATTGAGAAATTTCAACAGGCGGCCGGTCATGGATTTTCTCCAAAAAACAAAAGTTTCTGTATCAGTAGGAAATTAGTCTAAAACAATGTGCTGACATTAGACATGACCATAAATGTAATAATTTGCACTCGTGGGGCAATTGTGTTAACAAATTTAAGATCTCTCAACATTGAGAAATTTCAACAGGCAGCCGGTCATGGATTTTCTCCAAAAAATAAAAGTTTCTGGATCAGTAGGAAATTAGTCTAAAACAATGTGCTGACACTAGACATGATCATAAATGTAATAATTAGCACTCGTGGGGCAATTTTGTCTACAAATTTGAGATAGCTCAAAATTGAGTAAAACAGTCGGCCAGTCATGGCTTTTCCCAAAATATAAAAGTTTCTAGATCACTAGGAGATTAGTCTAAAAATGTGCTGACACTAGACAACCATAAAAATAATAATCTGCACTCCTTGGGCAATTTTGTTGACAAATTTGAGATAGTTCAAAATTGAGAAATTTCAACAGGCGGCCGGTCATGGATTTTCCCCAAAATATAAACATTTCTTGATCACTAGCAAATTAGTCTAAAACAATGTGGTGACACTAGATGTTACCATAAAAGTAATAATTTACATTCCTGGGGCAATTTTGTTGACAAATTTGAGATAGCTCAAAATTGAGAAACTTCAACAGGCGGCTAGTCATGGATTTTTCTCAATATATAAAAGTTTCTGGATCACTAGGAAATTAGTCTAAAATAATGTGCTGACACTAGACATGACCATAAAAGTAATAATTTGCACTCCTGGGGCAGTTTTGTTGACAAATTTGAGATAGCTCAAAATTGAGAAATTTCAACAGGCGGCCATTCATGGATTTTTCTCAAAATATAAAAGTTTCTGGATCACTAGGAAATTAGTCGAAAACAATGTGCCGATACCATACATGACCATAAAAGTAATTATCTGCACTCCTTGAGCAATTTTGTTGACAAATTTGAGATAGCTCAAAATTGAGAAATTTCAACACGCGGCCTGTCATGGATTTTCCCCAAAATATAAACATTTCATGATCACTAGCAGATTAGTCTAAAACAATGTGCTGACACTAGATGTGACCATACAAGTAATAATTTACATTCCTGGGGCAATTTTGTTGACAAATTTGAGATAGCTCAAAATTGAGAAACTTCAACAGGCGACCGGTCATGGATTTTTCTCATTATATAAAAGTTTCTGGATCACTAGGAAATTAGTCTAAAATAATGTGCTGACACTAGACATGACCATAAAAGTAATAATTTGCACTCCTGGGGCAGTTTTGTTGACAAATTTGAGATAGCTCAAAATTGAGAAATTTCAACAGGCGGCCAGTCATGGATTTTTCTCAAAATATAAAAGTTTCTGGATCACTAGGAAATTAGTCTAAAACAATGTGCCGATACCATACATGACCATAAAAGTAATTATCTGCACTCCTTGGGCAATTTTGTTGACAAATTTGAGATACCTCAAAATTGAGTAATTTCAACAGGCGGCCGGTCATAGATTTTTCCCAAAATATAAAAGTTTTTGGATCACTAGGAGATTAGTCTAAAAATGTGCTGACACTAGACAACCATAAAAATAATAATCTGCACTCCTTGGGCAATTTTGTTGACAAATTTGAGATAGTTCAAAATTGAGAAATTTCAACAGGCGGCCGGTCATGGATTTTCCCCAAAATATAAACATTTCTTGATCACTAGCAAATTAGTCTAAAATAATGTGCTGACACTAGACATGACCATAAAAGTAATAATTTGCACTCCTGGGGCAGTTTTGTTGACAAATTTGAGATAGCTCAAAATTGAGAAATTTCAACAGGCGGCCAGTCATGGATTTTTCTCAAAATATAAAAGTTTCTGGATCACTAGGAAATTAGTCTAAAACAATGTGCCGATACCATACATGACCATAAAAATAATTATCTGCACTCCTTGAGCAATTTTGTTGACAAATTTGAGATAATTCAAAATTGAGAAATTTCAACACGCGGCCTGTCATGGATTTTCCCCAAAATATAAACATTTCATGATCACTAGCAGATTAGTCTAAAACAATGTGCTGACACTAGATGTGACCATACAAGTAATAATTTACATTCCTGGGGCAATTTTGTTGACAAATTTGAGATAGCTCAAAATTGAGAAACTTCAACAGGCGACCGGTCATGGATTTTTCTCATTATATAAAAGTTTCTGGATCACTAGGAAATTAGTCTAAAATAATGTGCTGACACTAGACATGACCATAAAAGTAATAATTTGCACTCCTGGGGCAGTTTTGTTGACAAATTTGAGATAGCTCAAAATTGAGAAATTTCAACAGGCGGCCAGTCATGGATTTTTCTCAAAATATAAAAGTTTCTGGATCACTAGGAAATTAGTCTAAAACAATGTGCCGATACCATACATGACCATAAAAGTAATTATCTGCACTCCTTGGGCAATTTTGTTGACAAATTTGAGATACCTCAAAATTGAGTAATTTCAACAGGCGGCCGGTCATAGATTTTTCCCAAAATATAAAAGTTTTTGGATCACTAGGAGATTAGTCTAAAACAATGTGCTGACACTAGACGACCATAAAAATAATAATCTGCACTCCTGGGGAAATTTTGTTGACAAATTTGAGATAGCTTAAAATTTAGAAATTTCAACAGGCGGCCAGTTATGGATTTCTCTCAAAATATAAAAGTTTCTGGATCAGTAGGAAATTAGTTTAAACCAATGTGCTGACACTAGACATGACCATAAAATTAATAATCTGCACTCCTGGGGCAATTTTTTTGACACATTTGAAATAGCTCAAAATTGAGTAATTTCAACAGGCGGCCGGTCATGGATTTTTCCCAAAATATACAAGTTTCTGGATCACCAGGAAATTAGTTTAAACCAATGTGCTGAGACTAGACATGACCATAAAAGTAATAATTTGCACTCCTGGGGCAATTTTGTTGATAAATTTAAAATCTCTCAACATTGAGAAATTTCAACAGGCGGCCGGTCATGGATTTTCTCCAAAAAACAAAAGTTTCTGTATCAGTAGGAAATTAGTCTAAAACAATGTGCTGACATTAGACATGACCATAAATGTAATAATTTGCACTCGTGGGGCAATTGTGTTAACAAATTTAAGATCTCTCAACATTGAGAAATTTCAACAGGCAGCCGGTCATGGATTTTCTCCAAAAAATAAAAGTTTCTGGATCAGTAGGAAATTAGTCTAAAACAATGTGCTGACACTAGACATGATCATAAATGTAATAATTAGCACTCGTGGGGCAATTTTGTCTACAAATTTGAGATAGCTCAAAATTGAGTAAAACAGTCGGCCGGTCATGGATTTTCCCAAAATATAAAAGTTTCTAGATCACTAGGAGATTAGTCTAAAAATGTGCTGACACTAGACAACCATAAAAATAATAATCTGCACTCCTTGGGCAATTTTGTTGACAAATTTGAGATAGCTCAAAATTGAGAAACTTCAACAGGCGACCGGTCATGGATTTTTCTCATTATATAAAAGTTTCTGGATCACTAGGAAATTAGTCTAAAATAATGTGCTGACACTAGACATGACCATAAAAGTAATAATTTGCACTCCTGGGGCAGTTTTGTTGACAAATTTGAGATAGCTCAAAATTGAGAAATTTCAACAGGCGGCCATTCATGGATTTTTCTCAAAATATAAAAGTTTCTGGATCACTAGGAAATTAGTCTAAAACAATGTGCCGATACCATACATGACCATAAAAGTAATTATCTGCACTCCTTGAGCAATTTTGTTGACAAATTTGAGATAGCTCAAAATTGAGAAATTTCAACACGCGGCCTGTCATGGATTTTCCCCAAAATATAAACATTTCATGATCACTAGCAGATTAGTCTAAAACAATGTGCTGACACTAGATGTGACCATACAAGTAATAATTTACATTCCTGGGGCAATTTTGTTGACAAATTTGAGATAGCTCAAAATTGAGAAACTTCAACAGGCGACCGGTCATGGATTTTTCTCATTATATAAAAGTTTCTGGATCACTAGGAAATTAGTCTAAAATAATGTGCTGACACTAGACATGACCATAAAAGTAATAATTTGCACTCCTGGGGCAGTTTTGTTGACAAATTTGAGATAGCTCAAAATTGAGAAATTTCAACAGGCGGCCAGTCATGGATTTTTCTCAAAATATAAAAGTTTCTGGATCACTAGGAAATTAGTCTAAAACAATGTGCCGATACCATACATGACCATAAAAGTAATTATCTGCACTCCTTGGGCAATTTTGTTGACAAATTTGAGATACCTCAAAATTGAGTAATTTCAACAGGCGGCCGGTCATAGATTTTTCCCAAAATATAAAAGTTTTTGGATCACTAGGAGATTAGTCTAAAACAATGTGCTGACACTAGACGACCATAAAAATAATAATCTGCACTCCTGGGGAAATTTTGTTGACAAATTTGAGATAGCTTAAAATTGAGTAAAACAGTCGGCCGGTCATGGATTTTTCTCAAAATATAAAAGTTTCTGGATCACTATGAGATTAGTCCAAAACAATGTGCTGACACTAGACGACCATAAAAATAATAATCTGCACTCCTGGGGAAATTTTGTTGACAAATTTGAGATAGCTTAAAATTTAGAAATTTCAACAGGCGGCCAGTTATGGATTTCTCTCAAAATATAAAAGTTTCTGGATCAGTAGGAAATTAGTTTAAACCAATGTGCTGACACTAGACATGACCATAAAAGTAATAATTTGCACTCCTGGGGCAATTTTATTGACAAATTTAAGATCTCTCAACATTGAGAAATTTCAACAGGCAGCCGGTCATGGATTTTCTCCAAAAAATAAAAGTTTCTGGATCATTAGGAAATTAGTCTAAAACAATGTGCTGACATTAGACATGACCATAAATGTAATAATTTGCACTCGTGGGGCAATTTTGTTGACAAATTTAAGATCTCTCAACATTGAGAAATTTCAACAGGCAGCCGGTCATGGATTTTCTCCAAAAAATAAAAGTTTCTGGATCAGTAGGATTAGTCTAAAACAATGTGCTGACACTAGACATGATCATAAATGTAATAATTTGCACTCGTGGGGCAATTTTGTTCACAAATTTGAGATAGTTCAAAATTGAGAAATTTCAACAGGCGGCCGGTGATGGTTTTTTCTCGAAATATAAAAGTTTCTGGATCACTAGGAAATTAGTCTAAAACAATGTGCTGACACTAGACATGACCATAAAAGTTATAATTTGCACTCGTGGGGAAATCTTTTTGACAAATTTAAGATAGCTCAAAATTGAGAAATTTCAACAGGCGGCAGGTCATGGATTTTTCTCAATATATACAAGTTTCTGTATCACTAGGAAATTAGTCTAAAGCATTTAATGTGCTGATACCATACATGTCCATAAAAGTAATAATCTGCACTCCTTGGGCAATTTTGTTGACAAATTTGAGATAGCTCAAAATTGAGAAACTTCAACAGGCGGCTAGTCATGGATTTTTCTCAATATATAAAAGTTTCTGGATCACTAGGAAATTAGTCTAAAATAATGTGCTGACACTAGACATGACCATAAAAGTAATAATTTGCACTCCTGGGGCAGTTTTGTTGACAAATTTGAGATAGCTCAAAATTGAGAAATGTCAACAGGCGGCCAGTCATGGATTTTTCTCAAAATATAAAAGTTTCTGGATCACTAGGAAATTAGTCTAAAACAATGTGCCGATACCATACATGACCATAAAAGTAATTATCTGCACTCCTTGAGCAATTTTGTTGACAAATTTGAGATAATTCAAAATTGAGAAATTTCAACACGCGGCCTGTCATGGATTTCCCCCAAAATATAAACATTTCATGATCACTAGCAGATTAGTCTAAAACAATGTGCTGACACTAGATGTGACCATACAAGTAATAATTTACATTCCTGGGGCAATTTTGTTGACAAATTTGAGATAGCTCAAAATTGAGAAACTTCAACAGGCGACCGGTCATGGATTTTTCTCATTATATAAAAGTTTCTGGATCACTAGGAAATTAGTCTAAAATAATGTGCTGACACTAGACGACCATAAAAATAATAATCTGCACTCCTGGGGAAATTTTGTTGACAAATTTGAGATAGCTTAAAATTTAGAAATTTCAACAGGCGGCCAGTTATGGATTTCTCTCAAAATATAAAAGTTTCTGGATCAGTAGGAAATTAGTTTAAACCAATGTGCTGACACTAGACATGACCATAAAATTAATAATCTGCACTCCTGGGGCAATTTTTTTGACACATTTGAAATAGCTCAAAATTGAGTAATTTCAACAGGCGGCCGGTCATGGATTTTTCCCAAAATATACAAGTTTCTGGATCACCAGGAAATTAGTTTAAACCAATGTGCTGAGACTAGACATGACCATAAAAGTAATAATTTGCACTCCTGGGGCAATTTTGTTGATAAATTTAAAATCTCTCAACATTGAGAAATTTCAACAGGCGGCCGGTCATGGATTTTCTCCAAAAAACAAAAGTTTCTGTATCAGTAGGAAATTAGTCTAAAACAATGTGCTGACATTAGACATGACCATAAATGTAATAATTTGCACTCGTGGGGCAATTGTGTTAACAAATTTAAGATCTCTCAACATTGAGAAATTTCAACAGGCAGCCGGTCATGGATTTTCTCCAAAAAATAAAAGTTTCTGGATCAGTAGGAAATTAGTCTAAAACAATGTGCTGACACTAGACATGATCATAAATGTAATAATTAGCACTCGTGGGGCAATTTTGTCTACAAATTTGAGATAGCTCAAAATTGAGTAAAACAGTCGGCCGGTCATGGATTTTCCCAAAATATAAAAGTTTCTAGATCACTAGGAGATTAGTCTAAAAATGTGCTGACACTAGACAACCATAAAAATAATAATCTGCACTCCTTGGGCAATTTTGTTGACAAATTTGAGATAGTTCAAAATTGAGAAATTTCAACAGGCGGCCGGTCATGGATTTTCCCCAAAATATAAACATTTCTTGATCACTAGCAAATTAGTCTAAAACAATGTGCTGACACTAGATGTGACCATAAAAGTAATAATTTACATTCCTGGGGCAATTTTGTTGACAAATTTGAGATAGCTCAAAATTGAGAAACTTCAACAGGCGGCTAGTCATGGATTTTTCTCAATATATAAAAGTTTCTGGATCACTAGGAAATTAGTCTAAAATAATGTGCTGACACTAGACATGACCATAAAAGTAATAATTTGCACTCCTGGGGCAGTTTTGTTGACAAATTTGAGATAGCTCAAAATTGAGAAATTTCAACAGCCATTTCAACGGCCATTCATGGATTTTTCTCAAAATATAAAAGTTTCTGGATCACTAGGAAATTAGTCTAAAACAATGTGCCGATACCATACATGACCATAAAAGTAATTATCTGCACTCCTTGAGCAATTTTGTTGACAAATTTGAGATAGCTCAAAATTGAGAAATTTCAACACGCGGCCTGTCATGGATTTTCCCCAAAATATAAACATTTCATGATCACTAGCAGATTAGTCTAAAACAATGTGCTGACACTAGATGTGACCATACAAGTAATAATTTACATTCCTGGGGCAATTTTGTTGACAAATTTGAGATAGCTCAAAATTGAGAAACTTCAACAGGCGACCGGTCATGGATTTTTCTCATTATATAAAAGTTTCTGGATCACTAGGAAATTAGTCTAAAATAATGTGCTGACACTAGACATGACCATAAAAGTAATAATTTGCACTCCTGGGGCAGTTTTGTTGACAAATTTGAGATAGCTCAAAATTGAGAAATTTCAACAGGCGGCCAGTCATGGATTTTTCTCAAAATATAAAAGTTTCTGGATCACTAGGAAATTAGTCTAAAACAATGTGCCGATACCATACATGACCATAAAAGTAATTATCTGCACTCCTTGGGCAATTTTGTTGACAAATTTGAGATACCTCAAAATTGAGTAATTTCAACAGGCGGCCGGTCATAGATTTTTCCCAAAATATAAAAGTTTTTGGATCACTAGGAGATTAGTCTAAAACAATGTGCTGACACTAGACGACCATAAAAATAATAATCTGCACTCCTGGGGAAATTTTGTTGACAAATTTGAGATAGCTTAAAATTGAGTAAAACAGTCGGCCCGTCATGGATTTTTCTCAAAATATAAAAGTTTCTGGATCACTATCAGATTAGTCCAAAACAATGTGCTGACACTAGACGACCATAAAAATAATAATCTGCACTCCTGGGGAAATTTTGTTGACAAATTGGAGATAGCTTAAAATTTAGAAATTTCAACAGGCGGCCAGTTATGGATTTCTCTCAAAATATAAAAGTTTCTGGATCAGTAGGAAATTAGTTTAAACCAATGTGCTGACACTAGACATGACCATAAAAGTAATAATTTGCACTCCTGGGGCAATTTTATTGACAAATTTAAGATCTCTCAACATTGAGAAATTTCAACAGGCAGCCGGTCATGGATTTTCTCCAAAAAATAAAAGTTTCTGGATCAGTAGGAAATTAGTCTAAAACAATGTGCTGACATTAGACATGACCATAAATGTAATAATTTGCACTCGTGGGGCAATTTTGTTGACAAATTTAAGATCTCTCAACATTGAGAAATTTCAACAGGCAGCCGGTCATGGATTTTCTCCAAAAAATAAAAGTTTCTGGATCAGTAGGAAATTAGTCTAAAACAATGTGCTGACACTAGACATGATCATAAATGTAATAATTTGCACTCGTGGGGCAATTTTGTTCACAAATTTGAGATAGTTCAAAATTGAGAAATTTCAACAGGCGGCCGGTGATGGTTTTTTCTCGAAATATAAAAGTTTCTGGATCACTAGGAAATTAGTCTAAAACAATGTGCTGACACTAGACATGACCATAAAAGTTATAATTTGCACTCGTGGGGAAATCTTTTTGACAAATTTAAGATAGCTCAAAATTGAGAAATTTCAACAGGCGGCAGGTCATGGATTTTTCTCAATATATACAAGTTTCTGTATCACTAGGAAATTAGTCTAAAGCATTTAATGTGCTGATACCATACATGTCCATAAAAGTAATAATCTGCACTCCTTGGGCAATTTTGTTGACAAATTTGAGATAGCTCAAAATTGAGAAACTTCAACAGGCGGCTAGTCATGGATTTTTCTCAATATATAAAAGTTTCTGGATCACTAGGAAATTAGTCTAAAATAATGTGCTGACACTAGACATGACCATAAAAGTAATAATTTGCACTCCTGGGGCAGTTTTGTTGACAAATTTGAGATAGCTCAAAATTGAGAAATTTCAACAGGCGGCCAGTCATGGATTTTTCTCAAAATATAAAAGTTTCTGGATCACTAGGAAATTAGTCTAAAACAATGTGCCGATACCATACATGACCATAAAAGTAATTATCTGCACTCCTTGAGCAATTTTGTTGACAAATTTGAGATAATTCAAAATTGAGAAATTTCAACACGCGGCCTGTCATGGATTTCCCCCAAAATATAAACATTTCATGATCACTAGCAGATTAGTCTAAAACAATGTGCTGACACTAGATGTGACCATACAAGTAATAATTTACATTCCTGGGGCAATTTTGTTGACAAATTTGAGATAGCTCAAAATTGAGAAACTTCAACAGGCGACCGGTCATGGATTTTTCTCATTATATAAAAGTTTCTGGATCACTAGGAAATTAGTCTAAAATAATGTGCTGACACTAGACATGACCATAAAAGTAATAATTTGCACTCCTGGGGCAGTTTTGTTGACAAATTTGAGATAGCTCAAAATTGAGAAATTTCAACAGGCGGCCAGTCATGGATTTTTCTCAAAATATAAAAGTTTCTGGATCACTAGGAAATTAGTCTAAAACAATGTGCCGATACCATACATGACCATAAAAGTAATTATCTGCACTCCTTGAGCAATTTTGTTGACAAATTTGAGATAATTCAAAATTGAGAAATTTCAACACGCGGCCTGTCATGGATTTTCCCCAAAATATAAACATTTCATGATCACTAGCAGATTAGTCTAAAACAATGTGCTGACACTAGATGTGACCATACAAGTAATAATTTACATTCCTGGGGCAATTTTGTTGACAAATTTGAGATAGCTCAAAATTGAGAAACTTCAACAGGCGACCGGTCATGGATTTTTCTCATTATATAAAAGTTTCTGGATCACTAGGAAATTAGTCTAAAATAATGTGCTGACACTAGACATGACCATAAAAGTAATAATTTGCACTCCTGGGGCAGTTTTGTTGACAAATTTGAGATAGCTCAAAATTGAGAAATTTCAACAGGCGGCCAGTCATGGATTTTTCTCAAAATATAAAAGTTTCTGGATCACTAGGAAATTAGTCTAAAACAATGTGCCGATACCATACATGACCATAAAAGTAATTATCTGCACTCCTTGGGCAATTTTGTTGACAAATTTGAGATACCTCAAAATTGAGTAATTTCAACAGGCGGCCGGTCATAGATTTTTCCCAAAATATAAAAGTTTTTGGATCACTAGGAGATTAGTCTAAAACAATGTGCTGACATTAGACGACCATAAAAATAATAATCTGCACTCCTGGGGAAATTTTGTTGACAAATTTGAGATAGCTTAAAATTGAGTAAAACAGTCGGCCCGTCATGGATTTTTCTCAAAATATAAAAGTTTCTGGATCACTATCAGATTAGTCCAAAACAATGTGCTGACACTAGACGACCATAAAAATAATAATCTGCACTCCTGGGGAAATTTTGTTGACAAATTTGAGATAGCTTAAAATTTAGAAATTTCAACAGGCGGCCAGTTATGGATTTCTCTCAAAATATAAAAGTTTCTGGATCAGTAGGAAATTAGTTTAAACCAATGTGCTGACACTAGACATGACCATAAAAGTAATAATTTGCACTCCTGGGGCAATTTTATTGACAAATTTAAGATCTCTCAACATTGAGAAATTTCAACAGGCAGCCGGTCATGGATTTTCTCCAAAAAATAAAAGTTTCTGGATCAGTAGGAAATTAGTCTAAAACAATGTGCTGACATTAGACATGACCATAAATGTAATAATTTGCACTCGTGGGGCAATTTTGTTGACAAATTTAAGATCTCTCAACATTGAGAAATTTCAACAGGCAGCCGGTCATGGATTTTCTCCAAAAAATAAAAGTTTCTGGATCAGTAGGAAATTAGTCTAAAACAATGTGCTGACACTAGACATGATCATAAATGTAATAATTTGCACTCGTGGGGCAATTTTGTTCACAAATTTGAGATAGTTCAAAATTGAGAAATTTCAACAGGCGGCCGGTGATGGTTTTTTCTCGAAATATAAAAGTTTCTGGATCACTAGGAAATTAGTCTAAAACAATGTGCTGACACTAGACATGACCATAAAAGTTATAATTTGCACTCGTGGGGAAATCTTTTTGACAAATTTAAGATAGCTCAAAATTGAGAAATTTCAACAGGCGGCAGGTCATGGATTTTTCTCAATATATACAAGTTTCTGTATCACTAGGAAATTAGTCTAAAGCATTTAATGTGCTGATACCATACATGTCCATAAAAGTAATAATCTGCACTCCTTGGGCAATTTTGTTGACAAATTTGAGATAGCTCAAAATTGAGAAACTTCAACAGGCGGCTAGTCATGGATTTTTCTCAATATATAAAAGTTTCTGGATCACTAGGAAATTAGTCTAAAATAATGTGCTGACACTAGACATGACCATAAAAGTAATAATTTGCACTCCTGGGGCAGTTTTGTTGACAAATTTGAGATAGCTCAAAATTGAGAAATTTCAACAGGCGGCCAGTCATGGATTTTTCTCAAAATATAAAAGTTTCTGGATCACTAGGAAATTAGTCTAAAACAATGTGCCGATACCATACATGACCATAAAAGTAATTATCTGCACTCCTTGAGCAATTTTGTTGACAAATTTGAGATAATTCAAAATTGAGAAATTTCAACACGCGGCCTGTCATGGATTTCCCCCAAAATATAAACATTTCATGATCACTAGCAGATTAGTCTAAAACAATGTGCTGACACTAGATGTGACCATACAAGTAATAATTTACATTCCTGGGGCAATTTTGTTGACAAATTTTTGATAGCTCAAAATTGAGAAACTTCAACAGGCGACCGGTCATGGATTTTTCTCATTATATAAAAGTTTCTGGATCACTAGGAAATTAGTCTAAAATAATGTGCTGACACTAGACATGACCATAAAAGTAATAATTTGCACTCCTGGGGCAGTTTTGTTGACAAATTTGAGATAGCTCAAAATTGAGAAATTTCAACAGGCGGCCAGTCATGGATTTTTCTCAAAATATAAAAGTTTCTGGATCACTAGGAAATTAGTCTAAAACAATGTGCCGATACCATACATGACCATAAAAGTAATTATCTGCACTCCTTGAGCAATTTTGTTGACAAATTTGAGATAATTCAAAATTGAGAAATTTCAACACGCGGCCTGTCATGGATTTTCCCCAAAATATAAACATTTCATGATCACTAGCAGATTAGTCTAAAACAATGTGCTGACACTAGATGTGACCATACAAGTAATAATTTACATTCCTGGGGCAATTTTGTTGACAAATTTGAGATAGCTCAAAATTGAGAAACTTCAACAGGCGACCGGTCATGGATTTTTCTCATTATATAAAAGTTTCTGGATCACTAGGAAATTAGTCTAAAATAATGTGCTGACACTAGACATGACCATAAAAGTAATAATTTGCACTCCTGGGGCAGTTTTGTTGACAAATTTGAGATAGCTCAAAATTGAGAAATTTCAACAGGCGGCCAGTCATGGATTTTTCTCAAAATATAAAAGTTTCTGGATCACTAGGAAATTAGTCTAAAACAATGTGCCGATACCATACATGACCATAAAAGTAATTATCTGCACTCCTTGGGCAATTTTGTTGACAAATTTGAGATAGCTCAAAATTGAGAAATTTCAACAGGCGGCCGGTCATAGATTTTTCCCAAAATATAAAAGTTTTTGGATCACTAGGAGATTAGTCTAAAACAATGTGCTGACACTAGACGACCATAAAAATAATAATCTGCACTCCTGGGGAAATTTTGTTGACAAATTTGAGATAGCTTAAAATTTAGAAATTTCAACAGGCGGCCAGTTATGGATTTCTCTCAAAATATAAAAGTTTCTGGATCAGTAGGAAATTAGTTTAAACCAATGTGCTGACACTAGACATGACCATAAAATTAATAATCTGCACTCCTGGGGCAATTTTTTTGACACATTTGAAATAGCTCAAAATTGAGTAATTTCAACAGGCGGCCGGTCATGGATTTTTCCCAAAATATACAAGTTTCTGGATCACCAGGAAATTAGTTTAAACCAATGTGCTGAGACTAGACATGACCATAAAAGTAATAATTTGCACTCCTGGGGCAATTTTGTTGATAAATTTAAAATCTCTCAACATTGAGAAATTTCAACAGGCGGCCGGTCATGGATTTTCTCCAAAAAACAAAAGTTTCTGTATCAGTAGGAAATTAGTCTAAAACAATGTGCTGACATTAGACATGACCATAAATGTAATAATTTGCACTCGTGGGGCAATTGTGTTAACAAATTTAATATCTCTCAACATTGAGACATTTCAACAGGCAGCCGGTCATGGATTTTCTCCAAAAAATAAAAGTTTCTGGATCAGTAGGAAATTAGTCTAAAACAATGTGCTGACACTAGACATGATCATAAATGTAATAATTAGCACTCGTGGGGCAATTTTGTTGACAAATTTGAGATAGCTCAAAATTGAGTAAAACAGTCGGCCGGTCATGGATTTTCCCAAAATATAAAAGTTTCTAGATCACTAGGAGATTAGTCTAAAAATGTGCTGACACTAGACAACCATAAAAATAATAATCTGCACTCCTTGGGCAATTTTGTTGACAAATTTGAGATAGTTCAAAATTGAGAAATTTCAACAGGCGGCCGGTCATGGATTTTCCCCAAAATATAAACATTTCTTGATCACTAGCAAATTAGTCTAAAACAATGTGCTGACACTAGATGTGACCATAAAAGTAATAATTTACATTCCTGGAGCAATTTTGTTGACAAATTTGAGATAGCTCAAAATTGAGAAACTTCAACAGGCGGCTAGTCATGGATTTTTCTCAATATATAAAAGTTTCTGGATCACTAGGAAATTAGTCTAAAATAATGTGCTGACACTAGACATGACCATAAAAGTAATAATTTGCACTCCTGGGGCAGTTTTGTTGACAAATTTGAGATAGCTCAAAATTGAGAAATTTCAACAGGCGGCCAGTCATGGATTTTTCTCAAAATATAAAAGTTTCTGGATCACTAGGAAATTAGTCTAAAACAATGTGCCGATACCATACATGACCATAAAAGTAATTATCTGCACTCCTTGAGCAATTTTGTTGACAAATTTGAGATAATTCAAAATTGAGAAATTTCAACACGTTGCCTGTCATGGATTTTCCCCAAAATATAAACATTTCATGATCACTAGCAGATTAGTCTAAAACAATGTGCTGACACTAGATGTGACCATACAAGTAATAATTTACATTCCTGGGGCAATTTTGTTGACAAATTTGAGATAGCTCAAAATTGAGAAACTTCAACAGGCGACCGGTCATGGATTTTTCTCATTATATAAAAGTTTCTGGATCACTAGGAAATTAGTCTAAAATAATGTGCTGACACTAGACATGACCATAAAAGTAATAATTTGCACTCCTGGGGCAGTTTTGTTGACAAATTTGAGATAGCTCAAAATTGAGAAATTTCAACAGGCGGCCAGTCATGGATTTTTCTCAAAATATAAAAGTTTCTGGATCACTAGGAAATTAGTCTAAAACAATGTGCCGATACCATACATGACCATAAAAGTAATTATCTACACTCCTTGGGCAATTTTGTTGACAAATTTGAGATAGCTCAAAATTGAGAAATTTCAACAGGCGGCCGGTCATAGATTTTTCCCAAAATATAAAAGTTTTTGGATCACTAGGAGATTAGTCTAAAACAATGTGCTGACACTAGACGACCATAAAAATAATAATCTGCACTCCTGGGGAAATTTTGTTGACAAATTTGAGATAGCTTAAAATTTAGAAATTTCAACAGGCGGCCAGTTATGGATTTCTCTCAAAATATAAAAGTTTCTGGATCAGTAGGAAATTAGTTTAAACCAATGTGCTGACACTAGACATGACCATAAAATTAATAATCTTCACTCCTGGGGCAATTTTTTTGACACATTTGAAATAGCTCAAAATTGAGTAATTTCAACAGGCGGCCGGTCATGGATTTTTCCCAAAATATACAAGTTTCTGGATCACCAGGAAATTAGTTTAAACCAATGTGCTGAGACTAGACATGACCATAAAAGTAATAATTTGCACTCCTGGGGCAATGTTGTTTATAAATTTAAAATCTCTCAACATTGAGAAATTTCAACAGGCGGCCGGTCATGGATTTTCTCCAAAAAACAAAAGTTTCTGTATCAGTAGGAAATTAGTCTAAAACAATGTGCTGACATTAGACATGACCATAAATGTAATAATTTGCACTCGTGGGGCAATTGTGTTAACAAATTTAATATCTCTCAACATTGAGAAATTTCAACAGGCAGCCGGTCATTTATTTTCTCCAAAAAATAAAAGTTTCTGGATCAGTAGGAAATTAGTCTAAAACAATGTGCTGACACTAGACATGATCATAAATGTAATAATTAGCACTCGTGGGGCAATTTTGTTGACAAATTTGAGATAGCTCAAAATTGAGTAAAACAGTCGGCCGGTCATGGATTTTCCCAAAATATAAAAGTTTCTAGATCACTAGGAGATTAGTCTAAAAATGTGCTGACACTAGACAACCATAAAAATAATAATCTGCACTCCTTGGGCAATTTTGTTGACAAATTTGAGATAGTTCAAAATTGAGAAATTTCAACAGGCGGCAGGTCATGGATTTTCCCCAAAATATAAACATTTCTTGATCACTAGCAAATTAGTCTAAAACAATGTGCTGACACTAGACATGACCATAAAAGTAATAATTTGCACTCCTGGGGCAGTTTTGTTGACAAATTTGAGATAGCTCAAAATTGAGAAATTTCAACAGGCGGCCAGTCATGGATTTTTCTCAAAATATAAAAGTTTCTGGATCACTAGGAAATTAGTCTAAAACAATGTGCCGATACCATACATGACCATAAAAGTAATTATCTGCACTCCTTGGGCAATTTTGTTGACAAATTTGAGATACCTCAAAATTGAGTAATTTCAACAGGCGGCCGGTCATAGATTTTTCCCAAAATATAAAAGTTTTTGGATCACTAGGAGATTAGTCTAAAACAATGTGCTGACACTAGACGACCATAAAAATAATAATCTGCACTCCTGGGGAAATTTTGTTGACAAATTTGAGATAGCTTAAAATTGAGTAAAACAGTCGGCCGGTCATGGATTTTTCTCAAAATATAAAAGTTTCTGGATCACTAGGAGATTAGTCCAAAACAATGTGCTGACACTAGACGACCATAAAAATAATAATCTGCACTCCTGGGGAAATTTTGTTGACAAATTTGAGATAGCTTAAAATTTAGAAATTTCAACAGGCGGCCAGTTATGGATTTCTCTCAAAATATAAAAGTTTCTGGATCAGTAGGAAATTAGTTTAAACCAATGTGCTGACACTAGACATGACCATAAAAGTAATAATTTGCACTCCTGGGGCAATTTTATTGACAAATTTAAGATCTCTCAACATTGAGAAATTTCAACAGGCAGCCGGTCATGGATTTTCTCCAAAAAATAAAAGTTTCTCGATCAGTAGGAAATTAGTCTAAAACAATGTGCTGACATTAGACATGACCATAAATGTAATAATTTGCACTCGTGGGGCAATTTTGTTGACAAATTTAAGATCTCTCAACATTGAGAAATTTCAACAGGCAGCCGGTCATGGATTTTCTCCAAAAAATAAAAGTTTCTGGATCAGTAGGAAATTAGTCTAAAACAATGTGCTGACACTAGACATGATCATAAATGTAATAATTAGCACTCGTGGGGCAATTTTGTTGACAAATTTGAGATAGCTCAAAATTGAGTAAAACAGTCGGCCGGTCATGGATTTTCCCAAAATATAAAAGTTTCTACATCACTAGGAGATTAGTCTAAAAATGTGCTGACACTAGACAACCATAAAAATAATAATCTGCACTCCTTGGGCAATTTTGTTGACAAATTTGAGATAGTTCAAAATTGAGAAATTTCAACAGGCGGCAGGTCATGGATTTTCCCCAAAATATAAACATTTCTTGATCACTAGCAAATTAGTCTAAAACAATGTGCTGACACTAGATGTGACCATAAAAGTAATAATTTACATTCCTGGGGCAATTTTGTTGACAAATTTGAGATAGCTCAAAATTGAGAAACTTCAACAGGCGGCTAGTCATGGATTTTTCTCAATATATAAAAGTTTCTGGATCACTAGGAAATTAGTCTAAAATAATGTGCTGACACTAGACATGACCATAAAAGTAATAATTTGCACTCCTGGGGCAGTTTTGTTGACAAATTTGAGATAGCTCAAAATTGAGAAATTTCAACAGGCGGCCAGTCATGGATTTTTCTCAAAATATAAAAGTTTCTGGATCACTAGGAAATTAGTCTAAAACAATGTGCCGATACCATACATGACCATAAAAGTAATTATCTGCACTCCTTGAGCAGTTTTGTTGACAAATTTGAGATAATTCAAAATTGAGAAATTTCAACACGCGGCCTGTCATGGATGTTCCCCAAAATATAAACATTTCATGATCACTAGCAGATTAGTCTAAAACAATGTGCTGACACTAGATGTGACCATACAAGTAATAATTTACATTCCTGGGGCAATTTTGTTGACAAATTTGAGATAGCTCAAAATTGAGAAACTTCAACAGGCGACCGGTCATGGATTTTTCTCATTATATAAAAGTTTCTGGATCACTAGGAAATTAGTCTAAAATAATGTGCTGACACTAGACATGACCATAAAAGTAATAATTTGCACTCCTGGGGCAGTTTTGTTGACAAATTTGAGATAGCTCAAAATTGAGAAATTTCAACAGGCGGCCATTCATGGATTTTTCTCAAAATATAAAAGTTTCTGGATCACTAGGAAATTAGTCTAAAACAATGTGCCGATACCATACATGACCATAAAAGTAATTATCTGCACTCCTTGGGCAATTTTGTTGACAAATTTGAGATACCTCAAAATTGAGTAATTTCAACAGGCGGCCGGTCATAGATTTTTCCCAAAATATAAAAGTTTTTGGATCACTAGGAGATTAGTCTAAAACAATGTGCTGACACTAGACGACCATAAAAATAATAATCTGCACTCCTGGGGAAATTTTGTTGACAAATTTGAGATAGCTTAAAATTGAGTAAAACAGTCGGCCGGTCATGGATTTTTCTCAAAATATAAAAGTTTCTGGATCACTAGGAGATTAGTCCAAAACAATGTGCTGACACTAGACGACCATAAAAATAATAATCTGCACTCCTGGGGAAATTTTGTTGACAAATTTGAGATAGCTTAAAATTTAGAAATTTCAACAGGCGGCCAGTTATGGATTTCTCTCAAAATATAAAAGTTTCTGGATCAGTAGGAAATTAGTTTAAACCAATGTGCTGACACTAGACATGACCATAAAAGTAATAATTTGCACTCCTGGGGCAATTTTATTGACAAATTTAAGATCTCTCAACATTGAGAAATTTCAACAGGCAGCCGGTCATGGATTTTCTCCAAAAAATAAAAGTTTCTCGATCAGTAGGAAATTAGTCTAAAACAATGTGCTGACATTAGACATGACCATAAATGTAATAATTTGCACTCGTGGGGCAATTTTGTTGACAAATTTAAGATCTCTCAACATTGAGAAATTTCAACAGGCAGCCGGTCATGGATTTTCTCCAAAAAATAAAAGTTTCTGGATCAGTAGGAAATTAGTCTAAAACAATGTGCTGACACTAGACATGATCATAAATGTAATAATTTGCACTCGTGGGGCAATTTTGTTCACAAATTTGAGATAGTTCAAAATTGAGAAATTTCAACAGGCGGCCGGTGATGGTTTTTTCTCGAAATATAAAAGTTTCTTGATCACTAGGAAATTAGTCTAAAACAATGTGCTGACACTAGACATGACCATAAAAGTTATAATTTGCACTCGTGGGGAAATCTTTTTGACAAATTTAAGATAGCTCAAAATTGAGAAATTTCAACAGGCGGCAGGTCATGGATTTTTCTCAATATATACAAGTTTCTGTATCACTAGGAAATTAGTCTAAAGCATTTAATGTGCTGATACCATACATGTCCATAAAAGTAATAATCTGCACTCCTTGGGCAATTTTGTTGACAAATTTGAGATAGCTCAAAATTGAGAAACTTCAACAGGCGGCTAGTCATGGATTTTTCTCAATATATAAAAGTTTCTGGATCACTAGGAAATTAGTCTAAAATAATGTGCTGACACTAGACATGACCATAAAAGTAATAATTTGCACTCCTGGGGCAGTTTTGTTGACAAATTTGAGATAGCTCAAAATTGAGAAATTTCAACAGGCGGCCAGTCATGGATTTTTCTCAAAATATAAAAGTTTCTGGATCACTAGGAAATTAGTCTAAAACAATGTGCCGATACCATACATGACCATAAAAGTAATTATCTGCACTCCTTGAGCAATTTTGTTGACAAATTTGAGATAATTCAAAATTGAGAAATTTCAACACGCGGCCTGTCATGGATTTTCCCCAAAATATAAACATTTCATGATCACTAGCAGATTAGTCTAAAACAATGTGCTGACACTAGATGTGACCATACAAGTAATAATTTACATTCCTGGGGCAATTTTGTTGACAAATTTGAGATAGCTCAAAATTGAGAAACTTCAACAGGCGACCGGTCATGGATTTTTCTCATTATATAAAAGTTATGGATCACTAGGAAATTAGTCTAAAATAATGTGCTGACACTAGACATGACCATAAAAGTAATAATTTGCACTCCTGGGGCAGTTTTGTTGACAAATTTGAGATACCTCAAAATTGAGTAATTTCAACAGGCGGCCGGTCATAGATTTTTCCCAAAATATAAAAGTTTTTGGATCACTAGGAGATTAGTCTAAAACAATGTGCTGACACTAGACGACCATAAAAATAATAATCTGCACTCCTGGGGAAATTTTGTTGACAAATTTGAGATAGCTTAAAATTGAGTAAAACAGTCGGCCGGTCATGGATTTTTCTCAAAATATAAAAGTTTCTGGATCACTAGGAGATTAGTCCAAAACAATGTGCTGACACTAGACGACCATAAAAATAATAATCTGCACTCCTGGGGAAATTTTGTTGACAAATTTGAGATAGCTTAAAATTTAGAAATTTCAACAGGCGGCCAGTTATGGATTTCTCTCAAAATATAAAAGTTTCTGGATCAGTAGGAAATTAGTTTAAACCAATGTGCTGACACTAGACATGACCATAAAAGTAATAATTTGCACTCCTGGGGCAATTTTATTGACAAATTTAAGATCTCTCAACATTGAGAAATTTCAACAGGCAGCCGGTCATGGATTTTCTCCAAAAAATAAAAGTTTCTGGATCAGTAGGAAATTAGTCTAAAACAATGTGCTGACATTAGACATGACCATAAATGTAATAATTTGCACTCGTGGGGCAATTTTGTTGACAAATTTAAGATCTCTCAACATTGAGAAATTTCAACAGGCAGCCGGTCATGGATTTTCTCCAAAAAATAAAAGTTTCTGGATCAGTAGGAAATTAGTCTAAAACAATGTGCTGACACTAGACATGACCATAAAAGTTATAATTTGCACTCGTGGGGAAATCTTTTTGACAAATTTAAGATAGCTCAAAATTGAGAAATTTCAACAGGCGGCAGGTCATGGATTTTTCTCAATATATACAAGTTTCTGTATCACTAGGAAATTAGTCTAAAGCATTTAATGTGCTGATACCATACATGTCCATAAAAGTAATAATCTGCACTCCTTGGGCAATTTTGTTGACAAATTTGAGGTAGCTAAAAATTCAGAAACTTCAACAGGCGGCCAGTCATGGATTTTTCTCAATATATAAAAGTTTCTGGATCACTAGGAAATTAGTCTAAAATAATGTGCTGACACTAGACATGACCACAAAAGTAATAATTTGCACTCCTGGGGCAGTTTTGTTGACAAATTTGAGATAGCTCAAAATTGAGAAATTTTAACAGGCAGCCAGTCATGGATTTTTCTCAAAATATAAAAGTTTCTGGATCACTAGGAAATTAGTCTAAAACAATGTGCCGATACCATACATGACCATAAAAGTAATTATCTGCACTCCTTGGGCAATTTTGTTGACAAATTTGAGATACCTCAAAATTGAGTAATTTCAACAGGCGGCCGGTCATGGATTTTTCCCAAAATATAAAAGTTTTTGGATCACTAGGAGATTAGTCTAAAACAATGTGCTGACACTAGACGACCATAAAAATAATAATCGGCCGGTCATGGATTTTCCCAAAATATAAAAGTTTCTGGATCACTAGGAGATTAGTCTAAAACAATGTGCTGATACCATACATGACCATAAAAGTAATTATCTGCACTTCTTGAGCAATTTTGTTGACAAATTTGAGATAATTCAAAATTAGTCTAAAACAATGTGCTGACACTAGACATAACCATAAAAGTAATAATTTGCACTCCTGGGGAAATTTTTTTGACAAATTTGAGATAGCGTAAAATTGAGTAAAACAGTCGGCCGGTCATGGATTTTCCCAAAATATAAAAGTTTCTGGATCACTAGGAGATTAGTCTAAAACAATGTGCTGATACCATACATGACCATAAAAGTAATTATCTGCACTCCTTGAGCAATTTTGTTGACAAATTTGAGATAATTCAAAATTGAGAAATTTCAACAGGCGGCCTGTCATGGATTTTCCCCAAAATATAAACATTTCTTGATCACTAGCAAATTAGTCTAAAACAATTTGCTGACACTAGATGTGACCATACAAGTAATAATTTACATTCCTGGGGCAAATTTGTTGACAAATTTGAGATAGCTCAAAATTCAGAAACTTCAACAGGCGGCCGGTCATGGATTTTCTCCAAAAAATAAAAGTTTCTGGATCAGTAGGAAATTAGTCTAAAACAATGTGCTGACACTAGACATGATCATAAATGTAATAATTTGCACTCGTGGGGCAATTTTGTTCACAAATTTGAGATAGTTCAAAATTGAGAAATTTCAACAGGCGGCCGGTGATGGTTTTTTCTCGAAATATAAAAGTTTCTTGATCACTAGGAAATTAGTCTAAAACAATGTGCTGACACTAGATATGACCATAAAAGTTATAATTTGCACTCGTGGGGAAATCTTTTTGACAAATTTAAGATAGCTCAAAATTGAGAAATTTCAACAGGCGGCAGGTCATGGATTTTTCTCAATATATACAAGTTTCTGTATCACTAGGAAATTAGTCTAAAGCATTTAATGTGCTGATACCATACATGTCCATAAAAGTAATAATCTGCACTCCTTGGGCAATTTTGTTGACAAATTTGAGATAGCTCAAAATTGAGAAACTTCAACAGGCGGCTAGTCATGGATTTTTCTCAATATATAAAAGTTTCTGGATCACTAGGAAATTAGTCTAAAATAATGTGCTGACACTAGACATGACCATAAAAGTAATAATTTGCACTCCTGGGGCAGTTTTGTTGACAAATTTGAGATAGCTCAAAATTGAGAAATTTCAACAGGCGGCCAGTCATGGATTTTTCTCAAAATATAAAAGTTTCTGGATCACTAGGAAATTAGTCTAAAACAATGTGCCGATACCATACATGACCATAAAAGTAATTATCTGCACTCCTTGAGCAATTTTGTTGACAAATTTGAGATAATTCAAAATTGAGAAATTTCAACACGCGGCCTGTCATGGATGTTCCCCAAAATATAAACATTTCATGATCACTAGCAGATTAGTCTAAAACAATGTGCTGACACTAGATGTGACCATACAAGTAATAATTTACATTCCTGGGGCAATTTTGTTGACAAATTTGAGATAGCTCAAAATTGAGAAACTTCAACAGGCGACCGGTCATGGATTTTTCTCATTATATAAAAGTTTCTGGATCACTAGGAAATTAGTCTAAAATAATGTGCTGACACTAGACATGACCATAAAAGTAATAATTTGCACTCCTTGGGCAATTTTGTTGACAAATTTGAGATAGCTCAAAATTGAGTAATTTCAACAGGTGGCCAGACATGGATTTTTCTCAAAATATAAAAGTTTCTGGATCACTAGGAGATTAGTCCAAAACACTCCTGGGGAAATTTCAACAGGCGGCCAGTCATGGATTTTTCTCAAAATATAAAAGTTTCTGGATCACTAGGAAATTAGTCTAAAACAATGTGCCGATACCATACATGACCATAAAAGTAATTATCTGCACTCCTTGGGCAATTTTGTTGACAAATTTGAGATACCTCAAAATTGAGTAATTTCAACAGGCGGCCGGTCATAGATTTTTCCCAAAATATAAAAGTTTTTGGATCACTAGGAGATTAGTCTAAAACAATGTGCTGACACTAGACGACCATAAAAATAATAATCTGCACTCCTGGGGAAATTTTGTTGACAAATTTGAGATAGCTTAAAATTTAGAAATTTCAACAGGCGGCCAGTTATGGATTTCTCTCAAAATATAAAAGTTTCTGGATCAGTAGGAAATTAGTTTAAACCAATGTGCTGACACTAGACATGACCATAAAAGTAATAATTTGCACTCCTGGGGCAATTTTATTGACAAATTTAAGATCTCTCAACATTGAGAAATTTCAACAGGCAGCCGGTCATGGATTTTCTCCAAAAAATAAAAGTTTCTCGATCAGTAGGAAATTAGTCTAAAACAATGTGCTGACATTAGACATGACCATAAATTTAATAATTTGCACTCGTGGGGCAATTTTGTTGACAAATTTAAGATCTCTCAACATTGAGAAATTTCAACAGGCAGCCGGTCATGGATTTTCTCCAAAAAATAAAAGTTTCTGGATCAGTAGGAAATTAGTCTAAAACAATGTGCTGACACTAGACATGACCATAAAAGTTATAATTTGCACTCGTGGGGAAATCTTTTTGACAAATTTAAGATAGCTCAAAATTGAGAAATTTCAACAGGCGGCAGGTCATGGATTTTTCTCAATATATACAAGTTTCTGTATCACTAGGAAATTAGTCTAAAGCATTTAATGTGCTGATACCATACATGTCCATAAAAGTAATAATCTGCACTCCTTGGGCAATTTTGTTGACAAATTTGAGATAGCTCAAAATTGAGTAATTTCAACAGGTGGCCAGACATGGATTTTTCTCAAAATATAAAAGTTTCTGGATCACTAGGAGATTAGTCCAAAACAATGTGCTGACACTAGACATGACCATAAAAGTAATAATTATCACTCCTGGGGCAATTTTGTTGACACATTTGAAATAGCTCAAAATTGAGTAATTTCAACAGGCGGCCGGTCATGGATTTTTCCCAAAATATACAAGTTTCTGGATCAGTAGAAAATTAGTTTAAACCAATGTGCTGACACTAGACATGACCATAAAAGTAATAATTTACATTCCTGGGGCAATTTTGTTGACAAATTTGAGGTAGCTAAAAATTCAGAAACTTCAACAGGCGGCCAGTCATGGATTTTTCTCAATATATAAAAGTTTCTGGATCACTAGGAAATTAGTCTAAAATAATGTGCTGACACTAGACATGACCACAAAAGTAATAATTTGCACTCCTGGGGCAGTTTTGTTGACAAATTTGAGATAGCTCAAAATTGAGTAATTTCAACAGGCGGCCGGTCATGGATTTTTCCCAAAATATAAAAGTTTTTGGATCACTAGGAGATTAGTCTAAAACAATGTGCTGACACTAGACGACCATAAAAATAATAATCGGCCGGTCATGGATTTTCCCCAAATATAAAAGTTTCTGGATCACTAGGAGATTAGTCTAAAACAATGTGCTGATACCATACATGACCATAAAAGTAATTATCTGCACTTCTTGAGCAATTTTGTTGACAAATTTGAGATAATTCAAAATTAGTCTAAAACAATGTGCTGACACTAGACATAACCATAAAAGTAATAATTTGCACTCCTGGGGAAATTTTTTTGACAAATTTGAGATAGCGTAAAATTGAGTAAAACAGTCGGCCGGTCATGGATTTTCCCAAAATATAAAAGTTTCTGGATCACTAGGAGATTAGTCTAAAACAATGTGCTGATACCATACATGACCATAAAAGTAATTATCTGCACTCCTTGAGCAATTTTGTTGACAAATTTGAGATAATTCAAAATTGAGAAATTTCAACAGGCGGCCTGTCATGGATTTTCCCCAAAATATAAACATTTCTTGATCACTAGCAAATTAGTCTAAAACAATTTGCTGACACTAGATGTGACCATACAAATAATAATTTACATTCCTGGGGCAAATTTGTTGACAAATTTGAGATAGCTCAAAATTCAGAAACTTCAACAGGCGGCCGGTCATGGATTTTTCTCAATATATAAAAGTATCTGGATCACTAGGAAATTAGTCTAAAACAATGTGCTGACGACACTAGACATGACCATAAAAGTAATAATTTGCACTCCTTTGGGCAATTTTGTTGACAAATTTGAGATAGTTCAAAATTGAGAAATTCCAACAGGCGGTCGGTCATGGATTTTCCCCAAAATTTAAACATTTCTTGATCACTAGGAAATTAGTCTAAAACAATGTGCTGACACTAGACATAACCATAAAAGTAATAATTTGCACTCCTGGGGAAATTTTTTTGACAAATTTACGATGTCTGAAAATTAAGAAATTTCAACAGGCGGCCGGTCATGGTTTTTACTCAATATATAAAAGTTTCTGGATCACTAGGAAATTAGTCTAAAACAATGTGATTACACTAGACATGACCATAAAAGTAATAATTTGAACTCCTGGGGCAGTTTTGTTGACAAATTTAAGATAGCTCAAAATTGAGAAATTTCAACAGGCGGCCGGTCATGGATTTTTCTCAAAATATAAAAGTTTCTGGATCACTAGGAAATTAGTCTAAAACAATGTGCTGATTCTAGACACGACCATAAAAGTTATAATTTGCACTTCTGGGGACATTTTGTTGACAAATTTATGATGTCTCAAAATTAAGAAATTTCAACAGGCGGCCGGTCATGGTTTTTTCTCAATATATAAAAGTTTCTGGATCCCAAGGAAATTAGTCTAAAACAATGTGCTGACACTAGACATGACCATAAATGTAATAATTTGAACTCCTGGGGCAGTTTTGTTGACAAATTTAAGATAGCTCAAAATTGAGAAATTTCAACAGGCGGCCGGTCATGGTTTTTCTCAAATTGATAAAAGTTTCTGGATCACTAGGAAATTAGTCTAAACCAATGTGCTGACACTAGACTTGACCATAAAAGTTATAATTTGCACTCCTGGGGCAATTTTTTTGACAAATTTAAGATAGCTCAAAATTGTGAAATTTCAACAGGCCGCCGGTCATGAATTTTTCTCAATATATAAAAGTTTCTGGATTACTAGGAAATTAGTCTAAAACAATGTGCTGACACTAGACATAACCATAAAAGTAATAATTTGCACTCCTGGGAAAATTTTTTTGACAAATTTATGATGTCTCAGAATTAATAAATTTCAACAGGCGGCCGGTCATGGATTTTTCTCAAAATATAAAAGTTTCTGGATCACTAGGAAATTAGTCTAAAACAATGTGCTGACACTAGACTTGACCATAAAAGTAATAATTTTCACTCCTGGGGCAGTTTTGTTGACAAATTTAAGAAAGCTCAGAATTGAGAAATTCCAACAGGAGGCCGGTCATGGATTTTTTTCAAAATATAAAAGTTTCTGGATCACTAGGAAATTAGTCTAAAACAATGTGCTGATACTAGACATGACCATAAAAGTAATAATTTGCACTCCTTGGGCAATTTTGTTGACAAATTTGAGATAGTTCAAAATTGAGAAATTTCAACAGGCGGTCGGTCATGGATTTTCCCCAAAATTTAAACATTTCTTGATCACTAGGAAATTAGTCTAAAACAATGTGCTGACACTAGACATAACCATAAAAGTAATAATTTGCACTCCTGGGAAAATTTTTTTGACAAATTTACGATGTCTCAAAATTAAGAAATTTCAACAGTCATGGTTTTTTCTCAATATATAAAAGTTTCTGGATCACTAGGAAATTAGTCTAAAACAATGTGATGACACTAGACATGACCATAAAAGTAATAATTTGAACTCCTGGGGCAGTTTTGTTGACAAATTTAAGATAGCTCAAAATTGAGTAATTTCATTGATTTTTCTCAATATATAAAAGTTTCTGTATCACTAGGAAATTAGTCTAAAACAATGTGCTGACACTAAACATGACCATAAAAGTAATAATTTGCACTCCTGTGTAAATTTTTTTGACAAATTTATGATGTCTCAGAATTAAGAAATTTCAACAGGCGGCCAGTCATGGATTTTTCTCAAAAAATAAAAGTTTCTGGATCACTAGCAAATTAGTCTAAAACAATGTGCTGACACTAGACATGACCATAAAAGTAATAATTTGCACTCCTGGGGCAATTTTCTTGACACATTTAAGATCTCTCAAAATTGAGAAATTTCAACAGACGGCCAGTAATGAATTTTTCCCAAAATATAAACATTTCTGGATCACTGGGAAATTAGTCCAAAACAATGTGCTGACACAAGACATGACCATAAAATTAATAATCTGCACTCCTGGGGCAATTTTTTTGACACATTTGAAATAGCTCAAAATTGAGTAATTTCAACAGGCGGCCGGTCATGGATTTTTCCCAAAATATACAAGTTTCTGGATCACTAGGAAATTAGTTTAAACCAATGTGCTGAGACTAGACATGACCATAAAAGTAATAATTTGCACTCCTGGGGCAATTTTGTTGATAAAATTAAAATCTCTCAACATTGAGAAATTTCAACAGGCGGCCGGTCATGGATTTTCTCCAAAAAACAAAAGTTTCTGGATCAGTAGGAAATTAGTCTAAAACAATGTGCTGACATTAGACATGACCATAAATGTAATAATTTGCACTCGTGGGGCAATTGTGTTAACAAATTTAAGATCTCTCAACATTGAGAAATTTCAACAGGCAGCCGGTCATGGATTTTCTCCAAAAAATAAAAGTTTCTGGATCAGTAGGAAATTAGTCTAAAAATGTGCTGACACTAGACAACCATAAAAATAATAATCTGCACTCCTGGGGAAATTTTGTTGACAAATTTGAGATAGCTTAAAATTGAGTAAAACAGTCGGCCGGTCATGGATTTTCCCAAAATATAAAAGTTTCTGGATCACTAGGAAATTAGTCTAAAACAATGTGCCGATACCATACATGACCATAAAAGTAATTATCTGCACTCCTTGGGCAATTTTGTTGACAAATTTGAGATAGTTCAAAATTGAGAAATTTCAACAGGCGGCAGGTCATGGATTTTCCCCAAAATATAAACATTTCTTGATCACTAGCAAATTAGTCTAAAACAATGTGCTGACACTAGATGTGACCATAAAAGTAATAATTTACATTCCTGGGGCAATTTTGTTGACAAATTTGAGATAGCTCAAAATTGAGAAACTTCAACAGGCGGCTAGTCATGGATTTTTCTCAATATATAAAAGTTTCTGGATCACTAGGAAATTAGTCTAAAATAATGTGCTGACACTAGACATGACCATAGAAGTAATAATTTGCACTCCTGGGGCAGTTTTGTTGACAAATTTGAGGTAGCTCAAAATTCAGAAACTTCAACAGGCGGCCAGTCATGGATTTTTCTCAATATATAAAAGTTTCTGGATCACTAGGAAATTAGTCTAAAATAATGTGCTGACACTAGACATGACCACAAAAGTAATAATTTGCACTCCTGGGGCAGTTTTGTTGACAAATTTGAGATAGCTCAAAATTGAGAAATTTTAACAGGCGGCCAGTCATGGATTTTTCTCAAAATATAAAAGTTTCTGGATCACTAGGAAATTAGTCTAAAACAATGTGCCGATACCATACATGACCATAAAAGTAATTATCTGCACTCCTTGGCCAATTTTGTTGACAAATTTGAGATACCTCAAAATTGAGTAATTTCAACAGGCGGCCGGTCATGGATTTTTCCCAAAATATAAAAGTTTTTGGATCACTAGGAGATTAGTCTAAAACAATGTGCTGACACTAGACGACCATAAAAATAATAATCTGCACTCCTGGGGAAATTTTGTTGACAAATTTGAGATAGCTTAAAATTGAGTAAAACAGTCGGCCGGTCATGGATTTTCCCAAAATATAAAAGTTTCTGCATCACTAGGAGATTAGTCTAAAACAATGTGCTGATACCATACATGAACATAAAAGTAATTATCTGCACTCCTTGAGCAATTTTGTTGAAAAATTTGAGATAATTCAAAATTGAGAAATTTCAACAGGCGGTCGGTCATGGATTTTCCCCAAAATTTAAACATTTCTTGATCACTAGGAAATTAGTCTAAAACAATGTGCTGACACTAGACTTGACCATAAAAGTTATAATTTGCACTCCTGGGGCTATTTTTTTGACAAATTTAAGATAGCTCAAAATTGTGAAATTTCAACAGGCGGCCGGTCATGGATTTTTCTCAAAATATAAAAGTTTCTGGATCACTAGGAAATTAGTCTAAAACAATGTGCTGACACTAGACTTGACCATAAAAGTAATAATTTTCACTCCTGGGGCAGTTTTATTGACAAATTTAAGAAAGCTCAGAATTGAGAAATTCCAACAGGAGGCCGGTCATGGATTTTTTTCAAAATATAAAAGTTTCTGGATCACTAGGAAATTAGTCTAAAACAATGTGCTGATACTAGACATGACCATAAAAGTAATAATTTGCACTCCTTGGGCAATTTTGTTGACAAATTTGAGATAGTTCAAAATTGAGAAATTTCAACAGGCGGTCGGTCATGGATTTTCCCCAAAATTTAAACATTTCTTGATCACTAGGAAATTAGTCTAAAACAATGTGCTGACACTAGACATGACCATAAAAGTAATAATTTGAACTCCTGGGGCAGTTTTGTTGACAAATTTAAGATAGCTCAAAATTGAGTAATTTCATTGATTTTTCTCAATATATAAAAGTTTCTGTATCACTAGGAAATTAGTCTAAAACAATGTGCTGACACTAGACATGACCATAAAAGTAATAATTTGCACTCCTGTGTACATTTTTTTGACAAATTTATGATGTCTCAGAATTAAGAAATTTCAACAGGCGGCCGGTCATGGATTTTTCTCAAAATATAAAAGTTTCTGGATCACTAGGAAATTAGTCTAAAACAATATGCTGACACTAGACATGACCATAAAAGTAATAATTTTCACTCCTGGGTCAGTTTTGTTGACAAATTTAAGATACCTCAAAATTGAGAAATTCCAACAGGCGGCCGGTCATGGATTTTTCTCAAAATATAAAAGTTTCTAGATCACTAGGAAATTAGTCTAAAACAATGTGCTGATACTAGACATGACCATAAAAGTAATAATTTGCACTCCTTGGGCAATTTTGTTGACAAATTTATGATGTCTCAAAATTGAGAAATTTCAACAGGGGGCTGGTCATGGTATTTTCTCAATAT
Organism: Cepaea hortensis; assembly: GCA_963921405.1. Taxonomy (NCBI): domain Eukaryota; kingdom Metazoa; phylum Mollusca; class Gastropoda; order Stylommatophora; family Helicidae; genus Cepaea; species Cepaea hortensis. The sequence continues at coordinate 3,871,944 of OY992878.1, forward strand.
ATAAAAGTTTCTGGATCACTAGGAAATTAGTCTAAAACAATGTGCTGACACTAGACATGACCATAAATGTAATAATTTGAACTCCTGGGGCAGTTTTGTTGACACATTTAAGATAGCTCAAAATTGAGAAATTTCAACAGGCGGCCGATCATGGATTTTTCTCAAACCATAAAAGTTTCTGGATCACTAGGAGATTAGTCTAAAACAATGTGCTGATTCTAGACATGACCATAAAAGTAATAATTTGCACTCCTTGGGCAATTCTTTTGACAAATTTAAGATAGCTCAAAATTGTGAAATTTCAACAGGCGGCCGGTCATGGTGTTTTCTCAATATATAAAAGTTTCTGGATCACTAGGCAATTAGTTTAAAACAATGTGCTGACACTAGACACGACCATAAAAGTAATAATTTGCACTTCTGGGGACATTTTGTTGACAAATTTATGATGTCTCAAAATTGAGAAATTTCAACAGGCGGCCGGTCATGGATTTTTCTCAAATTGATAAAAGTTTCTGGATCACTAGGAAATTAGTCTAAACCAATGTGCTGACACTAGACATGACCATAAAAGTTATAATTTGCACTCCTGGGGCAATTTTTTTTGACAAATTTAAGATAGCTCAAAATTGTGAAATTTCAACAGGCCGCCGGTCATGAATTTTTCTCAATATATAAAAATTTCTGGATTACTAGGAAATTAGTCTAAAACAATGTGCTGACACTAGACATAACCATAAAAGTAATAATTTGCACTCCTTGGAAAATTTTTTTGACAAATTTATGATGTCTCAGAATTAAGAAATTTCAACAGGCGGCCGGTCATGGATTTTTCTCAAAATATAAAAGTTTCTGGATCACTAGGAAATTAGTCTAAAACAATGTGCTGACACTAGACATGACCATAAAAGTAATAATTTTCACTCCTGGGGCAGTTTTGTTGACAAATGTAAGATAGCTCAAAATTGAGAAATTCCAACAGGAGGCCGGTCATGGATTTTTTTCAAAATATAAAAGTTTCTGGATCACTAGGAAATTAGTCTAAAACAATGTGCTGATACTAGACATGACCATAAAAGTAATAATTTGCACTCCTTGGGCAATTTTGTTGACAAATTTGAGATAGTTCAAAATTGAGAAATTTCAACAGGCGGTCGGTCATGGATTTTCCCCAAAATTTAAACATTTCTTGATCACTAGGAAATTAGTCTAAAACAATGTGCTGATACTAGACATTACCATAAAAGAATAATTTGCACTTCTTGGGCAGTTTTGTTGACAAATTTAAGATAGCTCAAAATTGAGAAATTTCAACAGGCGGCCAGTCATGGATTTTTCTCAAAATATAAAAGTTTCTGGATCACTAGGCAATTAGTTTAAAACAATGTGCTGACACTAGACATGACCATAAAAGTTATAATTTGCACTCCTGGGGCAATTTTTTTGACAAATTTAAGATAGCTCAAAACTGAAATTTCAACAGGTGGCCGGTCATGAATTTTTCTCAATATTTAAAAGTTTCTGGATCACTAGGAAATTAGTATAAAACAATGTGCTGATACTAGACATAACCATAAAAGTAATAATTTGCACTCCTGGGGAAATTTTTTTGACAAATTTACGATGTCTCAAAATTAATAAATTTCAACAGGCGGCCGGTCATGGATTTTTCTCAAAATATAAAAGTTTCTGGATCACTAGGAAATTAGTCTAAAACAATTTGCTGACACTAGACATGACCATAAAAGTAATAATTTGCACTCCTGGGGCAGTTTTGTTGACAAATTTATGATGTCTCAAAATTGAAAAATTTCAACAGGCGGCTGGTCATGGTTTTTTCTCAATATATAACAGTTTCTGGATCACTAGGAAATTAATCTAAAACAATGTGCTGACACTAGACATGACCATAAATGTAATAATTTGAACTCCTGGGGCAGTTTTGTTGACAAATTTAAGATAGCTCAAAATTGAGAAATTTCAACAGGCGGCCGGTCATGGATTTTTCTCAAAATATAAAAGTTTCTGGATCACTAGGAAATTAGTCTAAAACAATGTGCTGATTCTAGACATGACCATAAAAGTAATAATTTGCACTCCTTGGGCAATTCTTTTGAAAAATTTAAGATAGCTCAAAATTGTGAAATTTCAACAGGCGGCCGGTCATGGTGTTTTCTCAATATATAAAAGTTTCTGGATCACTAGGAAATTAGTCTAAAACAATGTGCTGACACTAGACACGACCATAAAAGTAATAATTTGCACTTCTGGGGACATTTTGTTGACAAATTTGAGATAGTTCAAAATTGAGAAATTTCAACAGGCGGTCGGTCATGGATTTTCCCCAAAATTTAAACATTTCTTGATCACTAGGAAATTAGTCTAAAACAATGTGCTGACACTAGACATGACCATAAAAGTAATAATTTGAACTCCTGGGGCAGTTTTGTTGACAAATTTAAGATAGCTCAAAATTGAGTAATTTCATTGATTTTTCTCAATATATAAAAGTTTCTGTATCACTAGGAAATTAGTCTAAAACAATGTGCTGACACTAGACATGACCATAAAAGTAATAATTTGCACTCCTGTGTAAATTTTTTTGACAAATTTATGATGTCTCAGAATTAAGAAATTTCAACAGGCGGCCGGTCATGGATTTTTCTCAAAATATAAAAGTTTCTGGATCACTAGGAAATTAGTCTAAAACAATATGCTGACACTAGACATGACCATAAAAGTAATAATTTTCACTCCTGGGTCAGTTTTGTTGACAAATTTAAGATACCTCAAAATTGAGAAATTCCAACAGGCGGCCGGTCATGGATTTTTCTCAAAATATAAAAGTTTCTAGATCACTAGGAAATTAGTCTAAAACAATGTGCTGATACTAGACATGACCATAAAAGTAATAATTTGCACTCCTTGGGCAATTTTGTTGACAAATTTATGATGTCTCAAAATTGAGAAATTTCAACAGGGGGCTGGTCATGGTATTTTCTCAATATATAAAAGTTTCTGGATCACTAGGAAATTAGTCTAAAACAATGTGCTGACACTAGACATGACCATAAATGTAATAATTTGAACTCCTGGGGCAGTTTTGTTGACACATTTAAGATAGCTCAAAATTGAGAAATTTCAACAGGCGGCCGATCATGGATTTTTCTCAAACCATAAAAGTTTCTGGATCACTAGGAGATTAGTCTAAAACAATGTGCTGATTCTAGACATGACCATAAAAGTAATAATTTGCACTCCTTGGGCAATTCTTTTGACAAATTTAAGATAGCTCAAAATTGTGAAATTTCAACAGGCGGCCGGTCATGGTGTTTTCTCAATATATAAAAGTTTCTGGATCACTAGGCAATTAGTTTAAAACAATGTGCTGACACTAGACACGACCATAAAAGTAATAATTTGCACTTCTGGGGACATTTTGTTGACAAATTTATGATGTCTCAAAATTGAGAAATTTCAACAGGCGGCCGGTCATGGATTTTTCTCAAATTGATAAAAATTTCTGGATCACTAGGAAATTAGTCTAAACCAATGTGCTGACACTAGACATGACCATAAAAGTTATAATTTGCACTCCTGGGGCAATTTTTTTTGACAAATTTAAGATAGCTCAAAATTGTGAAATTTCAACAGGCCGCCGGTCATGAATTTTTCTCAATATATAAAAATTTCTGGATTACTAGGAAATTAGTCTAAAACAATGTGCTGACACTAGACATAACCATAAAAGTAATAATTTGCACTCCTTGGAAAATTTTTTTGACAAATTTATGATGTCTCAGAATTAAGAAATTTCAACAGGCGGCCGGTCATGGATTTTTCTCAAAATATAAAAGTTTCTGGATCACTAGGAAATTAGTCTAAAACAATGTGCTGACACTAGACATGACCATAAAAGTAATAATTTTCACTCCTGGGGCAGTTTTGTTGACAAATGTAAGATAGCTCAAAATTGAGAAATTCCAACAGGAGGCCGGTCATGGATTTTTTTCAAAATATAAAAGTTTCTGGATCACTAGGAAATTAGTCTAAAACAATGTGCTGATACTAGACATGACCATAAAAGTAATAATTTGCACTCCTTGGGCAATTTTGTTGACAAATTTGAGATAGTTCAAAATTGAGAAATTTCAACAGGCGGTCGGTCATGGATTTTCCCCAAAATTTAAACATTTCTTGATCACTAGGAAATTAGTCTAAAACAATGTGCTGATACTAGACATTACCATAAAAGAATAATTTGCACTTCTTGGGCAGTTTTGTTGACAAATTTAAGATAGCTCAAAATTGAGAAATTTCAACAGGCGGCCAGTCATGGATTTTTCTCAAAATATAAAAGTTTCTGGATCACTAGGCAATTAGTTTAAAACAATGTGCTGACACTAGACATGACCATAAAAGTTATAATTTGCACTCCTGGGGCAATTTTTTTGACAAATTTAAGATAGCTCAAAACTGAAATTTCAACAGGTGGCCGGTCATGAATTTTTCTCAATATTTAAAAGTTTCTGGATCACTAGGAAATTAGTATAAAACAATGTGCTGATACTAGACATAACCATAAAAGTAATAATTTGCACTCCTGGGGAAATTTTTTTGACAAATTTACGATGTCTCAAAATTAATAAATTTCAACAGGCGGCCGGTCATGGATTTTTCTCAAAATATAAAAGTTTCTGGATCACTAGGAAATTAGTCTAAAACAATTTGCTGACACTAGACATGACCATAAAAGTAATAATTTGCACTCCTGGGGCAGTTTTGTTGACAAATTTATGATGTCTCAAAATTGAAAAATTTCAACAGGCGGCTGGTCATGGTTTTTTCTCAATATATAACAGTTTCTGGATCACTAGGAAATTAATCTAAAACAATGTGCTGACACTAGACATGACCATAAATGTAATAATTTGAACTCCTGGGGCAGTTTTGTTGACAAATTTAAGATAGCTCAAAATTGAGAAATTTCAACAGGCGGCCGGTCATGGATTTTTCTCAAAATATAAAAGTTTCTGGATCACTAGGAAATTAGTCTAAAACAATGTGCTGATTCTAGACATGACCATAAAAGTAATAATTTGCACTCCTTGGGCAATTCTTTTGAAAAATTTAAGATAGCTCAAAATTGTGAAATTTCAACAGGCGGCCGGTCATGGTGTTTTCTCAATATATACAAGTTTCTGGATCACTAGGAAATTAGTCTAAAACAATGTGCTGACACTAGACACGACCATAAAAGTAATAATTTGCACTTCTGGGGACATTTTGTTGACAAATTTATGATGTCTCAAAATTAAGAAATTTCAACAGGCGGCCGGTCATGGTTTTTTCTCAATATATAAAAGTTTCTGGATCCCTAGGAAATTAGTCTAAAACAATGTGCTGACACTAGACATGACCATAAATGTAATAATTTGAACTCCTGGGGCAGTTTTGTTGACAAATTTAAGATAGCTCAAAATTGAGAAATTTCAACACGCGGCCGGTCATGGATTTTTCTCAAATTGATAAAAGTTTCTGGATCACTAGGAAATTAGTCTAAACCAATGTGCTGACACTAGACTTGACCATAAAAGTTATAATTTGCACTCCTGGGGCAATTGTTTTGACAAATTTAAGATAGCTCAAAATTGTGAAATTTCAACAGGCCGCCGGTCATGAATTTTTCTCAATATATAAAAATTTCTGGATTACTAGGAAATTAGTCTAAAACAATGTGCTGACACTAGACATAACCATAAAAGTAATAATTTGCACTCCTTGGAAAATTTTTTTGACAAATTTATGATGTCTCAGAATTAAGAAATTTCAACAGGCGGCCGGTCATGGATTTTTCTCAAAATATAAAAGTTTCTGGATCACTAGGAAATTAGTCTAAAACAATGTGCTGACACTAGACATGACCATAAAAGTAATAATTTTCACTCCTGGGGCAGTTTTGTTGACAAATGTAAGATAGCTCAAAATTGAGAAATTCCAACAGGAGGCCGGTCATGGATTTTTTTCAAAATATAAAAGTTTCTGGATCACTAGGAAATTAGTCTAAAACAATGTGCTGATACTAGACATGACCATAAAAGTAATAATTTGCACTCCTTGGGCAATTTTGTTGACAAATTTGAGATAGTTCAAAATTGAGAAATTTCAACAGGCGGTCGGTCATGGATTTTCCCCAAAATTTAAACATTTCTTGATCACTAGGAAATTAGTCTAAAACAATGTGCTGATACTAGACATTACCATAAAAGAATAATTTGCACTTCTTGGGCAGTTTTGTTGACAAATTTAAGATAGCTCAAAATTGAGAAATTTCAACAGGCGGCCAGTCATGGATTTTTCTCAAAATATAAAAGTTTCTGGATCACTAGGCAATTAGTTTAAAACAATGTGCTGACACTAGACATGACCATAAAAGTTATAATTTGCACTCCTGGGGCAATTTTTTTGACAAATTTAAGATAGCTCAAAACTGAAATTTCAACAGGTGGCCGGTCATGAATTTTTCTCAATATTTAAAAGTTTCTGGATCACTAGGAAATTAGTATAAAACAATGTGCTGATACTAGACATAACCATAAAAGTAATAATTTGCACTCCTGGGGAAATTTTTTTGACAAATTTACGATGTCTCAAAATTAATAAATTTCAACAGGCGGCCGGTCATGGATTTTTCTCAAAATATAAAAGTTTCTGGATCACTAGGAAATTAGTCTAAAACAATTTGCTGACACTAGACATGACCATAAAAGTAATAATTTGCACTCCTGGGGCAGTTTTGTTGACAAATTTATGATGTCTCAAAATTGAAAAATTTCAACAGGCGGCTGGTCATGGTTTTTTCTCAATATATAACAGTTTCTGGATCACTAGGAAATTAATCTAAAACAATGTGCTGACACTAGACATGACCATAAATGTAATAATTTGAACTCCTGGGGCAGTTTTGTTGACAAATTTAAGATAGCTCAAAATTGAGAAATTTCAACAGGCGGCCGGTCATGGATTTTTCTCAAAATATAAAAGTTTCTGGATCACTAGGAAATTAGTCTAAAACAATGTGCTGATTCTAGACATGACCATAAAAGTAATAATTTGCACTCCTTGGGCAATTCTTTTGAAAAATTTAAGATAGCTCAAAATTGTGAAATTTCAACAGGCGGCCGGTCATGGTGTTTTCTCAATATATAAAAGTTTCTGGATCACTAGGAAATTAGTCTAAAACAATGTGCTGACACTAGACACGACCATAAAAGTAATAATTTGCACTTCTGGGGACATTTTGTTGACAAATTTATGATGTCTCAAAATTAAGAAATTTCAACAGGCGGCCGGTCATGGTTTTTTCTCAATATATAAAAGTTTCTGGATCCCTAGGAAATTAGTCTAAAACAATGTGCTGACACTAGACATGACCATAAATGTAATAATTTGAACTCCTGGGGCAGTTTTGTTGACAAATTTAAGATAGCTCAAAATTGAGAAATTTCAACACGCGGCCGGTCATGGATTTTTCTCAAATTGATAAAAGTTTCTGGATCACTAGGAAATTAGTCTAAACCAATGTGCTGACACTAGACTTGACCATAAAAGTTATAATTTGCACTCCTGGGGCAATTGTTTTGACAAATTTAAGATAGCTCAAAATTGTGAAATTTCAACAGGCCGCCGGTCATGAATTTTTCTCAATATATAAAAGTTTCTGGATTACTAGGAAATTAGTCTAAAACAATGTGCTGACACTAGACATAACCATAAAAGTAATAATTTGCACTCCTGGGAAATTTTTTTGGACAAATTTATGATGTCTCAGAATTAAGAAATTTCAACAGGCGGCCGGTCATGGATTTTTCTCAAAATATAAAAGTTTCTGGATCACTAGGAAATTAGTCTAAAACAATATGCTGACACTAGACTTGACCATAAAAGTAATAATTTTCACTTCTGGGGCAGTTTTGTTGACAAATTTAAGATAGCTCAAAATTGAGAAATTTCAACAGGCGGCCGATCATGGATTTTTCACAAACCATAAAAGTTTCTGGATCACTAGGAGATTAGTCTAAAACAATGTGCTGATTCTAGACATGACCATAAAAGTAATAATTTGCACTCCTTGGGCATTTCTTTTGACAAATTTAAGATAGCTCAAAATTGTGAAATTTCAACAGGCGGCCGGTCCTGGTGTTTTCTCAATATATAAAAGTTACTGGATCACTAGGCAATTAGTTTAAAACAATGTGCTGACACTAGACACGTCCATAAAAGTAATAATTTGCACTTCTGGGGACATTTTGTTGACAAATTTATGATGTCTCAAAATTGAGAAATTTCAACAGGCGGCCGGTCATATATTTTTCTCAAATTGATAAAAGTTTCTGGATCATTAAGAAATTAGTCTAAACCAATGTACTGACACTAGACATGACCATAAAAGTTATAATTTGCACTCCTGGGGCAATTTTTTTTGACAAATTTAAGATAGCTCAAAATTGTGAAATTTCAACAGGCCGCCGGTCATGAATTTTTCTCAATATATAAAAGTTTCTGGATTACTAGGAAATTAGTCTAAAACAATGTGCTGACACTAGACATAACCATAAGAGTAATAATTTGCACTCCTGGGAAAATTTTTTTGACAAATTTATGATGTCTCAGAATAAAGAAATTTCAACAGGCGGTCGGTCATGGATTTTCCCCAAAATTTAAACATTTCTTGATCACTAGGAAATTAGTCTAAAACAATGTGCTGATACTAGACATTACCATAAAAGTAATAATTTGCACTTCTTGGGCAGTTTTGTTGACAAATTTAAGATAGCTCAAAATTGAGAAATTTCAACAGGCGGCCAGTCATGGATTTTTCTCAAAATATAAAAGATTCTGGATCACTAGGCAATTAGTTTAAAACAATGTGCTGACACTAGACATGACCATAAAAGTTATAATTTGCACTCCTGGGGCAATTTTCTTGACACATTTAAGATCTCTCAAAATTGAGAAATTTCAACAGACGGCCAGTAATGAATTTTTCCCAAAATATAAACATTTCTGGATCACTGGGAAATTAGTCCAAAACAATGTGCTGACACAAGACATGACCATAAAATTAATAATCTGCACTCCTGGGGCAATTTTTTTGACACATTTGAAATAGCTCAAAATTGAGTAATTTCAACAGGCGGCCGGTCATGGATTTTCCCCAAAATATACAAGTTTCTGGATCACTAGGAAATTAGTTTAAACCAATGTGCTGAGACTAGACATGACCATAAAAGTAATAATTTGCACTCCTGGGGCAATTTTGTTGATAAAATTAAAATCTCTCAACATTGAGAAATTTCAACAGGCGGCCGGTCATGGATTTTCTCCAAAAAACAAAAGTTTCTGGATCAGTAGGAAATTAGTCTAAAACAATGTGCTGACATTAGACATGACCATAAATGTAATAATTTGCACTCGTGGGGCAATTGTGTTAACAAATTTAAGATCTCTCAACATTGAGAAATTTCAACAGGCAGCCGGTCATGGATTTTCTCCAAAAAATAAAAGTTTCTGGATCAGTAGGAAATTAGTCTAAAAATGTGCTGACACTAGACAACCATAAAAATAATAATCTGCACTCCTGGGGAAATTTTGTTGACAAATTTGAGATAGCTTAAAATTGAGTAAAACAGTCGGCCGGTCATGGATTTTCCCAAAATATAAAAGTTTCTGGATCACTAGGAAATTAGTCTAAAACAATGTGCTGATACCATACATGACCATAAAAGTAATTATCTGCACTCCTTGGGCAATTTTGTTGACAAATTTGAGATAGTTCAAAATTGAGAAATTTCAACAGGCGGCCGGTCATGGATTTTCCCCAAAATATAAACATTTCTTGATCACTAGCAAATTAGTCTAAAACAATGTGCTGACACTAGATGTGACCATAAAAGTAATAATTTACATTCCTGGGGCAATTTTGTTGACAAATTTGAGATAGCTCAAAATTGAGAAACTTCAACAGGCGGCTAGTCATGGATTTTTCTCAATATATAAAAGTTTCTGGATCACTAGGAAATTAGTCTAAAATAATGTGCTGACACTAGACATGACCATAGAAGTAATAATTTGCACTCCTGGGGCAGTTTTGTTGACAAATTTGAGGTAGCTCAAAATTCAGAAACTTCCAACAGGCGGCCAGTCATGGATTTTTCTCAATATATAAAAGTTTCTGGATCACTAGGAAATTAGTCTAAAATAATGTGCTGACACTAGACATGACCACAAAAGTAATAATTTGCACTCCTGGGGCAGTTTTGTTGACAAATTTGAGATAGCTCAAAATTGAGAAATTTCAACAGGCGGCCAGTCATGGATTTTTCTCAAAATATAAAAGTTTCTGGATCACTAGGAAATTAGTCTAAAACAATGTGCCGATACCATACATGACCATAAAAGTAATTATCTGCACTCCTTGGGCAATTTTGTTGACAAATTTGAGATACCTCAAAATTGAGTAATTTCAACAGGCGGCCGGTCATGGATTTTTCCCAAAATATAAAAGTTTTTGGATCACTAGGAGATTAGTCTAAAACAATGTGCTGATACCATACATGACCATAAAAGTAATTATCTGCACTCCTTGAGCAATTTTGTTGACAAATTTGAGATAATTCAAAATTGAGAAATTTCAACAGGCGGTCGGTCATGGATTTTCCCCAAAATTTAAACATTTCTTGATCACTAGGAAATTAGTCTAAAACAATGTGCTGACACTAGACTTGACCATAAAAGTTATAATTTGCACTCCTGGGGCAATTTTTTTGACAAATTTAAGATAGCTCAAAATTGTGAAATTTCAACAGGCGGCCGGTCATGGATTTTTCTCAAAATATAAAAGTTTCTGGATCACTAGGAAATTAGTCTAAAACAATGTGCTGACACTAGACTTGACCATAAAAGTAATAATTTTCACTCCTGGGGCAGTTTTATTGACAAATTTAAGAAAGCTCAGAATTGAGAAATTCCAACAGGAGGCCGGTCATGGATTTTTTTCAAAATATAAAAGTTTCTGGATCACTAGGAAATTAGTCTAAAACAATGTGCTGATACTAGACATGACCATAAAAGTAATAATTTGCACTCCTTGGGCAATTTTGTTGACAAATTTGAGACAGTTCAAAATTGAGAAATTTCAACAGGCGGTCGGTCATGGATTTTCCCCAAAATTTAAACATTTCTTGATCACTAGGAAATTAGTCTAAAACAATGTGCTGACACTAGACATAACCATAAAAGTAATAATTTGCACTCCTGGGGAAATTTTTTTGACAAATTTACGATGTCTCAAAATTAAGAAATTTCAACTGTCATGGTTTTTTCTCAATATATAAAAGTTTCTGGATCACTAGGAAATTAGTCTAAAACAATGTGATGACACTAGACATGACCATAAAAGTAATAATTTGAACTCCTGGGGCAGTTTTGTTGACAAATTTAAGATAGCTCAAAATTGAGTAATTTCATTGATTTTTCTCAATATATAAAAGTTTCTGTATCACTAGGAAATTAGTCTAAAACAATGTGCTGACACTAGACATGACCATAAAAGTAATAATTTGCACTCCTGTGTAAATTTTTTTGACAAATTTATGATGTCTCAGAATTAAGAAATTTCAACAGGCGGCCGGTCATGGATTTTTCTCAAAATATAAAAGTTTCTGGATCACTAGGAAATTAGTCTAAAACAATATGCTGACACTAGACATGACCATAAAAGTAATAATTTTCACTCCTGGGTCAGTTTTGTTGACAAATTTAAGATACCTCAAAATTGAGAAATTCCAACAGGCGGCCGATCATGGATTTTTCTCAAACCATAAAAGTTTCTGGATCACTAGGAGATTAGTCTAAAACAATGTGCTGATTCTAGACATGACCATAAAAGTAATAATTTGCACTCCTTGGGCAATTCTTTTGACAAATTTAAGATAGCTCAAAATTGTGAAATTTCAACAGGCGGCCGGTCATGGTGTTTTCTAAATATATAAAAGTTTCTGGATCACTAGGCAATTAGTTTAAAACAATGTGCTGACACTAGACACGACCATAAAAGTAATAATTTGCACTTCTGGGGACATTTTGTTGACAAATTTATGATGTCTCAAAATTGAGAAATTTCAACAGGCGGCCGGTCATGGATTTTTCTCAAATTGATAAAAGTTTCTGGATCACTAGGAAATTAGTCTAAACCAATGTGCTGACACTAGACATGACCATAAAAGTAATAATTTGCACTCCTTGGGCAATTCTTTTGACAAATTTAAGATAGCTCAAAATTGTGAAATTTCAACAGGCCGCCGGTCATGAATTTTTCTCAATATATAAAAATTTCTGGATTACTAGGAAATTAGTCTAAAACAATGTGCTGACACTAGACATAACCATAAAAGTAATAATTTTCACTTCTGGGGCAGTTTCGTTGAAAAATTTAAGATAGCTCAAAATTTAGAAATTCCAACAGGCGCAGCAATAAAGTCACTGATCCAGTGCTGTAGGATTGACTATATATCACCACAAGTGACCTCCCATTTAGACAGAAGGATGATATGTCGCCATACAAGGATCATTGTGTTATTTGTTTTGTTTCATGTATCTTTAGCAATTTTAATGATTAGAGCGGAAATTATGCTTGCTTGCGTTCGCTGGCTGTGAACTCCAGCGTGAAGTCCTGCATGTCGGATGAAGACATCCTGTTGTCCAACATCAGTGTGATGTCATACAGGACCTGAGGTTTGCGTGAGTATCCCTTGCCCCATGTCTGGCTTATTGGTGTGCAGACTGGTGGTACCTCGCCATGCAGGCAGACACTCTCTGACTTCGGAGGAATCAGCGATCCTACTGACTTTAGCCACGACCCTGAAGGAACCTGTTGCCCAGGACGCACAGCTAGGACATGTTAGTAGGTCTTGGCCAGTATAGAACCTGGCTCTGGTGCCTTGGAAACATCTCTGCGTCCCTGGCCAGTATAGAACTGGTGCCCTGGTGCATTGGAAACACCTTTGCGTCCCGAGTGGAAATATATATACTACTTGTTCATTTGATTGTGTCGAATGTTTGGTCCCAGCCTACTTGTTATTTGGCAGTGAATCAGTGAGTGAAGTTATCACAAGCGACTGTACTGCCTGTCAAACTGCTCACCCGAACCAGTGGTGTCTGTCTGATTGTGTGTCCGCTCGTGTGTGGGCTCCAGTACTATGTTCTGTGTGTGTGGCTCGTGAGACTGGTTCTAACATCCAAGTACTCAAGTGTTCTGAGTGTTTGGGGAAATGATATGAATGTTGATGTACCCAACGCATGTAGTTGAGTATAGCGACTGTACGTAGCTGATTTATATAGAAAATAAATGTAGCCATATGTATATAATAAATATAGCCAATGTCTAAAGGCATGTATGTTGAGATGTATGTTGAGAATGCACGTAACCAGTTATGTAGCCGATGGAGGTAGCTATTGTAACAATGTATGTTATCAATAAATGTAGCAAATAATGTAGTCTACGTGTGCAGTAGTGTGTGCTGTAGTGTATGTAACTCATGAATCTAGCCAAAGCATGTATCCAATGAATGTGGCTACACAACACAAGCCAGCAGTGTCCCGTGACAATGAGAGGAAGAACCCCCCTCCTCCCCCCCCCCCCCCCCCACCCCGCGCTTCCCATATTCCCACCATGGAGGAATGTTGCCATGGCTTCAGGTTTGATCCAGCCTCATCTAATACTTCAAACTGTGGGAAGTCAGGCAGCCGATGTCATATCACCACATCAGCCACTGGTGCTGTTTGGTCAAAATATTATGGGTCTAGTACCATTTCCCAGTGATGATTATATCCGGTGAGTTCTCCTGATGAAGCCCACTGTGTTTTTGTAGTTCCACTTTAGCTCACACAGCTCGGAGCTGAGTGTTGGTGTAGTGAGTCAGTATATATTTCTCAGTTGGCTGTGTACAGTGGACAACCCTGCAGAATATATCTGGGGGATTCTCAGCCTGGTCCTCACATGGACAGTGCTGACACAGACAGACCCAGGCTCAGCAAGTGCTTATTCATGCTGTTATGAACACGTCCTGACACGAAGGATGGTTTATGGTGTCTCTCCTGAGGGTGTCCAGTGTTGTAGTTATCACAGTTTTCATTCATGGATCACCATGGTCTGGCAAGAATGCGACAGTGTGGAGTGACGAGGGGATCTGGCCGACGCTCGATGCTCAGAGGAAAGGCGAGACGGACATATAATCAGATTGCTACTGGTACTATTGGGGTTGGAACTCTTCGCTGGCTTCTGAGGATGGGGATGGAGCGCTTATGGGAATGCCCCGAATTCTGTGATGTTGGTTCCTAAAATCAATCAATCATTCTGTGTCTTTCGGACAGCCCGGAGTGCTCTCTTTGTTCTCAAAATCTGAGGCTCCTTTATAATCTTCTTCACATTCTCATTATCGCCCCTTCTCCCCCCCCCCTCCCCCACCTTGTAAGTGTATCTTTTGTTCTTGTATGGGTATCCCACAATGCAATGGTAGACACTGCAGTCTGGAGCTCTGTTACACACCCCACACAATCTGTGTTACACACCCCACACAATCTGTGTTACACACCCCACACAATCCAACTGAAAAAACAACACAATATTTGGGTGACCTTTCTCTAATTATCATCAGCATAAATAACACAAGATTACATGCCTTGTGGCTTAGTTAACTCTCTCAATCCCACAGCAGAAGTACAAGCAGGGACAGCAACACTATACATGTGGCGACCGCACGCCTGTACAACGCACACAAACCTTGTACTAGAGACATACTGTGCTGTGCATTGACTACACGGGGCAAGTGGAGCATGTTTCCTACAACAATAATGATATATAAGTGATGTGGTTAGAAACGAGTGGACAGTGAACCACACAGACTTACAACAGAAAGTGTTAGCTTTGGTCACAACATGTTTCACATACATGGACATGGAGCACTCCAACTGGATACACTGGGTAATTCCTGTGCTCAGGATGACAATGAGAATGTCCGTGATATAGCACAATATGTTCACATTGTGAGATATCACTCTGTGAACAAATGGTTCCATAGGTCCGACAGATATCAGCAGTTAACGGAACAGTCACAGGGCTCTCCTCATCAACATGGAACTTTACCTTACAAACAAATCATGTCTGACAGGAAGTGTAGATCGCTGGTTGAGTCAGTAGACAGGTCTGACCACATAACATAAACATACAAATCATGTCTGACAGCAAGAATAGGTCGCTGGTTGAGTCAGTAGACAGGTCTGACCACATAACATAAACATACAAATTATGTCTGACAGCAAGAATAGGTTGCTGGTTGAGTCAGTGGACAGATCTAGCTACGTATCACAGACAAACAATACTTGTCTGTACAACATGCACACAACACACAGACAGTGTAAGTCTGATACAACATATCACATACAACAACATGCAGAGTATACTAGCCTGTGAAATATATCACAGCAACATCTCACATCTACATACAACATCTCACATACAACAACATATAGAGTATACTAGCCTGTGAAATAGATCACAGCAACATCTCACATACAACAACATGCAGAGTATACTTGTCTGTGCAACATCTCACATCTAACTACATCATACCACATACAATACCATCTCACATCTAACTACATCATATCACATACAACAACATCTCACATCTAACTACATCATATCACACACAACAACATATAGAGTATACTAGCCTGTGAAATAGATCACAGCAACATCTACATACAACATATTACATACAACAACATGCAGAGTATACTTGTCTGTGCAACATCTCACATCTAACTACATCATACCACATACAATAACATCTCACATCTAACTACATCATACCACATACAACAACATCTCACATCTAACTACATCATATCACACACAACAACATCTCACATCTAACTACATCATATCACACACAACAACATCTCACATCTAACTACATCATACCACATACAACAACATCTCACATCTAACTACATCATATCACACACAACAACATCTCACATCTAACTACATCATATCGCACACAACAAAATCTAAGATCTAACTACATCATATCACACACAACAACATCTCACATCTAACTACATCATATCACACACAACAAAATCTCACATCTAACTACATCATATCACATACAACAACATCCAGAGTATACTTGGCTGTGCAACAGATTACATCTACATACCAGATGTACAGGGTCTTCACACAGATGTTCTGGACACTCTGACAACAAACGGAAGCAGCCAGAATGAACAGTACATGTTAACTCACCCACACACAGTCTTCCACTCAATCACACAAACATAAATACACACAGCCTACCATCCACACACACACAGACACTGACAGTACAGCAAGCATCTCCCCAAACCACGAACATTGGGTGACACTACAGTCTGTCTGTGTGACAGGATACCACTACACTACAACATCTCTGGCAGACAACAGCAGTCATACAATATACAGTGTGATATCAATATCTAACAGCTGCAAGACATGTCAATATGGACATGCTAACAACCTGATTAGCTGTACACATCCAAGGACTAGTAGAGAAAATATATCACAGACAGCAATAAATACACACTTCCTTCAAATGTCCTTGTACGCAGACATCAGGGAGTGACACAACAGTACAGGACCCCCTCACAGGCCTGGAGGTGTACGACCCATGTTTGTGTACACCAAGTACAACTCAGCTGGTGGTGTAGTCGACATTGTGCTAGTCAACTTCGCCGGACACCTCCTGGCACCCACTGTAGGCTGATCATTGTCAGGACTACAATGTTTAAATCTGCCTCCAGGGGTGATTCCAACATATGGCCAGCAGGCTAGGAGGCTACCCCGACTACCCTAGATGTAAAGGGAGGCGATCAAGTGTTGATTCACTAGCAGAAAAGGGGTTGTGGGTTACTTGTCTAGTATATTGGGGCCAGTGTGGGTTCACAGTTACTTGACTGTAATAAAAAGGAGCTACAACACGTAACAGGTTGGGAAACACAGTTCCAGATCATGCAAGATGCCAAGTTTTCCCATCTTCCCAGCCGTTGCCAGGTGAGACATAAAATAAACAATTGTTCTAGATCATGCAAGATGAGAGATATTGCCAGCCATTGCCAAGCAAGGCTCATACCAGATCAGGGAAGACTGTTTGAGACCTTTTTTTGTTGTTGCGTATCCCTTACGGGACGTTGCAGTCAACACCAGCATTTTCATGCTGCTGTTGATGTACTAGGCAAATGTTACGTTCAGTAGTTTGCCATTGCTTTCTGAACGACCTATGTTTGAGACCTATGTGATGCCAAATATTCCAGTCTTCCCAGCCACTGCCAAGTGAGACTTGACATAGCCTATGGACGAGTGCCGTGGATGCTGCGTTGTCATTAATGTGTTAAAAGTTTCAGCTGAATCATTGTCTGCGCTCTGACAAACACCAGATTGGACTAACAATGGTATATCTACAATCTCATGACTGTTGTTCATTGACAAACTGCTTCCTACATACCAGATATCCCATAATTCTGCTAGTACAAAAAGAGTAGACAAGTTACATATAATGTGAGGCCAGGGATACGTGCAGTTAATGCCACAATCCCAAGCCTAGTTGTTTGTACAGTGTTTTCTCGTACTCGCCCTGAACACGATGTTAGTAGCATTCTGATGTGTTTGTTTAAAGGAGGCATTTGCACATTTTCAGCCAACACACATCCAACTGCAATACAACATTGATTGGACTAGGGTTCTCTTATCTCAACTTCACATTCATACTAGACAGCTTCTGGTGTATTTCTACTTTATGAATGTGAAACAGGCAACACATTTCTGTACACAACTTAACTATGTGCTCACTGAGGCCTTATATCTTGCAACTGGCAGGGAAATACTGTAACAACGATAACACAAAACACAACAACAAACTGATTAACTATCTGGATGCCATTCCAGCACTCAAAGACAGCTCTGAGGACATCCACAGCTTTCTCCTCTGCCTCAGTGCTCGTAGACAGCCCTGAGGACATCAACAGCTTTCTTCTCTGCCTCATCCTCTAGCACGGCCCCATCCTGGAACTCGTGCCGGTTCATCAGCAGGTTCCTGAAGGCGGCCCTGCTCAGGCCCAGGTCACTGGTCAGCAGAGCCATCCAGTCAAAGGCAAACTCCATGACAGCTTGCTGTATACAGAAAGAACATCATCATCATGGCTGGGCCAGTGGGACCAGGTAGTTATCTAGATATTACTGAGCTCTTTCTTTATTGCTTTCAGTTAACTTTAGTGTCTATTGGAATTGCACCTTGTAATTGTGTGTTTGAGAGAGAGAGAAAAAGAGGATGAGAGAAACAGTGAAAGACAGACAGAAATGGAGACAGAAAAAGACATAGACAGAGACAGAGAGAAGGAGTGACAGACCAAGACATGCACATGCCGGCGCAATGTTTTGAATGCCCAGACAACCTGTTCTGGCATATGTCTGCCCATGGGTGTAGGAGAAATGGGAGCTTGTAGAGCTGTGTATGTGATGGAATGTACATAAACATACTCAGGCACAATGTGACAGTGGAGTCTGTTCTGTACATAACACAAGTACATATACATACATAGGCACGAGATGGGGTGGAGTGTGTTGTGTACGTGACACTATAACAGTAGACAATACTACCTACTTTCTGTTAGCGCCGATTGTTGGGTGCGCTCACCAAACCTGACACCCCACATTGTGCCAACGGCTTCGGGCAGAGGAGTGCATTTAGGAGGCTACAAACCTTACCCTAGTGTGAGGAAATGCAACCTAAAGTCTAAATGCCATGGCAGGGCAGACCAGGCCCTGAGCCTTGGTTGGCAAGTGGTCTAGGAAGGAAGCTCCGATATGCGGACAGCTGGAGCATTGCTTTGCTGATCTGGCAGCTTCTGCAGCTTGTCTTGTTTCAGATGTATTGGTGTTATCTTTCCTCTGGAGTAAACTAGGCAGGCCAAGAAAGGGTTCATGCTGTATGGGCAACACATGGTCTCTAAATTCAGCCCTGGCTTTGTGTTATGGAGAGGTATAACTCCATTTTGCAAACTATCGTCTGTCAAGACGGCAAGGTGCCAGTCTAGAAGTGACTATACTTGAGCATTAGCAACACATGGTCCTGGTGACCCCTTCCTCTTCTACCCTGGGTTGTTGTAAACAGTGCCAAATCTTGTCTAGGACAACTCTTTCAATACACACACAGGGCTGGACAGACTTCCAACTGTACCCTAGAGAACTCTGTTGTTTCCTTCCAACTGTATCCTGGAGAATTCTCAGCAAGTCTGCTCTCAGGAACATTGCTACCAGCAGGTCCTGCCAGAAAGACTGCATATGTCACCAGTGTCCCGGCTTTATGCCTCTGCATGCCCCAGGTATATATAACATGCCCCAGGTATATATAACATGTCCTGAGTCCACCTTCACTCTGCATGCCCCAGGTATATATAACATGTCCTGAGTCCACCTTCACTCTGCATGCCCCAGGTATATATAACATGTCCTGAGTCCACCTTCACTCTGCATGCCCCAGGTATATATAACATGTCCTGAGTCCACCTTCACTCTGCATGCCCCAGGTATATATAACATGTCCTAAGTCCACCTTCACTCTGCATGCCCCAGGTAGCCTATATATAACATGCCCCAGGTATATATAACATGTCCTGAGTCCACCTTCACTCTGCATGCCCCAGGTATATATAACATGTCCTGAGTCCACCTTCACTCTGCATGCCCCAGGTATATATAACATGTCCTAAGTCCACCTTCACTCTGCATGCCCCAGGTAGCCTATATATAACATGCCCCAGGTATATATAACATGTCCTGAGTCCACCTTCACTCTGCATGCCCCAGGTATATATAACATGTCCTGAGTCCACCTTCACTCTGCATGCCCCAGGTATATATAACATGTCCTGAGTCCACCTTCACTCTGCATGCCCCAGGTATATATAACATGTCCTAAGTCCACCTTCACTCTGCATGCCCCAGGTAGCCTATATATAACATGCCCCAGGTATATATAACATGTCCTGAGTCCACCTTCACTCTGCATGCCCCAGGTATATATAACATGTCCTGAGTCCACCTTCACTCTGCATGCCCCAGGTATATATAACATGTCCTGAGTCCACCTTCACTCTGCATGCCCCAGGTAGCCTATATATAACATGCCCCAGGTAGCCTATATATAACATGCCCCAGGTATATATAACATGTCCTGAGTCCACCTTCACTCTGCATGCCCCAGGTATATATAACATGTCCTGAGTCCACCTTCACTCTGCATGCCCCAGGTATATATAACATGTCCTGAGTCCACCTTCACTCTGCATGCCCCAGGTATATATAACATGTCCTGAGTTCACCTTCACTCTGCATGCCCCAGGTATATATAACATGTCCTGAGTCCACCTTGACTCTGCATGGGTCGACCCCCAGCCTCTTCCTCCAGGGACCACACCTGCCATCACTGCTATCTCTAAACCACTGCAGGGTGGAATGAAGTCAAGTGATGTCCAGATCTGTAGAGTGTCAGTACTTGCCATAAGAAGCATACACCTGCTCAAACACTGTGCTGATTTTATTTACTGGTGTTGTGCCCTGGGTTCCTACTGTTAATTCTGGAGCCCAGGTATTCAGTCTGTCCCACTTTCAGCTTCAGTGATGGTTGTGAGTGTTGGCTGGCATGTAGTTGTATCTATGGAGATTATTGTTTGGTGTTTGTTCATGTTCAGAACAAGATTCTGATTCTGGTTGTTCCTCGCGACAGATGGAATACAGCCTTCTACTCCTATAATAATAGGAATAAAAATCATCTAAATAAGGATCAGACAATAAGTGCACTGGCATACTCAGCTTGTACTAGAGAGTGGCAGATGTGGAGAGACTGATCACCCATGTCAGCGGAATGGGCACTCAACCATGTAGTGACTTACCTGACTAAAGCTGGAGTCCCACTCAACCATGTAGTGACTTACCTGACTAAAGCTAGAGTCCCACTCAACCATGTAGTGACTTACCTGACTAAAGCTAGAGTCCCACTCAACCATGTAGTGACTTACCTGACTAAAGCTAGAGTCCCACTCAACCATGTAGTGACTTACCTGACTAAAGCTAGAGTCCCACTCAACCATGTAGTGACTTACCTGACTAAAGCTGGAGTCCCACTCAACCATGTAGTGACTTACCTGACTAAAGCTAGAGTCCCACTCAACCATGTAGTGACTTACCTGACTAAAGCTGGAGTCCCACTCAACCATGTAGTGACTTACCTGACTAAAGCTAGAGTCCCACTCAACCATGTAGTGACTTACCTGACTAAAGCTGGAGTCCCACTCAACCATGTAGTGACTTACCTGACTAAAGCTAGAGTCCCACTCAACCATGTAGGAGCTTACCTGACTAAAGCTAGAGTCCCACTCAACCATGTAGTGACTTACCTGACTAAAGCTAGAGTCCCACTCAACCATGTAGTGACTTACCTGACTAAAGCTAGAGTCCCACTCAACCATGTAGTGACTTACCTGACTAAAGCTAGAGTCCCACTCAACCATGTAGTGACTTACCTGACTAAATCTGGAGTCCCACTCAACCATGTAGTGACTTACCTGACTAAAGCTAGAGTCCCACTCAACCATGTAGTGACTTACCTGACTAAAGCTGGAGTCCCACTCAACCATGTAGTGACTTACCTGACTAAAGCTAGAGTCCCACTCAACCATGTAGTGACTTACCTGACTAAAGCTAGAGTCCCACTCAACCATGTAGTGACTTACCTGACTAAAGCTGGAGTCCCACTCAACCATGTAGTGACTTACCTGACTAAAGCTAGAGTCCCACTCAACCATGTAGTGACTTACCTGACTAAAGCTGGAGTCCCACTCAACCATGTAGTGACTTACCTGACTAAAGCTAGAGTCCCACTCAACCATGTAGTGACTTACCTGACTAAAGCTAGAGTCCCACTCAACCATGTAGTGACTTACCTGACTAAAGCTAGAGTCCCACTCAACCATGTAGTGACTTACCTGACTAAAGCTGGAGTCCCACTCAACCATGTAGTGACTTACCTGACTAAAGCTAGAGTCCCACTCAACCATGTAGTGACTTACCTGACTAAAGCTGGAGTCCCACTCAACCATGTAGTGACTTACCTGACTAAAGCTAGAGTCCCACTCAACCATGTAGTGACTTACCTGACTAAAGCTAGAGTCCCACTCAACCATGTAGTGACTTACCTGACTAAAGCTAGAGTCCCACTCAACCATGTAGTGACTTACCTGACTAAAGCTAGAGTCCCACTCAACCATGTAGTGACTTACCTGACTAAAGCTAGAGTCCCACTCAACCATGTAGTGACTTACCTGACTAAAGCTAGAGTCCCACTCAACCATGTAGTGACTTACCTGACTAAAGCTGGAGTCCCACTCAACCATGTAGTGACTTACCTGACTAAAGCTAGAGTCCCACTCAACCATGTAGTGACTTACCTGACTAAAGCTAGAGTCCCACTCAACCATGTAGTGACTTACCTGACTAAAGCTAGAGTCCCACTCAACCATGTAGTGACTTACCTGACTAAAGCTGGAGTCCCACTCAACCATGTAGTGACTTACCTGACTAAAGCTAGAGTCCCACTCAACCATGTAGTGACTTACCTGACTAAAGCTGGAGTCCCACTCAACCATGTAGTGACTTACCTGACTAAAGCTAGAGTCCCACTCAACCATGTAGTGACTTACCTGACTAAAGCTAGAGTCCCACTCAACCATGTAGTGACTTACCTGACTAAAGCTAGAGTCCCACTCAACCATGTAGTGACTTACCTGACTAAAGCTGGAGTCCCACTCAACCATGTAGTGACTTACCTGACTAAAGCTAGAGTCCCACTCAACCATGTAGTGACTTACCTGACTAAAGCTAGAGTCCCACTCAACCATGTAGTGACTTACCTGACTAAAGCTAGAGTCCCACTCAACCATGTAGTGACTTACCTGACTAAAGCTGGAGTCCCACTCAACCATGTAGTGACTTACCTGACTAAAGCTAGAGTCCCACTCAACCATGTAGTGACTTACCTGACTAAAGCTAGAGTCCCACTCAACCATGTAGTGACTTACCTGACTAAAGCTAGAGTCCCACTCAACCATGTAGTGACTTACCTGACTAAAGCTAGAGTCCCACTCAACCATGTAGTGACTTACCTGACTAAAGCTAGAGTCCCACTCAACCATGTAGTGACTTACCTGACTAAAGCTGGAGTCCCACTCAACCATGTAGTGACTTACCTGACTAAAGCTAGAGTCCCACTCAACCATGTAGTGACTTACCTGACTAAAGCTAGAGTCCCACTCAACCATGTAGTGACTTACCTGACTAAAGCTGGAGTCCCACTCAACCATGTAGTGACTTACCTGACTAAAGCTGGAGTCCCACTCAACCATGTAGTGACTTACCTGACTAAAGCTAGAGTCCCACTCAACCATGTAGTGACTTACCTGACTAAAGCTAGAGTCCCACTCAACCATGTAGTGACTTACCTGACTAAAGCTAGAGTCCCACTCAACCATGTAGTGACTTACCTGACTAAAGCTAGAGTCCCACTCAACCATGTAGTGACTTACCTGACTAAAGCTAGAGTCCCACTCAACCATGTAGCGACTTACCTGACTAAAGCTGGAGTCCCCGATTCTGTTCATCTCTGAGATGGGGTTGAAATCAGCTGATGCTGGTGACGAGCTCAGCTCCAGCCGGAACTCTGACTCCATCTCCTGCTCCTCGTTGTTGGCTACAGGCGGCTGCACATCCATCTGGTTCAGCAGCCACTGGCCGTTGTGTCTGACCAGGTTGCACACAGTGGTCATATCACGGTAACCTGTTGTTGGGAGTAGACAGGTAATGCTACAGTTGCGTGCCAAGGGTCAACATTCCACACCAGGATACACATGTTATGAGTACATGCTGTTTCAGGTTAGCCACTCCAATGATAGGAATGGAGATTCTTGAACATGTCACTCCAACATACAACCAGCTTCATTACTGCCCATACATCTTGTGAACGTCATGGTTTCCCCTTGCTTTCCACATCTAGCTACAGGTGTCATGCTAGTCAGCAGGGGGCATACGTGTTCACATCTGACATGATCACCAGTCTGTCTGTGTTTGTTTCTGGAATAAGCCATCCATTGCAGCCAGCCAACTAGGTCATTTATCTTTCTCTTCTTGCTCTTGTCCCAACAAGCTTACAGACTGTCAATAAGTGTATTTGTCCTCATAACATGGCCACACAATCTGGACTGTCTGGTTGAATTTCTCTAATCAATTTACAGTTCTCATGTACTTCTTGAAGTACTGCCAGATTTTGTTTGTCAGTCTGTTCATGCTATTCTCTGCATTTTCTTCAGAAAGCACATTTCTGTTGCCATTAGATGTTGTTTGGTGTACATAAGTGTGAATTGTATATGGCACTTCACTGCACTTTTCCTACTGAAGATGACAGCTTTTTATTGGTGAGTACACAGCACGTACCATGGAAAGACAAACAAACCAATGACCAAGTACTACAGGAAACAAATGAAAATCGTAAATTGATTATAGAAATTAGATGTAGACAGTCAAAATTTATTGGACATGTTATGAGAAGAAATGAATTGGAGAACTTGGTGACAACTGGCAAGATCGAAGGGAACAGACCAAGAGGAAGACCGACAAGTAAATAACTGGATGGCTTGGCCACATGGCATGGCTGAGACAGGACACTGAGCTGATCCACGACTCTGGTGATCGAGTGAAATGGCGAGTCATGACCGCCCACACTTTCCGGTATAGCACATGATGGATGGATACAGCACGAACATGCCTTGAATATGTTAATATGGGTAAGTTTTTCAAATGTGGAAATGATGTCTGGGCATCTGTCAGTTAAGTTTTCTCACTGTGGAAATGATGTCTGGGCAGAGCTGTCAGTTAAGTTTTCTCACTGTGGAAATGATGTCTGGGCATCTGTCAGTTAAGTTTTCTCACTGTGGAAATGATGTCTGGGCATAGCTGTCAGTTAAGTTTTCTTACTGTGGAAATGATGTCTGGGCATCTGTCAGTTAAGTTTTCTCACTGTGGAAATGATGTCTGGGCAGAGCTGTCAGTTAAGGTTTATTATTTACATCGTTCAAGTGTAGAGGTTTGTCAGTTATACCCCTCATGTACTATGTTGGTAATTACATGCTACATCAGATGGACTATGTTGGTGTGGCCTTGCAGAAGCACTCAGACACATCCAATCTTGAAATAAATGCTACAGTTAGCTGTGGGGAGAAATGGGCTTTAAGGAAGGACAGAGGAAAATCCATACCATCAAGACATGGCCTGGAATACATAAAGTGCTGGGTCATGATCACATACCTGTAGGAGATGTCATGATGTCTGTGGCTAGCAAGGAGAAGATATGATCTGTGAACATAGGACATGCAGTCTCCGTAACGTCCGTGCTGGCCAGGAAATGGAACCTGTCAAGTATTGGAAGTGACATACTCAAGTGCAAAACCTATGACATATACAAACTACATGGCAATCAAAGATAAAGCTACAGCTGGCCAGATGACATTAGGTTAACTCTCTAAACACAGATACGTAGGGATGACAGCTGTGTGACCTAATGAGAATTCAGATCGTGTTGTTGAGCCAGTGAAGGATGGAGGATCAGACTGGAAGTATGATCAACACAAAGGCACTGTCAGGGTTACTGGGACACCTTTGTATATGACCTGAAGATGCTAAGGTAAAAGAGGAGGAATTTATTCAGGAAGTGTATGTTTATATTCATTCAGTGTTGACCTGAACTCTAACCCTATATATAACTATATATAGTTATATATATACTATATAACCCTAACCAAACAGTCCTACAGCACACCTCCTGAAGTCAACAGATCAATCTGCACTGTGTCTAGGGTCTCCATGGCCAAGATGTCTGTCTTGCACTCTGAAGGTCGAGGGTTCATTCATTCAGAGCATGAGTGTAATTGTTCCTGAGACTTATGGTCATGCTGGAGCCATGGAGTTGGAGCTGTGTGTGATGGTCCAGACAGGCCACTCTGTGGAGTTGGAGCTGTGTGTGGTGGTCATGACAGGCCACTCTGTGGAGTTGGAGCTGTGTGTGATGGTCCAGACAGGCCACTCTGTGGAGTTGGAGCTGTGTGTGATGGTCCAGATAGGCCACTCTGTGGAGTTGGAGCTGTGTGTGATGGTCATGACAGGCCACTCTGTGGAGTTGGAGCTGTGTGATGGGGTAAACCCAGTGCAATGAAGTCAATCCTCTGACCTTTAGACAGATTATTCATCATCATCATCATCATCATCATGTGCCATGCCAATAAGCAAGAAAGGTCATGTTTCACCATCTCACATGATCACCTGAGTCGTGGATCAGCTCTTTGTTCTTTCTCGACCATGCCATGTAGCCAAGCCATCCAGGTATTTACTTCTCTGCCTTCCTTTTTCTCTTTTCCCCTCAATCTTGCCAGTTGTCACCAAGCACTCCAGTTTATTTCTTCTCATAACATGCCCATTAAATTTTGACTGTCTATGTCTAATTTCTCTAATCAGTTTGCGGTTTTCATTTGCCTCTTGTAGCACTCTCTCATTGGTTTTTCTGTCTGTCCATGGTATTCTTTGCATTTCCCTCAGAAAACACATTTCAACTGCCATAAGATGTTTTTCAGTTTGTCTGCTCATTGTCCACATTTCACATTCATACAAAAGTACAGGTTCTATGTAGCACTTCAACACTCTTTTTCTCATTGCAATTGACATCTTTTTATTGGTCAGTATGTTTTCCATCTTGCAAAAGGCAGTCTTTGCCATAGTCATTCTTGTTCAAATCTCTTTAAAACAAAACACCATCAGATGTGATGACTGTTCCATGATATCAAATGGATCAGACCTCCAATACTTTCCACATCTAGTTATGCCAGTGCTTGAGCTGTTCACACCAAACATCAAATTCAATGTTCACATATTCCACTGTTGCTACTGGATGCAGACATCTCTGTTCACAGCTTTCTCATCACTCCATACAGAAACCCAACAGTGTCTGCCGGTTGTGTTCAGTATGATATTAATGGCTGAAAACACCACCTATAGCCAACAAAAGCTGGCTTGTGGCGTGTAGGAAGCAGTTGAAGATGTGAGCATCTCAATGTCCACAAGCTGGTACAATAATGGCTCTTTCTGACACTCAGAACACAGGTCATAAAAGCATTAGAAAGAAGCACTAGCACAGCATATGTGAGACTCCAGAACATATATCAAATAGGCACACTGGATTCTAATCTCTCATTTACATCGTCACACTGCCTTGGAGAAGGAATCAAGTGTGTTAGCATGCGGCCTTCTGTGTGCTGGCTTGATTGTCATGCTTGTATGGAGATTATCTTCTGACTGCGCCACCCATGACCTTCCTGTCTTGACGCCTCTTCCTCTGAGATCAGTACCAGTGGTTGTCAGTCTAGACATTGCTGAAGTCAGTCCAGGCATATATCTGATTGTTCTGATGGGGGAATATCAAGTACAACCCATGATAATTCTGATGGGGGTGTTCCATGTATAACCCATGACAATTCACATTATTCCATACAGGATCCATTTAGGTCTTCCACGCTGTGGAGCAGAAAGTGTTAAACCAATCTGTATTGTATAGCTTGACACAGCAACATCTGTTCATGACAGTCTTGCTGTGACTCAATGATTTCATTACAACTGAAATATGGCAATGTGTTGATGACATACTCATCTAGCACGTAGGATGTGATGCTCTGGAACCGCAGGTTCAACCAGTCCTTGTTGGTCTTGAAGAACTGGGCAGCAAATCTGGGGGCACCAGCATCTGAGGACAGACAGAACATTTAGTGAACACTGACCATACTTCTCTGTCAACTTGCACAGATGAGGTGTTGCCTGTACAAGCCTTGAAATGTGTCCATCAATGTCCAACTACCGGCACTATCTCAGGGGATTTCTCATGACTTCATTGTTTCAAATGATGTTTCCAAAAGAGGAACACACAAACAAGGCGTCAGCTGAACATAACTCTCCATCACCTGCACTGAGTCCTGGGAGCTTCACTGGGCACCAATTACAACACACACAGTTCAAGTACAAGTAGAGCATCCTTTCATGTAGGAGCTTCACTGGGCACCACTTACAACACTCACCACACTCACAGGACAAGTACAAGAAGAGCATCCTTTCATGTAGGAGCTTCACTGGGCACCACTTACAACACTCACCACACTCACAGGTAGAACATCCTTTCATGTAGGAGCTTCACTGGGCACCACTCATAGGACAAGCACAAGTAGAGCACCTTTTTATGGGGGTTTTGAGCACATGGTGCTAGACCCAGATTCTCACAGACCCAGTCGGCAGCCTGTGGGTGATGGGTCATATCATCCCAAGACATGGTCTGGTACCCGTTTGAGGCTGTTCGACCTGGGAGCCTAGACCAATTGTAAACAATCTACCTGCATGCAGATTTAAACCCACACCCACCAAGCTGACAGTCAAGCATCTGAAGGTTGCTACTGTGGCCCCTCACATAACTCAAGCTTTACCAGTATCTGGATATTAATGACATATAATCTCATTATGACTGCACACACTCAATCCAGCATTTCTGAAGTAATGTGACAATCCTGGTTCAACAACAACAACAACAACAACAACAAGGCTTGTGTTTAGTGGGATATGGAGTGACATCCATGAAACATTCTGGTCTGGACTCCGTCGTTTCCTAACACTAGAACACCAGCAAGAGGCTGGCCACACAACTGATGGCTAGAGGGCTTGGCAGAGGTTATGTACCAGGCAAACACACAAGTCAACCTCTCCTCAGTGTTGTAGTGGTGCACAAATAAACCACCGGAGGGGATGAAGAACATGAAGGCTGAGGAGGGAGGGAGAAGAAAGAGAAGATGATGATGGTGATAGTGACAACAGCTCTATCACAAACAATGGTGATAGCGACAACAGCTCTGTCACGACCAATGATGATGGAGAAGAAGAAGATGATGATAAGAAAGAGAAGAAGGAGAAGCAGAAGAATGAGGAGGAAGAGGAACAGGAGCAGGATGTCAAGCAGGAGAAAAAGAAGGTCATGTACAGTTATGAACACTGATGACCAGAGCTGAATACACAGTCAACATCTGCCATGTTTACTGATGACCAGAGCTGAATATACAGTCAACATCTGCCATGTTCACTGATGACCAGAGCTGAATATACAGTCAACATCTGCCATGTTCACTGATGACCAGAGCTGAATATACAGTCAACATCTGCCATGTTCACTGATGACCAGAGCTGAATATACAGTCAACATCTGCCATGTTCACTGATGACCAGAGCTGAATATACAGTCAACATCTGCCATGTTCACTGATGACAGTTCCTGTCGCTGTTGTCAGTCAGCTGATGGCAGATGTGGATTAGTATGTGCAGTGTGATCAACCCAGCCAGCAGCTCAATGGGTCAGGAAGTGGTGAAGCAACTGGAGGCAGCAGAGATGTGATGTTAGAGAAGAAAGCTGAGAATCTTGTGGACAGAGATGTGATGTTGGAGAAGAAAGCTGAGAATATTGTGGGCAGAGATGAAACCAAACACAGAGATATTGACAGCAGCAAGTGTGGCATGATCGCTCATCAAAACCACAAGGGAAAGAAAGTCACATGGATGCAAGACACCTACAGAAGAAATGCAATACTAAGTCACCTGTCTGTGGGAAAATACTAGGCTAGAGAATGAACAAACTAACAAACAAATGAACTTTGTTTCCAAAGGGTTACAAACTGGGCACACAGGCCCTCCAAATCAGACATCTTCCACACATGAATTATATGTTATATATTATGCATGTAGGGAAAACAGTAATATGAATGCTGAGTGTATAAGCAAGACAAAGTAAGAATGTTATACACGCATGCATGCATCCCCCCACCCACATTCAACCCCCCCCCCCCCCCACACACACACACACATGTGCATACAGCTAACGAAGAAACTCCATATAGCGAGGCAGAGGCAGACAGAGTAAGAATGTACGAGGACAGCTTAAGCAGCTGGACACCAGAAAAAACAACGCAAGCAACATCAATGTAATAAAACCATCAGGTGGATCCCTGATGGCCAGCGCCTGAAACAGAAGACCGTGTCCTAAACATGTTACATCCTGGTGTGTGCAACCTCTGAGGTTAGACAGAAGACAACAGACACAGACAGAAGACAACAGACACAGGCAGAAACCTCTGACAGCTGTCTCACCTTTGCCATGTACCATCACATGGAAGACACTTTCAGCAACTGTGGCAATATGGCCCCTGACCTCAGAACTCAAGAGGGGCCCTAGTTTATCGGTGCCAGCTGAAAACTGCTGGAGTCTGAACCATGTTGCCCAGGCCATCATCTGGAGAGGAGACAGTACCTGTGTAACTTGGGTTGATACGAGGGTAAGTTAATAAGTAAGTCACAAATTGCTGTAGAAAAATAACTAATTATGATAACAACCTGAAACTAGTTTATTTTTATACATACATTGTCCTTTTATTTCTCAACATAATTTCCACCAACATTGATGCACTTATCCCATCGTTTTATCAGTTCTCCCAAACCGGCTGCTTTGTGACTTACTTATTAACTTATCCTCGTACTTGGACTCAGACAAAGACACATGGACTGAGACAAAGACACATAGCATCAGACAAAGACACAAGGAACAGAGCCCTAGACAGGAACTCCCAGGGCCAGTGTGTCTCTGTGGAAGGTGGCTAAGTCACCCACCTCATACTCTGTGGAAGGTGGCTAAGTCACCCACCTCATACTCTGTGGAAGGTGGCTAAGTCACCCACCTCATACTCTGTGGAAGGTGGCTAAGTCACCCACCTCATACTCTGTGGAAGGTGGCTAAGTCACCCACCTCGTACTCTGTGGAAGGTGGCTAAGTCACCCACCTCATGCTCTGTGGAAGGTGGCTAAGTCACCCACCTCGTACTCTGTGGAAGGTGGCTAAGTCACCCACCTCGTACTCTGTGGAAGGTGGCTAAGTCACCCACCTCATACTCTGTGGAAGGTGGCTAAGTCACCCACCTCGTACTCTGTGGAAGGTGGCTAAGTCACCCACCTCGTACTCTGTGGAAGGTGGCTAAGTCACCCACCTCGTACTCTGTGGAAGGTGGCTAAGTCACCCACCTCGTACTCTGTGGAAGGTGGCTAAGTCACCCACCTCATGCTCTGTGGAAGGTGGCTAAGTCACCCACCTCGTACTCTGAAGGTTGTGGGTTCATTTGCAGACACCGTCCTGTGGCTCACTGTTGCCATCTTTTCCGAGGCACCTGGGAGTCAGTGCTGTAGCTTGAGATGTTGTGATCTGTGTGAGGCTTTCAGCAGCAACAAGCGTCACAAACTGAGGTATACAGGATCAACAGTAACCACACATTTATTTACTGGGCAATTTAAAGTTCGGTAGTTTGCCATTGCTTTCTAATGAGAAGCCAAAGTTGAAGCCAAACTGACCGGTGCAGGAAATGAACCACTGACTGGTGCAGGGAATGAACCACACTAGCACGGCTACAACTGTTAGTTGTAGAAACCATGGACTGGCTGAAGCACAGCTACAACTGCTAGTTGTAGAAACCATGGACTGGCTGAAGCACAACTACAACTGCTAGTTCAGAATATACACTGACTGAGAACTACTGAGGCTGAACAATCCACAAGAACAAATAGTTGTGGTCATGATGTAATAATAACTTTCGCATCAAAAACTACCTATTGAAGATTGACATACTATCTGTTTCACAAACTGACCACTGATCATACAGGGATGCCACAAGGCCTGCTGGTCAAGATGTGCCAGGATTTTAACATAGACCAATCAGTTGGTTTCATCAACAAAAGATAAGTGGATGGTAAGCTGATGGACTAGCAGTGAACTACCTTGACCTCTGACTCCACTCACATCACTCTAGCACAGAATTCAGTACTTCATGTTTAGTTCACCATAAACAAAGGAATCCCCGGTAGTTTCCGCAAAATCATGTGACATCAGGCTGATGCCATAGTGGGTGTAAGGGTGTGTTGATATACTTCAAGATGAGTCTGTGGTGTACTGCTAGACTGATCGGTGAATGAAATAAATATTTCTGGGCCCAGAGGGACCTCACCATCATCGGAGTGTATATCCATATCTTGTGCTACTTGTCTAATCTTGTGTATGTCCCATCATCTTTGATGTAGCTGTCACCCAGATACATCAGTTTAGTTGGGTGACAGTTTGCAAAGACAATGACATGCGGTTTTGGGTACATCTTGCTGCAACCACACTTGTCAACCAACCATGAAGTGAATCCCAATGTCCCTATTCTGAAAATCGACAATCCCACCACATCTAGGTCAGTGCTAAAAATAACTATGTGGTTTGTTTGCGGTGAATTAAAAATGAAGTATCAGAATTCTGTCAAGATTATCTGCCCATGGTAGGTTTAGCCCAACACAGAAATACCAGAAACTCATATACACTGATGGTGGCTTCTATACTGATAGTGGCTTCTACACTGATGGTGGCTTCTACACTGATGGTGGCTGTGATCACTGCTGGCCCTAGAAGAGGGAGGCAGTCTCATGACTGGAAGTGGAACCACCAGGAGCTGGGGTTGAAGTCTGGGAGAGTGACGGGTTGCTCACCTGAAGACCAACGCACTTGTGACTGGTCTTGATGCTCTGTTGGTCACATCTGGTGTTGATGGCACTGAAGAGGCAGCACAAGGAGGCAGGCAACATGACAATGCACTTCTCTATCTCCAGGATCACCAGCTGCACACACTTGGCCAGCATTTCTTTCAGACCTGACAAGGCAAGCATTTCATGGTCAATGCAGTCTAGCTAAACAGAACCAGCACACAGAACTGTCTATAAACCTAACCTGCACATAGTCACAGCACACAGAACAGTACAGGCAAACAGAACTGTCTACAAACCTAACCTGCACATAGTCACAGCACATAGAACAGTACAGGAATACAAAACTGTCTACAAACCTAACCTGCACATAGTCACAGCACACAGAATAGTACAGGCAAACAGAACTGTCTACAAACCTAACCTGCGCATAGTCACAGCACACAGAACAGTACAGGCAAACAGAACTGTCTACAAACCTAACCTGCGCATAGTCACAGCACACAGAACAGTACAGGCAAACAGAACTGTCTACAAACCTAGCCTGCACATAGTCACAGCACACAGAACAGTGGATAAATATTACCTCCATGTATGCAGACCAAGCACATAATGTACAAAACATGACAACTACTTAGGTCAACACAAGTGTATAAAGTCACAACTACGCATGCAGACTGAAACATGTCTAACACATACATTCCTTATCTGCTGACCAAATCAAACACATACATTCCATGTCTGCTGACCAAATCAAACATATATCAACTAATAATGTATGTACACTGTAGCCTACCACGCATGTCGTAAGAGGCGACTAAGGAGACTTGATGGTTCCGTCGCCCTGCTACTGAGTGAGTGCGTGGCGCGACACTGTGAGCTGTGGGTTTCATGTGAAATGCTTTTGAATCTGCCTGAGGTTTTTTGGAACGTGACTGCATGTTCAGAGCGATGGCAGCTGGCTATGTCCCAGAGTTGACCGGTTTTTGCCTTATGCAGAAATGCGTGGCTGCTGGGCTTCTGGTTGACTGCCACTACCATCGACGATGAACTGTATTTTCGTGGACTGTGTGGGTGAACATCTAGGAAACGTCCAGATGGGAAAATGACTGCCGATTCCATCAGAGATGAACTGGATGTTTCGTGGGGAACTATTTGATATGATATGAAACTCTGCAGTATACACCTGATAATACAGGGAATATGTCAGCAATAAATCGTGCAGTCTGCAGTTTGTAGTCTTATTTATAAGATGTGATAGCTGAGATCACAGGGAAGAGTGAATTACACATCACACATTGCTGGAAACTAAAAACATACAATAAATAACTGCTCATACATGCACTGTTAAAAATGTCACTTAAAAGTCTGCAGGTCGACTTCACTGCACCGGGTATTATCCCATATGGCTCAGTCTCTTTCTGCAGCGCAGCAAGCAATTCACAAAGCACAAACTCTATAGCTCCAGTGATGACCCCCAGGAGTCTCTGAAAATAATGCACTCGTGAACTGAAGGACGCCGCCTGGAATCGAACCCACAACCTACGGAGCCCAAGTCAAACGGCTTACCACTTTGCCATGGAGCAAGACAAAACACATTAAAGTGAGGAAAGAGGACATGAGATAAGTCCATGCAACCATTCAGCTGGCCTCAGAAGAATTCTCTCAACATAACTAGACAAACATTGACAAGAAAGAATTGCTGACAAGAAGCACATAACTGGACAAACATGGCCTTGCTGAGAGCAAAATGACATCAGTCCTGTTAGAAATACATTTCTATTTGCTGTAAGCTGTATGTGTGTTACAATGAATGCACATGTCTATTTGCTGTACCCTGTATGTGTGTTACAATGAATGCACATTTCTATTTGCTATACGCTGTATGTGTGTTACAATGAATGCACATGTCTATTTGCTGTATGTTGTATGTGTGTTACAATGAATGCACATGTCTATTTGCTGTATGTTGTATGTGTGTTACAATGAATGCACATGTCTATTTGCTGTATGTTGTATGTGTGTTACAATGAATGCACATGTCTATTTGCTATACGCTGTATGTGTGTTACAATGAATGCACATTTCTATTTGCTGTAAGCTGTATGTGTGTTACAATGAATGCACACTGAACTATATTATGAATATCTGCTTCACTTCTACACTTAAGTTTCATCTGAGCTTTCTGTTTGGTACAAACAACAGGTATGATTGAACACAGATTACAAAACATGCTGGGCAGGAAATGTGCTAAGGAAGAATCATGGCCACCTGACCTCATTATGTTATAGCCTAGTAAATGCGAAGACCACCATAACAAGAGACGAGCAAATGTGAGTATGTAACATCACAGGACGAGTACCTGCAGGCTTGGGGTGATCCCTCAAGGAGTAGCTGGGTGGGCACCCACAGGGAAGGTCAGCAACATAGGAGATGACAGGCCGGATGTAGTTGTCCGAAGTCTTCACTCGGCTCACGTACCGCAGCATGGGTTCTATTGCCCTGCAGAAAGTGGGTTCACAGTAATATCATTTTCAGCATCCATGATCAAGAATGAGGTGAATTTCCATGGTAGATAACCAGTATGCTTACTTACTTTACACAGAGCACGAGGTCAATGTCACATGAGGTCTGACCACAGAGAGCCCACAATACCCACATTTATCCTTCCACCCTCTACTCAGTTCTGTCTACTAGCGTTTGAAGCTTGTTCTACACCAGCTGATCAGTTGATACATGAAGGGAAGTCATTAAGTAACAGGAATTTTATTATAAAGACCATGGAAGAATATACTGACAATGGAAGACATTATTTCAGGATACAAGCTGGCCCTTAAGCAATATCCCATATAGGAGTCATGAGGATCAAGCAATTTTTGCATGTGCAATAGCAATTACAAAATGGCTACCCCACTATCCAGTTGCACTGTGAAAGAACATCAACGTGTTATTTATCCTTTATGGTTAGATGGTGTGAAACCTTGTAAAATCTACAGAAAAAAGATGGTTCAGCACGGAGACTGTTGTTTGATTCAGGGGAGACTGCATGATTGCATAGAAATATTTCAAAATGGAAGAGAAATTCAAGACACATTATGTCCGCTAGGAAAATCATGATGACCAACTGTTGGGATACACGGGGCCCCATGTTGGTGCACTTCCAGGAAAGGGGTGAAACTGTGACTAGTGCTCCATGCAGCAACATGCTAGTGAACAAAGTGAAGCCCGCGATACGATTGAAATGCCAGAGACTTCTCTCACAAGGAGTTTTGTTGCTGCACTGCAACGCCCAACCTCATACGCCTGACCTGGATTGACATATTGCACATGTCAACTGTGTGTCTAAGTTTCACTGTCAGATCACTTTAACTCACCAGCCAGTGGCATTACCATGTGTAATTGTCAGCGTGTTGGGAAGGTGGATATAGGACATAGAGAGGACAAGAGACAGAATAGAGGCAGGATTACCTAGATAACGACATACAGGACATAGGGAAGGACATCTATAGCATAGACGACAGACTAGAGATATGACATAAGTCAGGACACAGAGTGGTCATAAGACAGGACATCTACAGGACAGTAGATAGAGTGGAGACAGGACTCAGGTGGGGGCACAGACATGTCATGGACAGGACACTGACGCAACAGGACAGAATGACAGGAAGGGACATAAGTTCACGGGACACTGTCCTGAACAGACTAGACGGCAGTACACTGAATAACCTAACCTAACACGGACGGACCACAGTACTACGTGACTGCTAGGACAGCACGGGGATCACAAATGGCACGGGGGTCCAAGGACCACGAGTCTAGCTGACCAGCTTGACCATGTCAGACAGGACACAGACGGTTTCAGGGGAAGATGTTGTGTTTTTCTGAGCGTTTGAGATAGTGAAATAGCTTTTGCGAGAGTGCTGGGTTGAAGAAAGTGAGTGTAGGATTTATGTAATGGATTGTGTGCTATGAACATATGTAAGACGGCATTTGTATATGTATATAAAGTTATTGAAGTTATCGCCTGTGTGCGAATTGTAACTGTGATCAGGTTCGCCTGAATAAATATCCAGTGTGGACAGAACCATGTGAATGACTGACGTTTTTCTTTGAGTGCGTATGGAGAAGTTGGAATGCTTGTGTGAGTGTAAGATGAAGACAGTAATAATAACATAACCCCACCAGCCAGTGGCATTACCATATGTAACAATAAGATAACCCTTACCTGTCTATAAAAGGGTCCATCAACTTAAATACAGCCATCATCCATTCTGGCACCTGGGAGGCA
This sequence comes from Cepaea hortensis, assembly GCA_963921405.1. NCBI lineage: Eukaryota > Metazoa > Mollusca > Gastropoda > Stylommatophora > Helicidae > Cepaea > Cepaea hortensis. The sequence continues at coordinate 3,909,071 of OY992878.1, forward strand.
ACAAACCAGGAAAAACACATAGTAACGTACATTATTTGTCAGCATCTGTACATGTACATACACACATATATGGCTGTCTCTCTCTCTTATCCTGTCTCTCTTTCTCTCTGCTTTTGTCTTACAATGGCTCTTTTTTTTTCTCTCATGTGTCTCTTTCTCTTTCTACATGTCTTTTTTTCTCTATTTTACATTATTTCTCCTGTCACTTTATTTCTCTTTGTTTTCTCCACTCACTTTTTTTCTTATTCATACTCTCTCTCTCTCTCTCTCTCTCTCTCTCTCTCTCTCTCTCTCTCTCTCTCTCTCTCTCTCACTCTCTCTCTTTCTCTCTCTCTTTCTCACACACCCCCACGGACACACACATTCATCTATGCACCCAGACTTACAAAACATTGAAGCATTCATACGACACTAGTTATGTAACATCAAACATGTTATTCTGAATAACTGAGTATCATCTTCTTGAAACTGATAGGAATATTTGTCTTGGCTAGATACTGGTCAACATTTAATGCAGCACTGATGTTTTGTCTACTGATGTTGCCTATGTCCACATATCATGCTTTGATCCACATCATAATTGTCGTGTTGATGGTGTTTTCATGTCTAGATTCTGTTCTGCTGTGTTGAGACAGTGAACAAGAAGCAAGTAAATGATTTGACATCAGCATCTCATGACAATAAGAGGACAGTGACTAGTGTTTGACCAAGTCATCGCTGGATGTGTGACCACTAGCTGGGTGGGGAGAGGCTATGTTCTCTCATTAGAAAACAGGAAACCCAGTGAAAATATGATGTGACTTGTTACTGAAGCACTTGAGACAATGTGACAATCTGGTGTCTCTACCTTCATGTGTGGCGTCACGTGTGGACTTGCGACGTGAAACATCTCCCACAGGGAACATCTGAAATCACACATAGATAGTTGATGTCACTATCCAAGCAACCAACACACACACCTACTGTTACTGAAGTCTGAGGGTAAGTTGTTCTACTTAATGTGTCTCACTGCGTGCATATGTGTGTGATATGTGCATACATATGTATGTGTGTGTAACTATGCCATAATAGACTCACAAGTACCACTACACATCGAGGCACAGAGACAACAGTATGACTTAATGATAACATACGTAACACTGATGTTCATCTAGAGGTGTCCGACCACAAGCAGCTCTTCATGGAGTTCACTTCGGATCTTCACTTAGTTAAATGTCACTCTCCATGTAATTGGGGGATATGGTCACGAAGTGAGTTTAATGTCACGCTTCACGTAACTGGGGGTTACATAATGGCTAGCGTGACCTGACCGCTGGCTTGGTGGTCACTGGTTCACATTCAAATCAAGGTTAAATTGTAATAACTGACTTGGGCTGTCAGGTGGAGCCAGCCTAAACAGGGGGGACAGGAAACGCCTAGGGAGGTCAAGGCAGAAGGTGTGAGACTGACCACATCAGGTTGAACTTTGACCTCGCGTTCAGAACCTCAGTGAGCACACATGTTCAGAAGTGCAGTTTATGAAATGTACGAGGGTAAGTTAATAAGTAAGTCACAAATGGCTGTAGAAAAATAACTACATTTGATAACAACTTGAAACCAGTTTATTTGTATATATACATTGTCCCTTTATTTCTCAACACAATTTTTACCAATAATGATGCACTTATCCCATCGTTTTATCAGTCCTCCCAAATCGGCTGCATAGAACTGTGTGCTTTGTTTTCATTGACCTGCCATCCCACAGAACTGTGTGACTTACTTATTGACTCACCCTTGTAATGTTTTTTTTTTTTTTTTTTTTTTTTTAACCCAGCTATGCACTGGTTTACGGGACAAACATTTGTGAGAATAAACAGGAAACCCACCTTGGCGGGAGACATTTCACGAATGACGCCAAAGTTGAATGTGAAGTGAAAACGTGGTTTAGAAAACAGAGCATGTAGTTCTATGCAGCCGGTTTTGGAGGACTGATAAAACGATGGGATAAGTAAATCAATGTTGGTGGAAATTATGTTGAGAAATAAAGGGACAGTGTATCTATAAAAATAAACTGGTTTCAGGTTGTTATCATCTTTAGTTATTTTTGTACAGCCATTTGTGACTTACTTATTAACTTACCCTTGTAATAAGGTCAAGGTTGATTGATCTGTCCAAATACTGAGACTGTCTATAACAAATATGAACAGATATCGCCAAGCTTGCTGAGGTCATTCCAGAGAGAGAGAGTGAGTGTGTGTGTGTATGTGTGTGTGTGTGTGCGTGTGTGTTCATGCATGTGTATGTGTGTTCGTGTGTGTGTGTTCATGCGTGTGTGTGTGTGCATAGTTAGAATGTTGATATCTGATGATGGGAGAACACATCAGCATATGTCTGTCAGAGAATACACATGGACGTATCTACAGGTGGACATTCCTGTCTGTAACATAATACACATGGACATACCATTCTGTGACAGAATACACATGAGCACACCTATGGGTGGACATACCTGTCGATGACCGCCACAATACACTTGGCCAGGGCATCGGGGCAGTAGCGCACGTGGGCCAGTGTGTGGATGATGGCATCAACGATGACCTGTACATCAGACACTTGTTCAGGCTCACACAAACTCTCAATATCTGATTTAATGGGTGACGGAGATGAGTCGATGGGAGAGTCGGATTCTGTGGAGCTCTGAGTGGAGTTCTGGGACACCAACAGAGATGTTTCCGATTGGTTGTCTGGTGCAGCCAGGCTTACAGAAGTGGCTGGTTTGGATCTAGAAATAAACATCAGAATATATATAAATTTAATCATACCAGATTATGTCATAATATAAAAATATATTAATCTTAGAATATTCAATTCTAACGTTAAATAAGCAGTAATGTATGGATCAGAAACTTGGAGAACAAGGGAAACGATTACACATAAACTACACACATTCACTAATTGAGCCTGCATAAAATAGAAGAAATAAAATGATATGACAAAATCACCAATGTTGAGCTCACGAAGAGAACTAGACACATACCAGTGAACCAATGTGAAGCTCACAAAGAGAACTAGGTACATATCAGTGAACCAATGTGGAGCTCACGAAGAGAACTAGGCACATACCAGTGAACCAATGTGGAGCTAATGAAGAGAACTAGGCACATACCAGTGAACCAATGTGGAGCTCATGAAGAGAACTAGGCACATACCAGTGAACCAATGTGGAGCTCATGAAGAGCACTAGACACATACCAGTGAACCAATGTGGAGCTCATAAAGAGAACTAGGCACATACCAGTGAACCAATGTGGAGCTCATGAAGAGAACTAGACACATACCAGTGAACCAATGTGGAGCTCATGAAGAGAACTAGGCACATACCAGTGAACCAATGTGGAGCTCATGAAGAGAACTAGGCACATACCAGTGAACCAATGTGGAGCTCATGAAGAGAACTATACAAATACCAGTGAACCAATGTGGAGCTCATGAAGAGAACTAGACACATACCAGTGAACAAATGTGGAGCTCATGAAGAGAACTAGACACATACCAGTGAACCAATGTGGAGCTCATGAAGAGAACTAGACACATACCAGTGAACAAATGTGGAGCTCATGAAGAGAACTAGACACATACCAGTGAACAAATGTGGAGCTCATGAAGAGAACTAGACACATACCAGTGAACAAATGTGGAGCTCATGAAGAGAACTAGACACATACCAGTGAACAAATGTGGAGCTCATGAAGAGAACTAGACACATACCAGTGAACAAATGTGGAGCTCATGAAGAGAACTAGACACATACCAGTGAACCAATGTGGAGCTCATGAAGAGAACTAGACACATACCAGTGAACAAATGTGGAGCTCATGAAGAGAATTAGACACATACCAGTGAACAAATGTGGAGCTCATGAAGAGAACTAGACACATACCAGTGAACCAATGTGGAGCTCATGAAGAGAACTAGACAAATACCAGTGAACCAACGTGGAGCTCATGGAGAGAACTAGACAAATACCAGTGAACCAATGTGGAGATCATGGAGAGAACTAGACAAATACCAGTGAACCAATGTGGAGATCATGGAGAGAACTAGACAAATACCAGTGAACCAATGTGGAGATCATGGAGAGAACTAGACAAATACCGGTGAACCAAGAGATGAAGAAACAACGCTGGTGTTGGATAGGTCACACATTGAGAAACCTGAGAATAGTGTAACTAGGCATGTCTTAGTCTGGAACCCACAAGGTAAAAGAAATACCAATAAAAACTATATAAATAATAAAGAGGATTGGCATGAACCAAAGAGCTGTCTGTACACTATCTGATCTGAGTATGTGGATAGTTATCATGGATATACATTATCTGAGTGAGTGGGCAGGTACCAACATGTTCACTAATCGGTTGTGTCAGATGTATCTGCACAATCTTGTACATTAAGTATCCGACACCTGTCTATGTCATATCTGAGTGTGTCAGACACCTGTCTATACTATACCTGAGTGTGTCAGACACCTGTCTATGCCATACCTGAGTGTGTCCGACAAGATGGTAGCGACAGAAGCCTCCAGCAGACAGGTACGAGTTAACAACAAGATGGCCAGGGAGCAATCCTTCATAACTAGAGCCTGCAAGGTATAAACATGATTCAGAGAACTTTGTTGAACAAAGATGCTGAAGGAGGGCAGGCAAGGCACAGAGACATACAGTCAGTGTGTGTGAGTTAGAAAACTGTTTGACAGGTAAATCAGAAACAGAGAAACAGACAGTGATAGAGAGACAGCTTGAGTGAGTGAGAGAACTTTTATGAATCAGGAGGTAGAGAGATGGACATACGAGTATGTAGGAATACAGAGAGACAGCATGAGTTAGTGGGAGAATTTTGATGAATCAGGAGGTAGAGAGACAGACATATGAGATGTAGGAAGACAGAGAGACAGCTTGAGTTAGTGGGAGAACTTTGATGAATCAGGAGGTAGAGAGACAGACATACGAGGATGTAGGAAGACAGAGACACTTGAATGAGTGAGAGAACTTTGATGAATTGGGAGGTAGAGAGACGGACATACCAGGATATATGAAGACAGAGAGACAGCTTGAGTGAGTGGGAGAACTTTGATGAATTGGGAGGTGGACTGACGGACATATGAGGATGTAGGAAGACAGAGACACTTGAATGAGTGAGAGAACTGTTGAATAGGAAGGTAGAGAGAACAGACAAGGGCAGATGCAGACCGTGAAGCAGTTTCAGTGAGCGAGAGAGTGAGTAAGAAAAATAGTAAGAGGTAGAGAAATTGTAATGGAGTGATGAAGTGAACCAGTAAGAAAGTCAGTGATTGTCAGAGAAATAGTGACTGAATGGTGAAGTCAGTGAGATTGTCAGAGAAATAGTGACTGAATGGTGAAGTCAGTGAGATTGTCAGAGAAACAGTGACTGAATGGTGAAGTCAGTGAGATTGTCAGAGAAACAGTGACTGAATGGTGAAGTCAGTGAGATTGTCAGAGAAATAGTGACTGAATGGTCAAGTCAGTGAGATTGTCAGAGAAATAGTGACTGAATGGTGAAGTCAGTGAGATTGTCAGAGAAACAGTGACTGAATGGTGAAGTCAGTGAGATTGTCAGAGAAATAGTGACTGAATGGTCAAGTCAGTGAGATTGTCAGAGAAATAATGACTGAATGGTGAAGTCAGTGAGATTGTCAGAGAAACAGTGACTGAATGGTGAAGTCAGTGAGATTGTCAGAGAAACAGTGACTGAATGGTGAAGTCAGTGAGATTGTCAGAGAAACAGTGACTGAATGGTGAAGTCAGTGAGATTGTCAGAGAAACAGTGACTGAATGGTGAAGTCAGTGAGATTGTCAGAGAAACAGTGACTGAATGGTGAAGTCAGTGAGATTGTCAGAAAGCAAGAACAATAATGATTGTGATCATGAGCGAGTGCGTATGTAAGCGAGAGAGTGAACTAGCGAGCGAGTGAGTGAGAATAAGAAAAATGAGTCATTGACAGTTGTAGGTTTATGCAAGAAGCTATGAAAGAGTTGAATCACTGACTCAGTGAGGATGTGGATGGGGCAGGAGGTACAGCAGCAACAATAACACAACAGTAACCATCAACAATAGCACAACAGCAACCATCAACAATAACACAACAGCAACCATCAACAATAGCACAACAGCAACCATCAACAATAGCACAACAGCAACCATCAACAATAACACAACAGCAACCATCAACAATAGCACAACAGCAACCATCAACAATAGCACAACAGCAACCATCAACAATAGCACAACAGTAACCATCAACAATAGCACAACAGCAACCATCAACAATAGCACAACAGCAACCATCAACAATAGCACAACAGCAACCATCAACAATAGCACAACAGCAACCATCAACAATAGCACAACAGTAACCATCAACAATAGCACAACAGCAACCATCAACAATAGCACAACAGCAACCATCAACAATAGCACAACAGCAACCATCAACAATAGCACAACAGCAACCATCAACAATAGCACAACAGTAACCATCAACAATAACACAACAGTAACCATCAACAATAGCACAACAGCAACCATCAACAATAGCACAACAGTAACCATCAACAGGTGAGAGCACCTACCTGCAGCAGCATGCCCCAGTCAGTCTGTGGCTGGTGCAGAAGCAGGTTCAGGTGTAGGTAGATGGCTGCGGCAGGCTGCATGTCGTCGTAGCTGCAATCAATGACAGTAGACCATGTCAGTGACCTTCTACATGCCTTAGACTCATTAGGCTTATGGTGCTGGACCCAGATCTACAGAGACCAACCTCCACTGCAGGCCAGCTGTCCCACGTGCCCCAGATCTACAGAGACCAACCTCCACTGCAGGCCAGCTGTCCCACGTGCCCCAGATCTACAGAGACCAACCTCCACTGCAGGTCAGCTGTCCCACTTGCCCCAGATCTACAGAGACCAACCTCCACTGCAGGCCTGATGTGGTCAATTGCCCAGACATGTCCTGTACCCATGATATGCTGGGTTGACCCGCCACCCCAGATCAATTGAAATAACTCAAGGTAGATTTGAACTCCTGACCACAAGGTTGGCAGGCAAGCATCTAGCCACTGTACACTGTGGCTTCTACAATGAATGTGCATACCACAAGTCTGGCTAATGTCTCACTCACAATTTTGTGACCAAACATCAGTACAAACACTAGGCTTGCAATGCAGCAAATTTAAGTTTTAACAACACAACCAATGAAATCATCACACATTTTGCAAGCCACATGATGATAGTTATTGTTGATGTCATTGATATTACTGCACTCATGATAACAATATAGGTGGTCAGACTCCCCCAGCAGATCTGTCACAGAATGGATTAGGGGGTGGGCAATGCCAGTGACTAGAGCGAGAGTAGCAAGCATCAAGTGTCGGTCAGACAGTCTTCAGATGGCATGGTATGTAACAGTCACACAGCACGTCTGTGGTTGGGAGCTGTGCTAGTATGGTAGCCAGCATGCTTGCCTACTGGTATGGTTGTCATCTGTGTGAACCCCCATTGAGGCACGAACTGGTTTGTGTAACTGTCTTGTTTCCATGTTACTCCAGCCTACAACTGGTACCAGATAGTGTTCGAGGAAGTTAAGGCAGCAGGCATGATGTCACCCATATCAGCCATCAACTGCCCATGATGTCACCCACATCACCCATCCAGTGCCCATGATGTCAACCACATCACCCATCCAGTGCCCATGATGTCACCCACATCACCCATCCAGTGCCCATGATGTCAACCACATCACCCATCCACTACCCATGATGTCAACCACATCAGTCATCCACTACCCATGATGTCACACACATCAGCCATCCAGTGCCCATGATGTCACACACATCAGCCATCCAGTGCCCATGATGTCACACACATCAGCCATACACTGCCCATGATGTCACTCACATCAGCCATCCACTGCCCATGATGTCAACCACATCAGTCATCCACTACCCATGATGTCACACACATCAGCCATCCAGTGCCCATGATGTCACACACATCAGCCATCCAGTGCCCATGATGTCACACACATCAGCCATCCACTGCCCATGAGGTCAACCTCATCAGCCATCCACTGCCCATGAGGTCAACCACATCAGCCATACACTGCCAATGAGGTCAACCACATCAGCCATACACTGCCCATGACACACACATCAGCCATACACTGCCCATGATGTCACCCACATCAGCCATACACTGCCCATGATGTCAACCACATCAGCCATACACTGCCCATGATGTCATACACATCAGCCATCCACTGCCCATGTCAACCACATCAGCCATACACTGCCCATGATTTCACCCACATCAGCCATCCACTGCGCATGTCAACCACATCAGCCATCCAGTGCCCATGATGTCACCCACATCAGCCATACACTGCCCATGATGACACACACATCAGCCATACACTGCCCATGATGTCAACCACATCAGCCATACACTGCCCATGATGTCACACACATCAGCCATACACTGCCCATGTCAACCACATCAGCCATACACTGCCCATGTCAACCACATCAGCCATACACTGCCCATGATGTCACCCACATCAGCCATCCACTGCGCATGTCAACCACATCAGCCATACACTGCCCATGATGTCAACCACATCAGCCATACACTGCCCATGATGTCACACACATCAGCCATCCACTGCCCATGTCAACCACATGAGCCATACACTGCCCATGATGTCAACCACATCAGCCATACACTGCCCATGATGTCAACCACATCAGCCATACACTGCCCATGATGTCAACCACATCAGCCATACACTGCCCATGATGTCAACCACATCAGCCATACACTGCCCATGATGTCAACCACATCAGCCATCCACTGCCCATGATGTCAACCATATCAGCCATACACTGCCCATGATGTCAACCACATCAGCCATACACTGCCCATGATGTCACACACATCAGCCATCCACTGCCCATGTCAACCATATCAGCCATACACTGCCCATGATGTCACCCACATCAGCCATACACTGCCCATGTCAACCACATCAGCCATACACTGCCCATGTCAACCACATCAGCCATACACTGCCCATGATGTCACCCACATCAGCCATACACTGCCCATGTCAACCACATCAGCCATCCACTGCCCATGTCAACCACATCAGCCATACACTGCCCATGATGTCACCCACATCAGCCATACACTGCCCATGTCACCCACATCAGCCATACACTGCCTATGTCAACCACATCAGCCATACACTGCCCATGTCAACCACATCAGCCATACACTGCCCATGTCAACCACATCAGCCATACACTGCCCATGATGTCACCCACATCAGCCATACACTGCCCATGTCACCCACATCAGCCATACACTGCCCATGATGTCACACACATCAGCCATACACTGCCCATGATGACACACACATCAGCCATACACTGCCCATGATGTCAACGACATCAGCCACCCACTGCCCATGAGTCTATACAGATATGGGGCACCATGTATAAAATACCTCAATGAGTGGACAAGGGACACTGACACAAATGACCGCAGGAGCAGATACAAGAGTGCTGTGTGTTCTACAATTATCTCTGGCTGACATGGCAACTGCACTGAGATATAACCTGTGATTGTATGTGTATTGATGGTGATGTCTTCGATTGCCAGGGCACTCTCTGGTCACTTCACCAAGTCATACAATGGCCTAGTAAATATATAAAGACCTAACACAGAACACCCCTAGGAAATATGTGGAATGAGATGTCACCAGGCTTTAGTGGGTGAGTAGCAACAGCTGGGATGAGACAAGCATAGTCACTTGCCAGCAGTCTTACAGAAATATACTCTCATCCCTCTACTGAGGACCCTCAGCGTCATCATAGACTAGCGATGTCAGATCTGCTAACACAAATATCACCTGTGCTGACTTCAACAGCCCTGCTGAGACCTGTATCAATGATCACCTGTGTTGACAGCCACATCCGATCATTAGACACCAAGGAACTATGTCAACACATCCTGTCAACCTGCCAACTGTCAGTCAATCAAATTATACAACAGATGCTAGAAGCAAGCAGACTGTCAGTTCATAAACATACCAAACTATACAACACACCCTGAAGACTAGTATTTCTAAATGCCTGGACATTTATTTTCATTTACAGTATATTCACTGAACCTCAAACATGCACTCACTGCTTTGTGCCCGAGTGAATCAGAGATGGCCAAATCCAGTGCAACCAGTTGGAGTTTGAGCCTGCCAGCATGGAGTCACCACTACCTTCAGTCTCCAGCTTGCGATCATACCCTCTTTTGAACACTCTGAAAGAAAAAACTTTCATGCATTCATTCACAACATATCAACTTGAGTTTCTTAGATTTGCATTTTTATGTAGCAAGTTTTGTGTGTGTGTGTGTGTGTATGTGTGCGTGCGTGCGTGCGGGCGGGCATGCATGCGTGTGTGTGTGTGTGTGATAGAGAGAGAGATAGTGTGTGTGTGTGTGAGAGAGAGAGAGAGAGAGTGTGTGTGTGTGTGTGTGTGTGTGTGTGCACACTCATGACATGGCCAGATATAGCACATGAGCTGATACATAGTGCTGGAGGTGGGTGTTGTAGAGAGACATGATTGCTGGAGGTGGGTGTTGTAGAGAGACATGATTGCTGGAGGTGGGTGTTGTAGAGAGACATGATTGCTGGAGGTGGGTGTTGTAGAGAGACATGATTGCTGGAGGTGGATGTTGTAGAGAGACATGATTGCTGGAGGTGGGTGTTGTAGAGAGACATGATTGCTGGAGGTGGGTGTTGTAGAGAGACATGATTGCTGGAGGTGGGTGTTGTAGAGAGACATGATTGCTGGAGGTGGATGTTGTAGAGAGACATGATTGCTGGAGGTGGGTGTTGTAGAGAGACATGATTGCTGGAGGTGGGTGTTGTAGAGAGACATGATTGCTGGAGGTGGATGTTGTAGAGAGACATGATTGCTGGAGGTGGGTGTTGTAGAGAGACATGATTGCTGGAGGTGGATGTTGTAGAGAGACATGATTGCTGGAGGTGGGTGTTGTAGAGAGACATGATTGCTGGAGGTGGGTGTTGTAGAGAGACATGATTACTGGAGGTGGGTGTTGTAGAGAGACATGATTGCTGGAGGTGGGTGTTGTAGAGAGATATGATTGCTGGAGGTGGATGTTGTAGAGAGACATGATTGCTGGAGGTGGGTGTTGTAGAGAGACATGATTGCTGGAGGTGGGTGTTGTAGAGAGACATGATTGCTGGAGGTGGATGTTGTAGAGAGACATGATTGCTGGAGGTGGGTGTTGTAGAGAGATATGATTGCTGGAGGTGGATGTTGTAGAGAGACATAATTGCTGGAGGTGGATGTTGTAGAGAGACATGATTGCTGGAGGTGGATGTTGTAGAGAGACATGATTGCTGGAGGTGGGTGTTGTAGAGAGACATGATTGCTGGAGGTGGGAGTTGTAGAGAGATATGATTGCTGGAGGTGGATGTTGTAGAGAGATATGATTGCTGGAGGTAGGAGTTGTAGAGAGATATGATTGCTGGAGGTGGGAATTGTAGAGAGACATGATTGCTGGAGGTGGGAGTTGTAGAGAGATATGATTGGTGGAGGTGGGTGTTGTAGAGAGACATGATTGCTGGAGGTGGGTGTTGTAGAGAGACATGATTGCTGGAGGTGGGTGTTGTAGAGAGACATGATTGCTGGAGGTGGATGTTGTAGAGAGACATGATTGCTGGAGGTGGGTGTTGTAGAGAGACATGATTGCTGGAGGTGGGTGTTGTAGAGAGACATGATTGCTGGAGGTGGGTGTTGTAGAGAGATATGATTGCTGGAGGTGGATGTTGTAGAGAGACATGATTGCTGGAGGTGGGTGTTGTAGAGAGACATGATTGCTGGAGGTGGGTGTTGTAGAGAGACATGATTGCTGGAGGTGGGTGTTGTAGAGAGACATGATTGCTGGAGGTGGGTGTTGTAGAGAGACATGATTGCTGGAGGTGGATGTTGTAGAGAGACATGATTGCTGGAGGTGGGAGTTGTAGAGAGATATGATTGCTGAAGGTGGGAGTTGTAGAGAGACATGATTGCTGGAGGTGGATGTTGTAGAGAGATATGATTGCTGGAGGTGGGAGTTGTAGAGAGACATGATTGCTGGAGGTGGGTGTTGTAGAGAGACATGATTGCTGGAGGTGGGAGTTGTAGAGAGACATGATTGCTGGAGGTGGGTGTTGTAGAGAGACATGATTGCTGGAGGTGGGTGTTGTAGAGAGACATGATTGCTGGAGGTGGGTGTTGTAGAGAGACATGATTGCTGGAGGTGGGAGTTGTAGAGAGACATGATTGCTGGAGGTGGATGTTGTAGAGAGACATGATTGCTGGAGGTGGATGTTGTAGAGAGACATGATTGCTGGAGGTGGATGTTGTAGAGAGACATGATTGCTGGAGGTGGATGTTGTAGAGAGACATGATTGCTGGAGGTGGGAGTTGTAGAGAGACATGATTGCTGGAGGTGGGTGTTGTAGAGAGACATGATTGCTGGAGGTGGGAGTTGTAGAGAGACATGATTGCTGGAGGTGGGTGTTGTAGAGAGACATGATTGCTGGAGGTGGGTGTTGTAGAGAGACATGATTGCTGGAGGTGGATGTTGTAGAGAGACATGATTGTTGGAGGTGGGGGTTGTAGAGACACATGATTGCTGGAGGTGGATGTTGTAGAGAGACATGATTGTTGGAGGTGGATGTTGTAGAGAGACATGATTGCTGGAGGTGGGAGTTGTAGAGAGACATGATTGCTGGAGGTGGATGTTGTAAAAAGACATGATTGTTGGAGGTGGATGTTGTAGAGAGATATGATTGCTGGAGGTGGATGTTGTAGAGAGATATGATTGCTGGAGGTTGATTTTGTAGAGAGACATGATTGCTGGAGGTGGATGTTGGAGAGAGATATGATTGCTGGAGGTGGATGTTGGAGAGAGACATGATTGCTGGAAGTGGATGTTGGAGAGAGATATGATTGCTGGAGGTGGATGTTGTAAAGAGACATGATTGTCGGAGGTGGATGTTGGAGAGAGACATGATTGTTGGAGGTGGATGTTGTAGAGAGATATGATTGCTGGAGGTGGATGTTGTAGAGAGATATGATTGCTGGAGGTGGATGTTGTAGAGAGATATGATTGCTGGAGGTGGATGTTGTAGAGAGACATGATTGCTGAAGGTGGATGTAGGAGAGAGACATGATTGCTGGAGGTGGATGTTGTAGAGAGACATGATTGCTGGATGTGGATGTTGTAGAGAGACATGATTGCTGGAGGTGGATGTTGTAGAGAGACATGATTGCTGGATGTGGATGTTGTAGAGAGACATGATTGCTGGAGGTGGATGTTGTAGAGAGACATGATTGCTGGAGGTGGATGTTGTAGAGAGACATGATTGCTGGAGGTGGATGTTGTAGAGAGACATGATTGCTGGAGGTGGATGTTGTAGAGAGACATGATTGCTGGAGGTGGATGGAGAGAGACATGATGCTGGAGGTGGGTGTTGTAGAGAGACATGATTGCTGGAGGTGGATGTTGTAGAGAGACATGATTTCTGGAGGTAAATGTTGTAGAGAGACATGATTGATGGAGGTGGATGTTGTAGAGAGACATGATTGCTGGAGGTAAATGTTGTAGAGAGACATGATTGCTGGAGGTGGGTGTTGTAGAGAGACATGATTGCTGGAGGTGGATGTTGTAGAGAGACATGATTGCTGGAGGTGGATGTTGTAGAGAGACATGATTGCTGGAGGTGGGTGTTGTAGAGAGACATGATTGCTGGAGGTGGGTGTTGTAGAGAGACATGATTGCTGGAGGTGGGTGTTGTAGAGAGATATGATTGCTGGAGGTGGATGTTGTAGAGAGACATGATTGCTGGAGGTGGGTGTTGTAGAGAGACATGATTGCTGGAGGTGGGTGTTGTAGAGAGACATGATTGCTGGAGGTGGGTGTTGTAGAGAGACATGATTGCTGGAGGTGGGTGTTGTAGAGAGACATGATTGCTGGAGGTGGATGTTGTAGAGAGACATGATTGCTGGAGGTGGGAGTTGTAGAGAGATATGATTGCTGAAGGTGGGAGTTGTAGAGAGACATGATTGCTGGAGGTGGGAGTTGTAGAGAGATATGATTGCTGGAGGTGGATGTTGTAGAGAGATATGATTGCTGGAGGTGGGAGTTGTAGAGAGACATGATTGCTGGAGGTGGATGTTGTAGAGAGATATGATTGCTGGAGGTGGGAGTTGTAGAGAGATATGATTGCTGGAGGTGGGAGTTGTAGAGAGACATGATTGCTGGAGGTGGGTGTTGTAGAGAGATATGATTGCTGGAGGTGGGTGTTGTAGAGAGACATGATTGCTGGAGGTGGGTGTTGTAGAGAGATATGATTGCTGGAGGTGGGAGTTGTAGAGAGATATGATTGCTGGAGGTGGGTGTTGTAGAGAGACATGATTGCTGGAGGTGGGAGTTGTAGAGAGACATGATTGCTGGAGGTGGGTGTTGTAGAGAGATATGATTGCTGGAGGTGGGTGTTGTAGAGAGACATGATTGCTGGAGGTGGGTGTTGTAGAGAGATATGATTGCTGGAGGTGGGTGCTGTAGAGAGACATGATTGCTGGAGGTGGATGTTGTAGACAGACATGATTGCTGGAGGTGGGAGTTGTAGAGAGACATGATTGCTGGAGGTGGGAGTTGTAGAGAGACATGATTGCTGGAGGTGGGAGTTGTAGAGAGACATGATTGCTGGAGGTGGGTGTTGTAAAGAGACATGGTTGCTGGAGGTGGGTGTTGTAGAGAGACATGATTGCTGGAGGTGGGAGTTGTAGAGAGACATGATTGCTGGAGGTGGGTGTTGTAGAGAGACATGATTGCTGGAGGTGGGTGTTGTAGAGAGACATGATTGCTGGAGGTGGGAGTTGTAGAGAGACATGATTGCTGGAGGTGGATGTTGTAGAGAGACATGATTGCTGGAGGTGGATGTTGTAGAGAGACATGATTGCTGGAGGTGGATGTTGTAGAGAGACATGATTGCTGGAGGTGGATGTTGTAGAGAGACATGATTGCTGGAGGTGGATGTTGTAGAGAGACATGATTGCTGGAGGTGGGAGTTGTAGAGAGACATGATTGCTGGAGGTGGGTGTTGTAGAGAGACATGATTGCTGGAGGTGGGAGTTGTAGAGAGACATGATTGCTGGAGGTGGGTGTTGTAGAGAGACATGATTGCTGGAGGTGGGTGTTGTAGAGAGACATGATTGCTGGAGGTGGATGTTGTAGAGAGACATGATTGTTGGAGGTGGGGGTTGTAGAGACACATGATTGCTGGAGGTGGATGTTGTAGAGAGACATGATTGTTGGAGGTGGATGTTGTAGAGAGACATGATTGCTGGAGGTGGGTGTTGTAGAGAGACATGATTGCTAGAGGTGGGAGTTGTAGAGAGATATGATTGCTGGAGGTGGATGTTGTAGAGAGATATGATTGCTGGAGGTAGGAGTTGTAGAGAGATATGATTGCTGGAGGTGGGAATTGTAGAGAGACATGATTGCTGGAGGTGGGAGTTGTAGAGAGATATGATTGCTGGAGGTGGGTGTTGTAGAGAGACATGATTGCTGGAGGTGGGTGTTGTAGAGAGACATGATTGCTGGAGGTGGGTGTTGTAGAGAGACATGATTGCTGGAGGTGGATGTTGTAGAGAGACATGATTGCTGGAGGTGGATGTTGTAGAGAGACATGATTGCTGGAGGTGGGTGTTGTAGAGAGACATGATTGCTGGAGGTGGGTGTTGTAGAGAGACATGATTGCTGGAGGTGGGTGTTGTAGAGAGATATGATTGCTGGAGGTGGATGTTGTAGAGAGACATGATTGCTGGAGGTGGGTGTTGTAGAGAGACATGATTGCTGGAGGTGGGTGTTGTAGAGAGACATGATTGCTGGAGGTGGGTGTTGTAGAGAGACATGATTGCTGGAGGTGGGTGTTGTAGAGAGACATGATTGCTGGAGGTGGATGTTGTAGAGAGACATGATTGCTGGAGGTGGGAGTTGTAGAGAGATATGATTGCTGAAGGTGGGAGTTGTAGAGAGACATGATTGCTGGAGGTGGATGTTGTAGAGAGATATGATTGCTGGAGGTGGGAGTTGTAGAGAGACATGATTGCTGGAGGTGGGTGTTGTAGAGAGACATGATTGCTGGAGGTGGGAGTTGTAGAGAGACATGATTGCTGGACGTGGGTGTTGTAGAGAGACATGATTGCTGGAGGTGGGTGTTGTAGAGAGACATGATTGCTGGAGGTGGGTGTTGTAGAGAGACATGATTGCTGGAGGTGGGAGTTGTAGAGAGACATGATTGCTGGAGGTGGATGTTGTAGAGAGACATGATTGCTGGAGGTGGATGTTGTAGAGAGACATGATTGCTGGAGGTGGATGTTGTAGAGAGACATGATTGCTGGAGGTGGATGTTGTAGAGAGACATGATTGCTGGAGGTGGATGTTGTAGAGAGACATGATTGCTGGAGGTGGGAGTTGTAGAGAGACATGATTGCTGGAGGTGGGTGTTGTAGAGAGACATGATTGCTGGAGGTGGGAGTTGTAGAGAGACATGATTGCTGGAGGTGGGTGTTGTAGAGAGACATGATTGCTGGAGGTGGGTGTTGTAGAGAGACATGATTGCTGGAGGTGGATGTTGTAGAGAGACATGATTGTTGGAGGTGGGGGTTGTAGAGACACATGATTGCTGGAGGTGGATGTTGTAGAGAGACATGATTGTTGGAGGTGGATGTTGTAGAGAGACATGATTGCTGGAGGTGGGAGTTGTAGAGAGACATGATTGCTGGAGGTGGATGTTGTAAAAAGACATGATTGTTGGAGGTGGATGTTGTAGAGAGATATGATTGCTGGAGGTGGATGTTGTAGAGAGATATGATTGCTGGAGGTAGATTTTGTAGAGAGACATGATTGCTGGAGGTGGATGTTGGAGAGAGATATGATTGCTGGAGGTGGATGTTGGAGAGAGACATGATTGCTGGAAGTGGATGTTGGAGAGAGATATGATTGCTGGAGGTGGATGTTGTAAAGAGACATGATTGTCGGAGGTGGATATTGGAGAGAGACATGATTGTTGGAGGTGGATGTTGTAGAGAGATATGATTGCTGGAGGTGGATGTTGTAGAGAGATATGATTGCTGGAGGTGGATGTTGTAGAGAGACATGATTGCTGAAGGTGGATGTAGGAGAGAGACATGATTGCTGGAGGTGGATGTTGTAGAGAGACACGATTGCTGGATGTGGATGTTGTAGAGAGACATGATTGCTGGATGTGGATGTTGTAGAGAGACATGATTGCTGGATGTGGATGTTGTAGAGAGACATGATTGCTGGAGGTGGATGTTGTAGAGAGACATGATTGCTGGAGGTGGATGTTGTAGAGAGACATGATTGCTGGAGGTGGATGTTGTAGAGAGACATGATTGCTGGAGGTGGATGTTGTAGAGAGACATGATTGCTGGAGGTGGATGGAGAGAGACATGATGCTGGAGGTGGGTGTTGTAGAGAGACATGATTGCTGGAGGTGGATGTTGTAGAGAGACATGATTTCTGGAGGTAAATGTTGTAGAGAGACATGATTGATGGAGGTGGATGTTGTAGAGAGACATGATTGCTGGAGGTAAATGTTGTAGAGAGACATGATTGCTGGAGGTGGGTGTTGTAGAGAGACATGATTGCTGGAGGTGGATGTTGTAGAGAGACATGATTGCTGGAGGTGGATGTTGTAGAGAGACATGATTGCTGGAGGTGGGTGTTGTAGAGAGACATGATTGCTGGAGGTGGGTGTTGTAGAGAGACATGATTGCTGGAGGTGGGTGTTGTAGAGAGATATGATTGCTGGAGGTGGATGTTGTAGAGAGACATGATTGCTGGAGGTGGGTGTTGTAGAGAGACATGATTGCTGGAGGTGGGTGTTGTAGAGAGACATGATTGCTGGAGGTGGGTGTTGTAGAGAGACATGATTGCTGGAGGTGGGTGTTGTAGAGAGACATGATTGCTGGAGGTGGATGTTGTAGAGAGACATGATTGCTGGAGGTGGGAGTTGTAGAGAGATATGATTGCTGAAGGTGGGAGTTGTAGAGAGACATGATTGCTGGAGGTGGGAGTTGTAGAGAGATATGATTGCTGGAGGTGGATGTTGTAGAGAGATATGATTGCTGGAGGTGGGAGTTGTAGAGAGACATGATTGCTGGAGGTGGATGTTGTAGAGAGATATGATTGCTGGAGGTGGGAGTTGTAGAGAGATATGATTGCTGGAGGTGGGAGTTGTAGAGAGACATGATTGCTGGAGGTGGGTGTTGTAGAGAGATATGATTGCTGGAGGTGGGTGTTGTAGAGAGACATGATTGCTGGAGGTGGGTGTTGTAGAGAGATATGATTGCTGGAGGTGGGAGTTGTAGAGAGATATGATTGCTGGAGGTGGGTGTTGTAGAGAGACATGATTGCTGGAGGTGGGAGTTGTAGAGAGACATGATTGCTGGAGGTGGGTGTTGTAGAGAGATATGATTGCTGGAGGTGGGTGTTGTAGAGAGACATGATTGCTGGAGGTGGGTGTTGTAGAGAGATATGATTGCTGGAGGTGGGTGCTGTAGAGAGACATGATTGCTGGAGGTGGATGTTGTAGACAGACATGATTGCTGGAGGTGGGAGTTGTAGAGAGACATGATTGCTGGAGGTGGGAGTTGTAGAGAGACATGATTGCTGGAGGTGGGAGTTGTAGAGAGACATGATTGCTGGAGGTGGATGTTGTAGAGAGACATGATTGCTGGAGGTGGATGTTGTAGAGAGACATGATTGCTGGAGGTGGATGTTGTAGAGAGACATGATTGCTGGAGGTGGATGTTGTAGAGAGACATGATTGCTGGAGGTGGATGTTGTAGAGAGACATGATTGCTGGAGGTGGGAGTTGTAGAGAGACATGATTGCTGGAGGTGGGTGTTGTAGAGAGACATGATTGCTGGAGGTGGGAGTTGTAGAGAGACATGATTGCTGGAGGTGGGTGTTGTAGAGAGACATGATTGCTGGAGGTGGGTGTTGTAGAGAGACATGATTGCTGGAGGTGGATGTTGTAGAGAGACATGATTGTTGGAGGTGGGGGTTGTAGAGACACATGATTGCTGGAGGTGGATGTTGTAGAGAGACATGATTGTTGGAGGTGGATGTTGTAGAGAGACATGATTGCTGGAGGTGGGAGTTGTAGAGAGACATGATTGCTGGAGGTGGATGTTGTAAAAAGACATGATTGTTGGAGGTGGATGTTGTAGAGAGATATGATTGCTGGAGGTGGATGTTGTAGAGAGATATGATTGCTGGAGGTTGATTTTGTAGAGAGACATGATTGCTGGAGGTGGATGTTGTAAAGAGACATGATTGTCGGAGGTGGATGTTGGAGAGAGACATGATTGTTGGAGGTGGATGTTGTAGAGAGATATGATTGCTGGAGGTGGATGTTGTAGAGAGATATGATTGCTGGAGGTGGATGTTGTAGAGAGATATGATTGCTGGAGGTGGATGTTGTAGAGAGACATGATTGCTGAAGGTGGATGTAGGAGAGAGACATGATTGCTGGAGGTGGATGTTGTAGAGAGACATGATTGCTGGATGTGGATGTTGTAGAGAGACATGATTGCTGGAGGTGGATGTTGTAGAGAGACATGATTGCTGGATGTGGATGTTGTAGAGAGACATGATTGCTGGAGGTGGATGTTGTAGAGAGACATGATTGCTGGAGGTGGATGTTGTAGAGAGACATGATTGCTGGAGGTGGATGTTGTAGAGAGACATGATTGCTGGAGGTGGATGTTGTAGAGAGACATGATTGCTGGAGGTGGATGTTGTAGAGAGACATGATTGCTGGAGGTGGATGTTGTAGAGAGACATGATTGCTGGAGGTGGGAGTTGTAGAGAGACATGATTGCTGGAGGTGGGTGTTGTAGAGAGACATGATTGCTGGAGGTGGGAGTTGTAGAGAGACATGATTGCTGGAGGTGGGTGTTGTAGAGAGACATGATTGCTGGAGGTGGGTGTTGTAGAGAGACATGATTGCTGGAGGTGGATGTTGTAGAGAGACATGATTGTTGGAGGTGGGGGTTGTAGAGACACATGATTGCTGGAGGTGGATGTTGTAGAGAGACATGATTGTTGGAGGTGGATGTTGTAGAGAGACATGATTGCTGGAGGTGGGAGTTGTAGAGAGACATGATTGCTGGAGGTGGATGTTGTAAAAAGACATGATTGTTGGAGGTGGATGTTGTAGAGAGATATGATTGCTGGAGGTGGATGTTGTAGAGAGATATGATTGCTGGAGGTTGATTTTGTAGAGAGACATGATTGCTGGAGGTGGATGTTGTAAAGAGACATGATTGTCGGAGGTGGATGTTGGAGAGAGACATGATTGTTGGAGGTGGATGTTGTAGAGAGATATGATTGCTGGAGGTGGATGTTGTAGAGAGATATGATTGCTGGAGGTGGATGTTGTAGAGAGATATGATTGCTGGAGGTGGATGTTGTAGAGAGACATGATTGCTGAAGGTGGATGTAGGAGAGAGACATGATTGCTGGAGGTGGATGTTGTAGAGAGACATGATTGCTGGATGTGGATGTTGTAGAGAGACATGATTGCTGGAGGTGGATGTTGTAGAGAGACATGATTGCTGGATGTGGATGTTGTAGAGAGACATGATTGCTGGAGGTGGATGTTGTAGAGAGACATGATTGCTGGAGGTGGATGTTGTAGAGAGACATGATTGCTGGAGGTGGATGTTGTAGAGAGACATGATTGCTGGAGGTGGATGTTGTAGAGAGACATGATTGCTGGAGGTGGATGTTGTAGAGAGACATGATTGCTGGAGGTGGATGTTGTAGAGAGACATGATTGCTGGAGGTGGATGTTGTAGAGAGACATGATTGCTGGAGGTGGATGTTGTAGAGAGACATGATTGCTGGAGGTGGATGTTGTAGAGAGACATGATTTCTGGAGGTAAATGTTGTAGAGAGACATGATTGATGGAGGTGGATGTTGTAGAGAGACATGATTGCTGGAGGTGGGTGTTGTAGAGAGACATGATTGCTGGAGGTGGATGTTGTAGAGAGACATGATTGCTGGAGGTGGGTGTTGTAGAGAGACATGATTGCTGGAGGTGGATGTTGTAGAGAGACATGATTGCTGGAGGTGGATGTTGTAGAGAGACATGATTGCTGGAGGTGGGTGTTGTAGAGAGACATGATTGCTGGAGGTGGATGTTGTAGAGAGACATGATTGCTGGAGGTGGATGTTGTAGAGAGACATGATTGCTGGAGGTGGATGTTGTAGAGAGACATGATTGCTGGAGGTGGATGTTGTAGAGAGACATGATTGCTGGAGGTGGATGTTGTAGAGAGACATGATTGCTGGAGGTGGATGTTGTAGAGAGACATGATTGCTGGAGGTGGATGTTGTAGAGAGACATGATTGATGGAGGTGGATGTTGTAGAGAGACATGATTGCTGGAGGTGGGTGTTGTAGAGAGACATGATTGCTGGAGGTGGATGTTGTAGAGAGACATGATTGCTGGAGGTGGATGTTGTAGAGAGACATGATTGCTGGAGGTGGATGTTGTAGAGAGACATGATTGCTGGAGGTGGATGTTGTAGAGAGACATGATTTCTGGAGGTAAATGTTGTAGAGAGACATGATTGATGGAGGTGGATGTTGTAGAGAGACATGATTGCTGGAGGTAAATGTTGTAGAGAGACATGATTGCTGGAGGTGGATGTTTAGAGCATATGATTGCTGGAGGTGGATGTTGTAGAGAGACATGATTGCTGGATGTGGATGTTGTAGAGAGACATGATTGCTGGAGGTGGATGTTGTAGAGAGACATGATTGCTGGAGGTGGATGGAGAGAGACATGATGCTGGAGGTGGGTGTTGTAGAGAGACATGATTGCTGGAGGTGGATGTTGTAGAGAGACATGATTTCTGGAGGTAAATGTTGTAGAGAGACATGATTGATGGAGGTGGATGTTGTAGAGAGACATGATTGCTGGAGGTAAATGTTGTAGAGAGACATGATTGCTGGAGGTGGATGTTTAGAGCATATGATTGCTGGAGGTGGATGTTGTAGAGAGACATGATTGCTGACACCAGCTGGCAAGAGAACTGTGACCAAGAGACACAAGTGTAGGAACCACTGTGTGGAGTCACTGCATCAAACCTCACGTGGCTTGTTAGTTGACTGGTTGTGAGCCATCTGGAAGTCTGTGAGTGTCAACTCTTAACCCTTTACCGGGAAAACACCCGCGAATGTTTTTAGCCCGGAACGGGCAAACCGTCCGAAAGCGCCATGACTATTATGCATTGTAAACGCGATCTCTCTGCTTTCCGAGACTTCCGATTGTCTACTTTCGGTTTCGCCGATGGCTTGACAACGTGGCCGCCATTCACAAGTGTGTACTTTGAATTTGAATGGATTTTTAAAATAGTTTTTGTGGGTTTTGCGCTTTATATTTCAAAATGGATTTTGACGATTCTTCATGTGATAGCAGAGATTTAGCTGGGTTCAATTTAAGTGACATTGAAAGGCACAAAGTTGACTATTAATCGGAGCCAGATATCAGTGATCAGAGTTACTTTGCGTTAGCAGTTGTGAGTCGGACTTTAAAGAAAGTGATTATGATTCGGAAAATATGTTTGTAAATTGCCGTATAGATGACTGACAATCACAAACAGTATGTTGTATTGTGTAAATATTTGTGTTCGTGTGTGGATTAGCGGCATCATTCATGTGCATAAAATATTCTGCATGCTTTTCCCTTCATTTTGCTGTTTATTTGACTAAAATCTGTTGACTAACAACTTATATGTGATATTTTTACAAACTTAACTCAAAATTTTACTGCACCTCAAAATTCTTCTTGCTCGTTCAGGGCTACAAAACCAACAGACGTCTGCCCGGTAAAGGGTTAAACAGAATGCATTGGTGTTTGGGTCAGATTAATCCTAACAAGGCCTCTCCTCTCGGAATGGGGTTGGTGTAGACCCTTCTCTCCCCATCTGGCAGCATCTCTATGGGGAGCTGTACTACAGAGCACTGCTTCCATTCTTCAAGCCCTGTTCCCAGTCCAGACAGCAGTGAGATATGCAAGACTAACACTGCCACTTCACATCTGTGCAGATGTATATCAGGATGCAACAAATTCATGACTCAGTGTCAGCGAACCAAGATGTCAGGACAAGGTGCTGATGTTTGAGGGGACACAATTTGAGACAGTCTGACACTTGTATAGCTGATGTTGGAGGGGACACAATTTGAGACAGTCTGACACTTGTATAGCTGATGTTGGAGGGGACACAATTTGAGACAGTCTGATACTTGTGTAGCTGATGTTGGAGGGGACACAATTTGAGACAGTCTGACACTTGTATAGCTGATGTTTGAGGGGACACAATTTGAGACAGTCTGACACTTGTATAGCTGATGTTGGAGGGGACACAATTTGAGACAGTCTGACACTTGTATAGCTGATGTTGGAGTGGACACAATTTGAGACAGTCTGACACTTGTATAGCTGATGTTGGAGGGGACACAATTTGAGACAGTCTGACACTTGTATAGCTGATGTTGGAGGGGACACAATTTGAGACAGTCTGACACTTGTATAGCTGATGTTGGAGGGGACACAATTTGAGACAGTCTGACACTTGTATAGCTGATGTTGGAGGGGACACAATTTGAGACAGTCTGACACTTGTAACGCAGGGCAGTCTTCTCTCTGGAGCCTACAGAAAAAACACATGGGACAGAGAATGAGAGACAGAGATGAGTGATACGGGCAGGGCATGGAGTTATGGAGTTAGCTGCAGCAGATAGACCAGCTTGGCATGACTCAGATAAGGGCCTCTTTCCAATGGGCACTTGTGTTCCAAAGAAGGAGGTCACGATTCAGCACAGGACAAACTGACTAGCTGGATTAGGCCTAAACTGATCAAGTTGTGTCCAAGATGTAAGTAATTCACCGTCAATAGACTTGAAGCCTGATCAAGTTGTGTCCAAGATGCAGGTAATTCACCGTCAATAGACATGAAGCCAGCACCCATGGGACAGCAGCTTGAC
Organism: Cepaea hortensis; assembly: GCA_963921405.1. Lineage (NCBI taxonomy): Eukaryota > Metazoa > Mollusca > Gastropoda > Stylommatophora > Helicidae > Cepaea > Cepaea hortensis. The sequence goes on from OY992878.1 coordinate 3,933,284, forward strand.
ATATGTAACAAACGAACGAACAAACTTTATTTTAAAAGGGTAAAAAATTGGGCATGCAGGCCCGTCTTACATTCGGCCCTTTCGATCACTCATCTTTCATTCATCAAATGTGCATGTTACATTTACATAGGGAAAAATACATTGTCAAATTGATTTTGTAAGCATAAACAATGCATATTACGCATGGTACATTCACATGAGAAAAAAAAACATTGTCAAATGAAAGTTGTAAACATAAACAGTGCATATTGAAATGTTGTGAGACACATCCCCCATCCACCCTCACACCCCTCAGCCACCCACACACCCCTCACCCACCCACACATACCTCCACACACTCACACAGACTCAGGCAAACATGCATGCCACCACCCACCCACCGATCCTCCAACCACACATATTTCCCCACCCACACATACATCCCACACCCACCCATCCACATATTCTCCACCACCCACTCACACGCCCACAACCACTCAGCAAAACACACATCACAAAACCACACACCTATCCATACATACATCCTGCACCCTCACAATTTTCCCCACCCACCCACACACACATCAGCCAACCAACACTCACTCACCCACCCAATACCCGCCACCTCTCAACTACACATCCTCCACCTATACACACATCCCCACCCACAAACACATCTTCCCACTGCCCACACATATCCCCACCCATAAACACTCAAAAACACACACCTCCCACCCACATACACCCCACCACCCACATATATCCCACCCACACACATCTGCCATTCACACACATCTTCCCACAAACACACACCCATCCCCCAACCATACACTCATCTCTCACACACAACCACCCACTCACGTACTCATAAAATTCTGGAGATGCCGGGGATCGAACCCGGGGCCTCTCACATGCGAAGCGAGCGCTCTACCACTGAGCTACATCCCCACGTTGAACTAGAACATGTAGTCTATGATACCTGTACATATGGTCTATGGGTGTAAGATACAGTACTAGAACATATAGTCTATGATACCTGTACATATGGTCTATGGGTGAGGCAACCACGGCCAGCGTAGCCAGCAAGTTGGAGCACTGGTTGTGGATGCTGTAGTGTGGGATCTGGTTGTGGCCTGGATCCAGGTACTGGGAGATGTTGCAGCAAGCCGACAGCTGATGCTGGGACACACACACCAGAATGGCTGTTATATCATAGCTGAAATATGGAATACCTTGGTGTCACCTGGGCAGCTGATATACATGGCAGGTGGGGAGGGGGTGTCTTAGCTTCACGTGGAATACATAAGATTTGGAAGATGATCTGTCATGTGGATAATAATAATAACTATAACAGCACTGCATATTGCACCAGCTCAACCAGTTATATGATGAATAATAAGAATAATAACAACACTGACGAAAGCACCAAACTTGTGAGAGCTCTAATGTTATTTGACTAATAATAATAATAAAAAATAAATTATTAATAATAATAAATCATCATCCAGTGCCATACCGACTGATATGGGTGACCATGTCTCTCCACAAATTGCAATCTCTGATGGCATGGATGAATTCGTGTGTTGACTCCCTTCTGTGCCATGACACAAGATGGTCAAGAATTTTTTCACGCTGTCTTCCTCTTTCTCTCTTTTCACAAATCTTTCCAGTTGTCTCAACATGATCCAGTTTTTGCCTTCTCATAATGTGGCATAAAATGAAGAGTGCCTCTTTCTGATGTTTGTGATAAGTTACCTTTGTGATTTGGCCTCCCTCAAAATGTCCAGATTGCTCATTTTGACTGTCCAGTTAATGTTCAGCATTCTTCTATAAAACCACATCTCTAAGGTTTCTAGGGATTTTCTTGCCTGTTAACTAATTGTCCAGGATTCACAGCCGCCTGTTAAAACTGTATTTATGAAGCATGCAAGAACTCTTTTTCTAACTAACAAGGACAAGGACCTACTGCATAAAATGTTCTTCATTTTATGGAATACGGTTTTTGCTTAAGATAATAATAATACAGATAAATAATAATAAAACTAACAAACAATAATACACAATAATAATAGTAAATAACAATCGTATCAAGAAGCACTGACCGGAACTGCTTGATCCTACGGAAGCTGGGCTGGATCCTGGAGTACCTCTGCATCAACAACAACAGGGAGTCTTGCAGCAGAGAGCTGAACAAAGTCTGGGCCCGGCGGGGAGGCAGCAGCCTCCACATGTCACTCTGCACCCCTCGTAGGTAGAAGTTCCACATCTGGATGGTAAAGGAGCACCTCTCGTCCTGGAAACAGAACATATCTCAGCTGTATACTAGCGCTCATGTTCTGGAGATAGAACATCTCTCAGCTGTCCTGGAAACAGAATATATCTCAGCTGTATACCAGCACTCATGTCCCAGTGACAGTGCTCACTCTCTCCCAGCACATGGTGAACAGTGGCTGTGCTAATCTCTATATATTAAGTCAAGGGGCCCAGGACACACCTCATGACACACTTGACATGTGCTGTGAGACCCCTGTGTGTAGAGACCAGTTAGCAGTGGCTGGCTGATGTCATGAGCACCCCGCCGGCCACTCTCACTTCCCCAGACACGTCCTGCTACCATTTATAGAAGCCCAGGTCAGTTTTCACAATCTGCCTCAATCAGATCTGAACCCATGACAGCCAGGCCAGCATCTAGCCACCTGTTTAGTGACATCAACAACAGGGACATTTCTAATGGTGGGGTGGTGGTGGTGGTGTGTGTGTGTGTGTGTGTGTGTGTGTGAGAGAGAGAGAGAGAGAGAGAGAGAGAGAGAGAGAGAGAGAGAGAGAGAGAGAGAGAGAGAGAGATATTTACAGACATATTCATGAAAATAAATGCATTCATTATATACATAATGAAATGTCTGCATGTGTGTGACCAGGGCCTGCATGGGAAGCCAAGAATAGTAACACTGCACCCTACGGGGCAGGACGTAAGAGGCGGCAAAGGAAGGGATGTGCTTACGGCAGGCTACCCCGTCATGTAGGAGTATTCAACCATAAGATCCAACCACCCAAAAACAAGTCACATCAACAACACAGAATTACTCAGCCAACCACAAGGACAGAAAGCTCGGAGACAGTCGCATGGAGTCTATGATGTTGATTACATTTCTTTTACCTATGAATATCTCCAGGATTGGCACCTGGAATGTTACACCTACATATGAATTAGGTAAGACAGTACAGGTACAGGCAGACATGATTAAGACTGGGAGGACATGGTGGGATCTGCAGGAGATAGCAACAGATAGGGCAGACTGGTGTGGTTTGGTTGGGGGGCCTATGTTGGGGGGACATGAAGGGAGGGCATGGAGGGAGGACATGGAGGGAACTACAGGAGAAGCAACAGATAGAATGGCTTGGCATGGTTTGGTTGGGGGGCCTATGTTGGGAGGACATGGAGGGGCTGCAGGAGATAGCAACAAACGGGACGGCTTGGTGCGGTTTGTCTGGGGGGGGGGGGGGGGGGGGGGGCCTATGTCGCAATGGAAGATATGGGGCAGAAGAAGAAGAATGAAATTGTCTACAGCAAATGTATGTTTAGAAACCAGTTGGAATAGAAAGCATTTTGTATCCACACAACAATGTAGTCACAACAAGAACATGTACACTCAGAAAGTGTTGCTCGTGGAAAGTAGTTTGAGAATCCCTGTTGTAGGGTGTCAACACAATATAAGCTCAATATTTAATGACCTCATGAAAATCCTTCAGGTCGGACCAGTTGCCGCTGTCGGCGTCGCTGAGGACGGATGTGGAGACCAGCTGGTTGTGCAGTTGTAGCAAGTGCTTGCCCAGCCCATCGACCAGCTCCGTGTACTGCTTCAGCAGGCTGGACATGAACTTCTTCCTGTGGGGTACAAGCAGACACAACTGATGTTTCCAGTCAACACTCAACAGTCATCAACATGTATGATACAGATGTCACACTGTCAACACAACCCCCTCCTACCTCACCACCATTTTCTGATGAATCTTGGTCACATTTTGACCTTCTGCTTGAAGAATACAAATGACACCATGAATTTCACAGCTGGCGGGAAAGGCAATAACAGTGTCCATGTTTATTCATTTGCGATTCATGAACCACTGAACAAATGTGATTGTTGGTTGGTGTGTAGTGAGCTAAAAGACAACCAAATGATGCAAGCAATGAGCAGTGTCGCTATGGCAACTGGTTTGATTTTATCAGCCAATCGATGGTTGATTTTAGAATAACCCACTTGCTTAAAACTGACAGACATAAGCTTACTAGACACAACTATGACAGTACTGTTTGTCCTTGTACTACTTACAACTGACAGACACAGCCAACTAGACACTTCACACACTCACCCGTTGTCCTCAGTGGACAGTATTGTCTCTACATGCTGCAGGTAGTTCCTGATGAGCATGGCATTAGAAATGATGATCAGCAGCTGTTTGAGGCTGGCTTTGTGGGGCACGTCCTTGCTTAACTTGATGACAGACAGGACAGAAACAGTCAGTCTACAGTGCCTACTTCAGGACACAATAAGACATGTCTACATATTTCCTATTTGATAAAACAATTAATCATGCCTATGGATGTCCTATTTAATGAAACAAATGATCATGCCAATGGATCTCCTACCTGATGACAGAAAACAAGACAATGATGTAGTCTATGAGTCTTTACACTATACCTAATGTACTGTTTGACTCAGCCTATCCTAGGTGTCCTGAAGTCTATGAGTATTTAAACTATACCTAATGTAATGTTTGACTCAGCCTATCCTAGGTGTCCTGAAGACTATGAGTATTTAAACTATACCTAATGTATTGTTTGACTCAGCCTATCCTAGGTGTCCTGAAGTCTATGAGTATTTAAACTATACCTAATGTAATGTTTGACTCAGCCTATCCTAGGTGTCCTGAAGACTATGAGTATTTAAACTATACCTAATGTATTGTTTGACTCAGCCTATCCTAGGTGTCCTGAAGTCTATGAGTATTTAAACTATACCTAATATAATGTTTGACTCAGCCTATCCTAGGTGTCCTGAAGACTATGAGTATTTAAACTATACCTAATGTATTGTTTGACTCAGCCTATCCTAGGTGTCCTGAAGTCTATGAGTATTTAAACTATACCTAATGTACTGTTTGATTCAGCCTATCCTAGGTGTCCTGAAGTCTATGAGTCTTTAAACTATACCTAATGTACTGTTTGATTCAGCCTATCCTAGGTGTCCTGAAGTCTATGAGTCTTTAAACTATACCTAATGTACTGTTTGATTCAGCCTATCCTAGGTGTCCTGAAGTCTATGAGTCTTTAAACTATACCTAATGTATTGTTTGTCTCAGCCAATCCTAGGTGACCTAAATCAAAATGTAATTGTTGTAGGGACACAGAAAAACTCAAAGCCACACAGATATGTAGTCATAGACAGACACACAGAAAGGGACAGACATACATACAAACAGAAAGCCATATATATATTAGGTAGTCACAGACAGACACATACAAACAGAAAGCCATATATATTAGGTAGTCACAGACAGACACACATACAAACAGAAAGCCATATATATTAGGTAGTCACAGACAGACACACATACAAACAGAAAGCCATATATATTAGGTAGTCACAGACAGACACATACAAACAGAAAGCCATATATATTAGGTAGTCACAGACAGACACACAGACAAACAGAAAGCCATATATATTAGGTAGTCACAGACAGACATACATACAAACAGAAAGCCATATATATTAGGTAGTCACAGACAGACACACATACAAACAGAAAGCCATATATATTAGGTAGTCACAGACAGACACATACAAACAGAAAGCCATATATATTAGGTAGTCACAGACAGACACACAGACAAACAGAAAGCCATATATATTAGGTAGTCACAGACAGACATACATACAAACAGAAAGCCATATATATTAGGTAGTCACAGACAGACACACAGACAAACAGAAAGCCATATATATTAGGTAGTCACAGACAGACATACATACAAACAGAAAGCCATATATATTAGGTAGTCACAGACAGACACACATACAAACAGAAAGCCATATATATTAGGTAGTCATAGACAGACACACAGAGAGGGACAGATACACATACAAACAGAAAGCCATATATATTAGGTAGTCACAGACATACATACAAACAGAAAGCCATATATATTAGGTAGTCACAGACAGACACATACAAACAGAAAGCCATATATATTAGGTAGTCACAGACAGACACACATACAAACAGAAAGCCATATATATTAGGTAGTCACAGACAGACACATACAAACAGAAAGCCATATATATTAGGTAGTCACAGACAGACACACAGACAAACAGAAAGCCATATATATTAGGTAGTCACAGACAGACACATACAAACAGAAAGCCATATATATTAGGTAGTCACAGACAGACACATACAAACAGAAAGCCATATATATTAGGTAGTCACAGACAGACACATACAAACAGAAAGCCATATATATTAGGTAGTCACAGACAGACACACAGACAAACAGAAAGCCATATATATTAGGTAGTCACAGACAGACACATACAAACAGAAAGCCATATATATTAGGTAGTCACAGACAGACATATACAAACAGAAAGCCATATATATTAGGTAGTCACAGACAGACACACAGACAAACAGAAAGCCATATATATTAGGTAGTCACAGACAGACACATACAAACAGAAAGCCATATATATTAGGTAGTCACAGACAGACACATACAAACAGAAAGCCATATATATTAGGTAGTCACAGACAGACACATACAAACAGAAAGCCATATATATTAGGTAGTCACAGACAGACACATACAAACAGAAAGCCATATATATTAGGTAGTCACAGACAGACACACAGACAAACAGAAAGCCATATATATTAGGTAGTCACAGACAGACATACATACAAACAGAAAGCCATATATATTAGGTAGTCACAGACAGACACACAGACAAACAGAAAGCCATATATATTAGGTAGTCACAGACAGACATACATACAAACAGAAAGCCATATATATTAGGTAGTCACAGACAGACACACATACAAACAGAAAGCCATATATATTAGGTAGTCATAGACAGACACACAGAGAGGGACAGATACACATACAAACAGAAAGCCATATATATTAGGTAGTCACAGACAGACATACATACAAACAGAAAGCCATATATATTAGGTAGTCACAGACAGACACATACAAACAGAAAGCCATATATATTAGGTAGTCACAGACAGACACACATACAAACAGAAAGCCATATATATTAGGTAGTCACAGACAGACACATACAAACAGAAAGCCATATATATTAGGTAGTCACAGACAGACACACAGACAAACAGAAAGCCATATATATTAGGTAGTCACAGACAGACACATACAAACAGAAAGCCATATATATTAGGTAGTCACAGACAGACACATACAAACAGAAAGCCATATATATTAGGTAGTCACAGACAGACACATACAAACAGAAAGCCATATATATTAGGTAGTCACAGAAAGACACACAGACAAACAGAAAGCCATATATATTAGGTAGTCACAGACAGACACATACAAACAGAAAGCCATATATATTAGGTAGTCACAGACAGACATATACAAACAGAAAGCCATATATATTAGGTAGTAACAGACAGACACACAGACAAACAGAAAGCCATATATATTAGGTAGTCACAGACAGACACATACAAACAGAAAGCCATATATATTAGGTAGTCACAGACAGACACATACAAACAGAAAGCCATATATATTAGGTAGTCACAGACAGACACATACAAACAGAAAGCCATATATATTAGGTAGTCACAGACAGACACATACAAACAGAAAGCCATATATATTAGGTAGTCACAGACAGACACATACAAACAGAAAGCCATATATATTAGGTAGTCACAGACAGACACACAGACAAACAGAAAGCCATATATATTAGGTAGTCACAGACAGACACATACAAACAGAAAGCCATATATATTAGGTAGTCACAGACAGACACATACAAACAGAAAGCCATATGTATTAGGTAGTCACAGACAGATACACAGACAAACAGAAAGCCATATATATTAGGTAGTCACAGACAGACACATACAAACAGAAAGCCATATATATTAGGTAGTCACAGACAGACACACAGACAAACAGAAAGCCATATATATTAGGTAGTCACAGACAGACACATACAAACAGAAAGCCATATATATTAGGTAGTCACAGACAGACACATACAAACAGAAAGCCATATATATTAGGTAGTCACAGACAGACACACAGACAAACAGAAAGCCATATATATTAGGTAGTCACAGACAGACACATACAAACAGAAAGCCATATATATTAGGTAGTCACAGACAGACACATACAAACAGAAAGCCATATATATTAGGTAGTCACAGACAGATACACAGACAAACAGAAAGCCATATATATTAGGTAGTCACAGACAGACACATACAAACAGAAAGCCATATATATTAGGTAGTCACAGACAGACACATACAAACAGAAAGCCATATATATTAGGTAGTCACAGACAGACACATACAAACAGAAAGCCATATATATATTAGGTAGTCACAGACAGATACACAGACAAACAGAAAGCCATATATATTAGGTAGTCACAGACAGACACATACAAACAGAAAGCCATATATATTAGGTAGTCACAGACAGACACATACAAACAGAAAGCCATATATATTAGGTAGTCACAGACAGACACACAGACAAACAGAAAGCCATATATATTAGGTAGTCACAGACAGATACACATACAAACAGAAAGCCATATATATTAGGTAGTCACAGACAGACATACAGACAAATAGACAATTACATTGATTTGTAAGCCATAAACAGACACACTGAAAAGGAAGACACATATACAAACAGAACGCCACATAGATTATGTGGTCACAGACAGACACATACAAACAGAACGCCACATAGATTATGTGGTCACAGACAGACACACATACATAGAGAAAGCCACAAATATATCATAATCATTGACAAACAGAAAGCCAGAGATATTAAGCAGTCACAGACAGATACACAGTCAAACAGATAGCCACATAGGATATGCAGTCTTAGAGAGACATTCAGAAAGCAGAGAGATTAAGCAGTCACAGACAGACACTCCTACAAACAGAAAGCCAGAGAGATTAAGCAGTCACAGACAGACACTCCTACAAACAGAAAGCCAGAGAGATTAAGCAGTCACAGACAGACACTCCTACAAACAGAAAGCCAGAGAGATTAAGCAGTCACAGACAGACACTCCTACAAACAGAAAGCCAGAGAGATTAAGCAGTCACAGACAGACACTCCTACAAACAGAAAGCCAGAGAGATTAAGCAGTCACAGACAGACACTCCTACAAACAGAAAGCCAGAGAGATTAAGCAGTCACAGACAGACACTCCTACAAACAGAAAGCCAGAGAGATTAAGCAGTCACAGACAGACACTCCTACAAACAGAAAGCCAGAGAGATTAAGCAGTCACAGACAGACACTCCTACAAACAGAAAGCCAGAGAGATTAAGCAGTCACAGACAGACACTCCTACAAACAGAAAGCCAGAGAGATTAAGCAGTCACAGACAGACACTCCTACAAACAGAAAGCCAGCCAAACAGATTAGATAGTCATAGACAGACAAAACTATAACAATACACACTAATAAAAAGATTGATAGGCAGACAGGCAGAGACAATGAAAGCATATACAAGGAGTAAACAGGATTGAACAGACAAAGAGTAAACACATCCATCATAAAGTTAGACAAAGAGAGATGGACAGACAGATAAGTGCAACTGAATGCATTATGCCATTGAAATTGACAGGACTTCATGGCAGCTTTGACTAAACTGACACATTGTGTGTCCACTATTTCTCATAAGCTAGACAGTTTGATCATGAGCAAAATGAACTCCGACAAGTACAAATAATACATTCATCACAAGAGAAGAATACACAAATCAAGAGCTACGCACAGTAACACAATCAAGAGTTACGCACAGTAACACAATGGAGGTGAAAGTTCTTCACTGCTATCCCCAGAGAGTCCACAAAAGCTGTCCGCACGGGAGCCAGGCAGCCCTCCATGCCAGCCCTGGCTAGGGGCAGTAACTCGTCCACAATCTGGATGAAATCGTTTGTGTCCTGCAACACAAGCATGCAATGTTTAGTGTTGTCTCCCTTCCAATATATTTATACATTAATTAACTTATACAAATACAAACATGTGTAATGTTCAACACAGAACAAGTTGATGGAAATAGAAGCATATTATGTTGTCTGCAATCCAGCAGGTTATATAGTCTATATGTAGATATAGGAGCATGTCTAAAGTTGTCTCCCTTCCAGTCCATCGTGAAGTATTAGAGAAATAAACCAGCATGTCTAGAGTTCTGCCTCACTATCCATCCATCATGTGCCATGCTGGTAAGTGTGGGAGGTCATGACTCGCCATTTCACTCGATCACCAGAGTCGTGGATAAGCTCAGTGTTCCTGTCTCTACCATGCCACATGGTCAGGCCATCCAGGTATTTACTTCTCTGTCTTCCCCTTGTTCTTTTCTCCTCGATCTTGACAGTTGTCACTAAGTTCTCAAATTTATTTCTTCTCATAACGTCAAAAAAAATTGTGACTGTCTACTTTCTCTAATCAATTAACGATTTTCATTTGTTTCTTGTAGTACTTGGTTATTGGTTTTTCTGTCTGTCCATGGTATTCTTTGCATTGTTTAGTTTAGTTTAGTCGTTGGATCAACATCACGGCACACGGTTTAACCCATAAGTGCTCCACTTTCTTCCTAACTCAAACCTGAGTCTGGAGAAACTCAGCTCAATGCACAAACTCCGTTGCATCGGCGAGGATCCTGAAATACTTTGGGTAGATTTTTAACTCGACATTTTGCCCGGGCAGCGCCGTTAGGCTACTCTTTTTCGATTTCAAACTGCCAAGGGATGTTTTACGTGCGCAAAAATACACACGGGCATCCGATCTCACTACCCATAGATCAGGGGAAATTTTATTACTGGAAGTCCAAGTGGATTTTTTAAATGAATCCCGGTCCTCACCGGGGCCTGAACCCGGGACCTTCAGCACTCGAGGCGGACACCATACCTCGAGACCACTCAGCCCCCCATTCTTTGCATTCTCCTCAGAAACCACATTTCCACAGCCATCAGATGTTTTTCAGCTTGACTGCTTATGCTCATGCCTCACTATACTAGAGACAATTTAGAGATAGCAGCATCGCTGGACTTGTCCGTTCTCTACAAAGTTATATAACAATTAATTTATCCAGAAACACATTCAGAGTTATCTCTCTTATAACTGGTATTGTAAGTGTTTGATCATAAAACTGGTTATTCCTTATGAAGTAATGGCTAACTCCTGAATATAAATTGACCCAGAAAATCACAAACAGCCATAAAATGCTGGGGTTGATTGTGATGTCCTGTCTATGCACCTATCCCTGCTGGTGATGACATAAGAGTTAATAGATGCTGGAGCAAACACCACACTGACTCAGGTTTGTCCCAGTCATTAGTTTATTTTGCCCTTTCTATTCTAGCTTATACTGTACTAACACCACACCCACTCAGGTTTGTCCCAGTCATTAGTTTATTTTGTCCTTTCTATTCTAGCTTATATTGTAATTATGTCTGTGTCTTGAAGTGTTATTGTAGTTTTTTTGGTTTTATAAATAAGCATCACTGCACTCCATCCAAAACCACAGATACACCATCTTCCTTGGCAAATGTTTTCAGATGTAAACATGTCATGTCCATCCCCTCATCTATCCTTCCTAGCTGGAAGTACACTTACAACCAAACTCAAACATCCTTAATTATATTGTTTCAGCTGTTATATTAGTATTTATATTAGTTTTAACAGTCTCTGCTAAGATACCATCTGGACCAGCAGCTTCCACATCCTTCATAAGTTTGATAGTTTTACTAATCTCTTCTTCTGATTCATCTTGCAGTTGATATCCACCTTCACTTCTGCAGCAGAATATCTGGAGTGGCACCTGGAACGGCTCTATGCAGGAGTTCCTTTAAGTATTCAGTGAATCTGTCCAATTGATCTTTTCTTGTTGGTGAGAACTTTCCCATTACTTAACCTAGTAGATGAATTATTTTCTTGTTGGTGAGAACTTACCCATTACTTAACCTAGTAGATGAATTATTTTCTTGTTGGTGAGAACTTTCCCATTACTTAACCTAGTAAATGAATTATTTTCTTGTTGGTGAGAACTTTCCCATTACTTAATCTAATAAATGAATTATTTTCTTGTTGGTGAGAACTTTCCCATTACTTAACCTAGTAGATGAATTATTTTCTTGTTGGTGAGAACTTTCCCATTACTTAACCTAGTAAATGAATTATTTTCTTGTTGGTGAGAACTTTCCCATTACTTAATCTAGTAAATGAATTATTTTCTTGTTGGTGAGAACTATCCCATTACTTAACCTAGTAGATGAATTATTTTCTTGTTGGTGAGAACTTTCCCATTACTTAACCTAGTAAATGAATTATTTTCTTGTTGGTGAGAACTTTCCCATTACTTAACCTAGTAAATTGCTCTAGTAACCTAGAGGTTGCTGCCTCTGGAGCGGTCTCGACTGGCAAAGATTAGTTTCATCTTCGTGCCAGGGCATGCGGGAGTACAAGGAAATGAGCGGGCTGACAAGCTCGCAGGTGAGGCTACTGTGGAGGGCGGACGCGCCATGGACCAGGCCGACATTCTGAATGCTCTACGAGAAGTAAGACTTTTGCGAGAACCAAGTGATGACTGTGAATCTACAAAAATGGCCAGACTGCGAGAGCAGCAAATTAAAAGAGGTGTGGCCAAACAAGAACACTACGCAGGAAGCCAAAGAAGATTGATAAACCAACACAGAACTGGCGTCGTTAGCCGCTACACGCTGCGGGATTTGCTGAGGAGGGGATCCGAGCACTTATGGACTGAACGGTTCGATGTGCAATGAGGATGATCTGTCGACTAACTAACTAACTAACTTAACCTAGTAAATGAATTATTTTCTTGTTGGTGAGAACTTTCCCATTACTTAACCTAGTAAATGAATTATTTTCTTGTTGGTGAGAACTTTCCCATTACTTAACCTAGTAAATGAATTATTTTCTTGTTGGTGAGAACTTTCCCATTACTTAACCTAGTAAATGAATTATTTTCTTGTTGGTGAGAACTTTCCCATTACTTAACCTAGTAAATGAATTATTTTCTTGTTGGTGAGAACTTTCCCATTACTTAACCTAGTAAATGAATTATTTTCTATAGCAATGTATGTCTGAGGATAAATAAGTTCTCCAAGATAAAACATACATAAGGCACACACATGTCAGCTGACCTTTGAGACCACAGGCGGGAGATCTAAACCATCATTCCAGTGTACTAGCTTGAGTGCAGTGGTCTCCAGGACATGATCCTTGGCCCACAGCGCAGCTTCATGTGTCAGGGTGCTGGACATGGTTGTGTCTAGCTTAGATTCAATAGCTGCAGCTAATCCAGCAGAGATCTTCTTGAAGATCAACCTCCAATCCCATCGGACTTTGTCCTCCGATCGATTCCTCTCAACAACTAAAGAAAACGTTCAAAGACAAATCAAACGATGATGAATAATATACAATCAGTACAGATATTTGTGAGTTATATATCATCTCACATGAATAAATGAATAAACTTAAGCTGAAACAATTATAACACATGGCCACGGATATTGTTCGAATGTGGAACATTTACAACAAAGTCTTTCTGTTTATACAAAACCTCCTTGAATCGCCTAATTGCTAAAGCCTCACTATATTTGAGCAGTCTTTTAATTTTTGTCAAATTCAGTATATGAAACTATTTTTGTTTGTTCACGCTATGGCAGCATTTTATTAGGTGTTGAGAAATCGATGTTGATGGTGTTTTGAAGCCCTTCGACTGCACAGGGATTCCTGAATGCAGATTGACTCTCTATTCCACATTTATTCACTTCAGATGACCCATAACTCTGCAGTATGCCCTGACAAGATTCAGCAAAATATGCCAGGCAATAAATCGTGCAACATGTTGTTTCTAGTTTCTGTTATTACATTCACTCAGGGAGTACTTATATATAAGGGGCGTTCATTTGAAATCCGTTCATGCCAAAATGCTCGGAATTGCGTACGTCGAACATGATCATGTCATAGTCATGTGATAAGTACTGACCCATGAATAAAAGAGCACATGCTTATCGTCCCATGATGCATAGGTTCTGTTTCTGACCGTTGAGAAAATGGCCGGGTTGATCCAAAATCCATCCAAAGAAGCTCAAAGAGCGATGATTCAGTTTCTTTGATTTGAAGGATGTCGACCAGTGGACATCCATAGAAGAATGCAGGCAGCGTACGGTAACACATGTGTGTCGAAGACAACAGTGACAGACTGGGCACAAATGTTTTGGAAAGGATGTCAGTTCACGACAGATCTTTGACGGCCGGGTCAAGCGCATATTGTTGCAACAGAAAAAAACCATCGCCAAAATTGATGCAGCAGTACAGATGAACCATTCTCGAAGCATACGTTCGCTAGCGAAAGAATCTGAAGTGTCAATTGGGACAATTCAAAAGGTCGTTCGTAAGAAACTTCAATATCGGAAGGTGTGTTCACAGTGGGTACCACGGATGTTGACCAACCACCAAAAAGAGAACGCAAGAGATGGTATTTGAACCACTTGCTGCATTACAGAGTGGAGGGTGATGCATTTCTCATCAGCATAGTGGCAGGCGATGAATCATGGTGTTACCACTTTGAGCCGAGCAGCAAAAGAGAGAGCATGCAATGGGAGCATGCTGGATCACCAAAAGCCAAAAAAATCAAGTTACAGGTTTCCACTGGTAAGGTTGTACTGAGCGCATTTTTTTACCATGAAGGGCTATTGTTGGCCGACTTTAAATAACTTGGTTTCAACATCAACTCTACCCACTACTTGCAAACATTAGACAAGCTGCAAAAAGCAATCAAGAATAAATGACCCGGCATGCTTTCTCACGGTGTGATTTTGTTGCAGGATAATGCTCGTCCGCATGTCACAAAGATTGTGCAGGAAGCATTAGCAAGGAAGAATTGGGAAATTCTGCAACATCCAGTCAATAGTCCTGATTTGTCACCATGTGATTTTCATTTGTTCGGACCTCTAATAAAAGCTCTCAGGGGCAACGATTTCCCACAGATGCAGACGTAATGAACGCGGTAAACACTTGATTTAGTGAGCAACCACAATCCTTTTTGGCGGACAGCATTCACCGCCTACCTAAGCATTGGGATGCTTGCCTGAATGCCTACGTCGACTTCTTCTGACCTACCCATGGTGACTAATTCATTCAAAATTAATTATTTGTTTAATTCTACCACACCTGTTAATGTTTCTTTCATGCTTTTGTAATAAAGCCATTGGTACGGGTTTCAAATGAACGACCCTAATATAAGTAAATAATTATCTTCACACAGATTATAGCAGCAGCCTACAGTCGTGCTATGGAGAAAGTCCTCTCCTGCACTGGCTGCCGGAGTTATGGTCAGTACTTACTGCAAGATATAGTGTGTATGTAGCAATGTGTGAGTGTAGGACCAACAACTGACTGCAAGATATGGTGTGTATGTAGCAATATGTGAGTGTAGGGCCAACAACTGACTGCAATATGTGGTGTGTATGTAGCAATGTGCGAGTTTAGAGCCAACAACTGACTGCAATATGTGGTGTGTATGTAGCAATGTGTGAGTGTAGAGCCAGCAACTGACTGCAAGATATGGTGTGTATGTAGCAATATGTGAGTGTAGGGCCAACAACTGACTGCAAGATATGGTGTGTATGTAGCAATGTGTGAGTGTAGAGCCAACAACTGACTGCAATATGTATTGTGTATGTAGCAATGTGTGAGTGTAGAGCCAACAACTGACTGCAAGATATGGTGTGCATGTAGCAATGTGTGAGTGTAGGGCCAACAAAAGCTTGGTAAGCAACTACAAACAAATGCACACTAACACAATGTTGTCTCTGTTTGCTTATAACTGGGCCCAAGCAAGTGTCTCTCAGCAGAGATATAGCAACAACAGCAACAACTGATCAGAGCACACACAGCAATGCTGTCATTTTGCTGGGTGCTCCTGACAGTATGATAGTAGGTAACAGCCACCACAAAACAGTCTCGTCAAATTAGTTCTAGATTTTGGTTTAAGAGTGGAAAAGAGTAAGCTATGACCTGGTATAACCTCAGCATGTCATTCTGGCTAATAAGCTATGTGGTTGTTGTACTCAGTTACAGTAACAATAATCTAGGAGACTGACCACCACTGGGCTTCTCAGAGCACAATGACATGTGTTATGTTCACCAGTAACATTGCTGGAGTCATGGCAATCACACATTTTTTTTCAGGTGGAAACAGTGGCAACACTTCACCAAAATTTATAAAGATAATCAGTAATATACAATTAAAAATAAACATAAACAGATCTAATCTAATAACACAGCCAAAACAACAGCAATAACATAAGATGGTGGTCATGACCAGGTCACCAGAACACCCCCCCCTCCCCCTGCTTGCTAACTCTGTACCAAACTGGACACCTTGTGTCATCTACACATGTTCTCCTGACACATGTTTCCTTCAAATGTTATATTAGTTCAATCAGTCATTGTTATAACTTTAATTCTATCCCAATTGTTACATTAGTTCATTCAGTCATTGTTATAACTTTAATTCTGTCATAATTGTTACATTAGTTCATTCAGTCATTGTTATAACTTTAATTCTGTCCCATTTGTTACATTAGTTTATTCAGTCATTGTTATAACTTTAATTCTGTCCCAGTTGTTACGTTAGTTCACTAGCTCATTGTTATGACTTTATTTATGTCTGAAATGTTACATTAGTTCATTCAGTCATTGTTATAACTTTAATTCTGTCCTAAATGTTACGTTACGTTAGTTCACAACCCATTGTTATGACTTTATTTATGTCTGAAATGTTACATTAGTTCATTCAGTCATTGTTATAACTTTAACTCCTGTTTTCCTAGTTATTTTAATACACTGCTCTAGATATCTGTCTGATCATTACAACAGTTCTGGTACACCAACAGCTGCCTGAGACACACAGAGTTAAACAGATGTTGTTATAAGTATCAACAACAGCTGATTTTACAAATGTCAATATTACAGTTACACTAAAACAACATAGCTGGATCTGACTAGCCTCAATAAGATCTGACTAGCCTCAATAAGATCTGGCTGGCCACAATAAGATCTGACTAGCCTCAATCAGATCTGACTAACCTCAATCAGATCTGACTAGCCTGAATCAGATCTGACTAGCCTCAATCAGATCTGACTAGTCTCAATCAGATCTGACTAGCCTCAATCAGATCTGACTAGCCTCAATCAGATCTGACTAGCCTCAATCAGATCTGACTAGCCTAAATCAGATCTGACTAGCCTCAATAAGATCTGACTAGCTTCAATCAGATCTGACTAGCCTCAATCAGATCTGACTAGCCTCAATCAGATCTGACTAGCCTCAATCAGATCTGACTAGCCTCAATCAGATCTGACTAGCCTCAATCAGATCTGACTAGCCTCAATCAGATCTGACTAGCCTCAATCAGATCTGACTAGCCTCAATCAGATCTGACTAGCCTCAATCAGATCTGACTAGCATAGTTCAAATGTACTGAGCTGTTTCTCTGTTCTCTTCTGCAGACTGGTTCAAGTCTGGTTGGATTTGACAGCTACACTTCTCTACCGGATGGGGTAGCTCATCTCAAACCAATGCCTTAAAAAGTCGAAAGTAAAAAAAAAAAAAAAAAAAGGGGGAGTGGGTACAAGTGCCAATAGAGTTCTGTACATCCTTTTCAGTGTGCATCCAACTAGACAGGAAATGCAGGCAAGAAAATCCACCTGCTGTGGAGGTGGAAGTACACGCTCTGATCTTCAAGAATTCTTCAGACGATTTACATGGATGGGTCGGTCATTCGAGGAGAAGTTCATGGGCCTTTATAGCTCAGGCTGGAGGGAAAATTGTGAAGGAACTGATCCAGTAATCAGAACTTACTGAGGCTTTTAAGCGACATTTTGGGGGTAGCTCATCTCAAACCAATGCCCTTTAAAGGCACCACTTAGAACACACCTGGTAGGTGACAGTCTTACTATTCTCTGCCCTCTTTATGAGCAATACAAGCACAAGGGCAATTCAGCAAGAGAAGCCTCCATAGCACTTGGACATTTATGGGAGCCAACAGAAATTAAATCTATTGAAGCCTAACATGAAGTCAGCCCCTACACCTGACAGTTGGGCTAAAATGTCGTCCTTGACTTGGGGACGTAAATTACAAGTAGCTCTGAAGTCGGAGTGGGTTCACCTGATGGCGAGGGATATTGTTAACAGGGAAAGGTAATCCACGCACAAAATTCAATCCATCACTACTGTAAATAGTGTATATGAACTACGCTTGAATTCAAAGCGAGCGAGTGCAAAAACACATAGATAAGTCAATGGACTAAATAAACATGTGTCACACATTTTTGTTGTATTTAAAACATTAACATAGATAAGTGAATGGACTAAATAAACATGTGACACAGATGTTTGTTGTATTTGAAACATTAACATAGATAAGTGAATGGGCTAAATAAACATGTGACACAGATGTTTGTTGTATTTGAAACATTAACATTGATAAGTGAATGGACTAAATAAACATGTGACACAGATGTTTGTTGTATTTGATACACCAACATAAATAAGTGAATGGACTAAATAAACACGTGACACACATTTTTGTTGTATTTGAAACATTAACATAATAAGTGAATGGACTAAATAAACATGTGATACACATTTTTGTTGTATTTGAAACATTAACATAGATAAGTGAATGGACTAAATAAACATGTGACACAGATTTTTGTTGTATTTGAAACATTCATTAACATAGATAAGTGAATGAACTAAATAAACATGTGACACACATTTTTGTTGTATTTGAAACATTAACATAGATAAGTGAATGGACTAAATAAACATGTGACACAGATGTTTGTTGTATTTGAAACATTAACATAGATAAGTGAATGGACTAAATAAACATGTGACACAGATGTTTGTTGTATTTGATATACCAACATAGATAAGTGAATGGACTAAATAAACACGTGACACACATATTTCATGTGTTTGATACATCAGTGTAGATGAAGGGACTACACAAACACATGGACATGCTGGACATAATTAAACAAGTATTATAAACATAGATCACACCAGTATACAGTCTCAAACAATGATAAACATTGGTAAATACAATTACACATACAGATAACAATACACACATTATATCTGTATCCATGTATGTAGTCTTTCCACTTCTACAATAGGTAGTCTATGGGAGTGTAGTGGCTTTTGCACCACCCACAGGCTCTATGGGGCCTCAAAGGGACACTGACCGCATGGGACGTTCTGGCCTCACAACATTAGACACCTGACAATTGTCTGAGAGGTTAGCCTAATTAGAATGATAGTGACCACACCACACTGGCTGGAGTGACAGTGACCACACCACCCTGATAGTGACCACACCACCCTGGTAGTGACCACACGACCCTGGCTGGAATCATAGTGACATTACCCATTAAGTGCGGTTTAATGAAGACAATACAGGCCAGCCACAATATTTTACATATGCCATGATGGCATGGGAATGGAATACTTTACCTGCTGAGCAAATAATACAGACAATCCCACATGCAGAGCATAGTAATACATATTAAATAGTAAACACATATAAAACAAACCCAAAAGTTCCCCCTGTATACGATGCTTGGTATAGTATACACATAACAAAATTGTAGTGCATTCTCAAGCTGCAGTGACACACAGATACACATAAGCGTGCTATAAATATGGGCACATGCATATATCTGTGACATCAACTGAAGTAGCACATGTTGTCATAGAAATGTTAATAAATATATCACAAATATATCTATGATGGCATCGGTATCACGTATCACCGACATGTCTGTACACACACCTGTCAGCCTGCTGAGACCAACAACTATACTCTGTATCAATCAAACAGTATATGGTATACCAATACACACCTGCACAATGATTAGTCATACCAATATGAAGTCAATATAGACATGCATTATCTATAATATCTTACACCTAAATGTGGAACTTAACACCTAACTTTCCTTATGTAGACCTCGTGGACATGAAAAGTGTGAGGTCTATAACTATAACAGCTGGGACACATGGACACAGAATTAGAACTGGATCTGATCTCAGACTCTGTGGGGAACATGTTCAGTGGCTCACCCTAACTGTCTATACACAAAGATAAACAAGAACAGCTGGGACACATGGACACAGAATTAGAACTGGATCTGATCTCAGACTCTGTGGGGAACATGTTCAGTGGCTCACCCTAACTGTCTATACACAAAGATAAACAAGAACAGCTGGGACACATGGACACAGAAATAGAACTGGTCCTGATCTCAGACTGGGGGGGGGGGGGGGGGGGGGACATGTTCACTGGCTCACCCTAACTGTCTATACACAAAGATAAACAAGAACAGCTGGGACACATGGACACAGAAATAGAACTGGTCCTGATCTCAGACTGGGGGGGGGGGGGGGGGGGACATGTTCACTGGCTCACCCTAACTGTCTATACACAAAGATAAACAAGAACAGCTGGGACACATGGACACAGAAATAGAACTGGATCTGATCTCAGACTCTGTGGAACAGGTTCACTGGCTCACCCTAACTGTCTATACACAAAGATAAACAAGAACAGCTGGGACACATGGACACAGAAATAGAACTGGTCCTGATCTCAGACTGGGGGGGGGGGGGGGGACATGTTCACTGGCTCACCCTAACTGTCTATACACAAAGATAAACAAGAACAGCTGGGACACATGGACACAGAAATAGAACTGGAACTGATCTCAGACTCTGTGGAACATGTTGAGTGGCTCACCCTAACTGTCTATCAACCAATCAATCATGTGCCATGCCGGAAAGCGTGGGCGGTCATGACTCGCCATTTCACTCGATCACCAGTGTCGTGGATCAGCTCAGTGTTCCTGTCTCATCCATGCCATGTGGCCAAGCCATCCAGGTATTTTCCTCTCGGTCTTCCTCTTGGTCTGTTCCCCTCAATCTTGCCAGTTGTCACTAAGTTCTCCAATCCATTTCTTCTCATAACATGTCCAAAAAATTTTGACTGTCTACGTCTAATTTCTCTAATCAGTTTACGATGTTCATTTGTCTCCTGTAGTACTTGGTCATTGGTTTTTCTGTCTATCCATGGTATTCTTTGCATTTTCCTCAGAAACCACATTTCTGCAGCCATCAGATGCTTTTCAGCTTGACTGCTCATTGCCCAAGTTTCACATCCATAAAAAAGAACAGGCTCTATGTATCCCCTCAACACTCTTTTTGTCGTTTCAATTGACATCTTTTTATTGGTCAGAATGTTTTTCATCTTGCTAAAGGCTACTTTCGCCATGGCGATTCTTGTTTTAATCTCTTAAAGGCATCTCCCATCAGATGTTATAACTGTTCCAAGATAATTGTACCGATTCACTTGTTGAAGAATATTTCCATTTACTTGTATATTACATTGTGGCACTTCTTCCTTCCTACTGATGACCATAACCTGAGTCTTTTTACAATTTAATTCTAACCCCAGTTGCTCACTGTGTACAACAACTGCATCTACTAATTGTTGCAGGTCCTGCGCATTGTCTGCAATTAATACTGTATCATCTGCATATCTAATGTTATTGATGTTTCATCCTCCAATGCTGATTCCATTTATATCCTCTACATTTCTGAAAATATTTTCACTGTACAGGGAAAAAAGATCTGGAGACATCACACATCCCTGCCTAACACCGCTCTTAATTGGCTGATACTGTCCCACTTCATTATCAATCCTTATTGCAGCTTGTTGTTTCCAATATATGTTTTTTGTAAGTCTAATGTCTTTCCCATCAATTTGTAGATCTGCGAGCATATCCACCATGCTGACATGTCTAATGCTATCAAAAGCCTTTGTATAGTCAATAAAGCAAAGATGTATATCCTTGTTTACTTCTATAGCACGTTCAATAACTGTTCGCAGCATATACACAGCATTTAGTGTACCCTTTCCTTCTACAAACCCGCATTGTTCTTCCCCTATTTCAGGTTGTATCTTCTTCCTCATTCTTTGCATGATAATTCTTAGCAAAATCTTTGTGATGTGACTCATTATACTAATTGTTCTATGTTGATCACATTCCAAGGTTCCTGATTTCTTTGGGATTGCAATAAATATAGAGTTACATAATTCAGGAGGTATATCTCCAGTATCATATACTGTGTCCAGCAGTCTGGTGACTTGATCTAGTCCAAATTCTTCTAAAGCTTTAATCATTTCTGATGTGATGTTATCTGCACCGGGGGCCTTGCCAGCTTTCATATGCTTAAGAACATTTCGAACCTCCATCTCCAAAATTGGCGGTCCTTCATTATTAAATCTAATATCATACTGTTCGTCTCTGTTATCATCATAAAGGTGTTTCACATAATCTGTCCATACCTGTAGAATCTGGTCTTTTTCTATTATGATTTTGCCATCTTCAGTTTTTAGACACCCTGTTGATGTACTTGTTCTTTTATTAGTAAGTTCCTGAATTCTTTTGTGCACTAATTTGGTATTTTGACTGTTGTGTTGGCTTTCAATTTCTAAGCACTTTTCCTCAAGCCATGCTTCTTTTGCCTCCTTAAATAATGTTCTGACTTGTCTGTGAATTTCTTCATAATTGACAGAATTATTTGTGTTGAGTCTTCTTGTTTCCATGAGGTGTAAAATTTCTTCAATCATCCATTTCTTACGACCTACCTTCTTTAATTTTGGAATAGTTGTTTCTGCAGCCACATTGATTGAATTCTTCGTTTCCCATTGATCATCCACATCCTGGAATAGGATCTCTAGATCAGACAAAATTTCAAATCTGTTCTGTACTTCTATGTTGAATTTGTTTTGTATTTCCTTGTCATTACTCAATGTACACAAATCATATTTAGTGTTTCCTGTTATATACTTGACTTTCTTCAACTTTATCCTCAATGTTCCTGTGAGTAATCTGTGGTCACTATAACAATCAGCACTGGGAACTGTTTTTGCTATTGTTAATGCGTTTCTAAATCTTCTGCTAATCAGAATGTAGTCAATCTGGTTTCTAATCCTGCTATCAGGACTCCTCCATGTCCATAATCTTCTAGGATGTTGTTTGAACCAGGTGTTTCCTACAATCATTTCCTGTTCTTTTGCCCACTCTACGAGTCTGTATCCTCTTTCATTTCTCTCTCCTAAACCATAGTTTCCTACTGTGTATCTATCTCCTTGATTTCCTACTTTCGCATTGAAGTCCCCTATTATGATGTTTATTTCTGAATCTTTACATTTCTTTAAGGCAGACTCTATGTCATTATAAAATTCTTCTACACTATCTTCACTGGATTCTCCTGTTGGGGCATATACTTGAATAATATTTATCAAGTATTATAAACTGTCTATACACAAAGATAAACATGAACAGCTGGGACACATGGACACAGAAATAGAACTGGATCTGATCTCAGACTCTGTGGAACATGTTGAGTGGCTCACTCTAACTGTCTATACACAAAGATAAACAAGAACAGCTGGGACACATGGACACAGAAATAGAACTGGACCTGATCTCAGACTCAGTGGAACAGGTTCACTGGCTCACCCTAACTGTCTATACACACCAGCAAGGAACATGATGATGATGATGATTTGTGGCTCACAAATGTACGTTAAACAATGTTGGGGGGTGAAGACAGCAGCTGGCACAGAAAACATTGAAACAATACTTGTACAAACTGCTTGAATGCCTGCAACGTGAATCAAATGTTCCCTAGACAAGATGGCAGATGTGTGTACGTGACCAATTTAGCTTACCAATACAAATAAAATGTCATCTGAGGATAACAGTAATTTTTGTAGATTATTTATCATAATGATTATGTTTTTTTCTGATGATATCATTGAATGACCAGGCCTCGGAAACCTTCATCTACAGTGATGCCCAAGGCCATCGTCCAATATACGGTTTCTCACCCTCAGTGCGGCCATTCTTTTTCTTTCTCTCCCCTTCTTCTTTATCTTGTAAGTGAGGGTGTAGTTGATGAAATGCCAGACTGCCTCCGCTGACACCCATATCCTGAGAGTGTTTTAGCATCTGCCCTGAGAGGCATCAAATTCATAATTCATCAAGATACCCTGACTAGACCCTGGTGGTGGTCAGCTAACCTAATCTGCTAGATAATTAGTTCATCACTCAACAGATTTGAGATGCAACTGTCCTGGCTGATCAAAACTGTGTACATTGCAGGAAACATCCATCAGTGCTGCAGTCTCCTCTCATATATCATCCCAGGAGAATCTCAGCACTGTGCACAAACTCTGTATTACCAGCCAGTAGCCTCAAGTGTGTGTACCAGAATCTCACATGCTACAAATAGTCTCTCTGTCACTTTAGTATTAGAATATACCAGAATCTCACAAGTGTGACCAATCTTATGTGTATGTGTGTATACCAGAATCACTCATGCTACAAAAAATATTGCTCCTCATTAGGTTTAGCAATATTTCTCAGTTTAACAAATGTAACCAGAACAGCAGCGGAGACAGCCAACCCTAAACACAGGAACCTGGATACTGTCCATAGAGACCTCCTAGTTTGTCATGGTCATCAAAGAAATCTAGGCATCTGATCTAGTACATGTCAAGGTCATCAAAGAAATCTAGCATCTGATCTAGTGCATGTCAAGGTCATCATAGAAATCTAGGCATCTGATCTAGTACATGTCAAGGTCATCATAGAAATCTAGGCATCTGATCTAGTACATGTCAAGGTCATCAAAGAAATCTAGGCATCTGATCTAGTACATGTCAAGGTCATCATAGAAATCTAGGCATCTGATCTAGTGCATAAGTATTTAGATTGCTAACTTAAGTAAGTCACTTGACAATATTTCGTCAATCTTGGGCTTGGATTTTCACAATCAGTTTTGAGGGTTTGCCTGTCCCAGCCTGTGACTGTTCCCTTTCTACCTGCACATAGCTACACTACTGTATCGATCTTATAGTAATTGGAATACACCTGTGCCTCTAGTACTACAAGATGAAAGGCAGGGGCAGCTTAACACGGTTTCTGATTGTGTCAACGTAATTGTACACAGCCATATTCCCACCCAGTGCTTCTGCAACTACAGATGCATGCCAAATCTCTCAAATGCTGCACCTCTATGCTTGCTTTTACGTTATCATATTCTGCAGACTATGAAGCAATGCACTTGAAAATAACAGATGCTGTCATGAAATCTTTGAAAAGACTTTCAGCACAAAGTGATACAATACACGAGATAAATGTCTGCAACACTCCTGGTGTACAATACCACCAGTCTGTCCGAGGTTTACCTCTGGACATTGCCCAGCCGGCAGCTTTGTGGCGAAGCTGGCACTGTGGTAAAGAAGATATGAACACAGTTCATAATCCTACATACTGTGTTCAGATCACAGCTGAAGGCGATTTGGAAGCAGAGTGCCTTGCGGTGATGTTCATAAAAAGGTATAAGTGCTGATCATTTAGAAAGCAACGGCAAACTATTGAATGTAAACTTGCCAAGAAATCACAAAGAGCTAACAATAAACACCCGCCCAGGTGGACTACAAAACACTCCACCACATTCTGGCACAGAATATACCAGTCTTTATAACTGCAGTCACTGCCTAATTATGACCCTCATTCATAACAAAAATAATTTCCTCTGTGTAAAGTATAGTGTATCTGCAGCAAAGAACCTCAATGGCTCGGAACGCTGAGGAAGAAGAAGAAAGAATAGTGTAAAGTTTCTCTGTCCTGTCTGTTTGCTTCTGTTCATCTGAGTGAACTACAAGATTACACTCCCCTGTCTGACTAGACCTGCTCCTGTACTAGATGCCCTATGTAAATAACTACAAGATCACACTCCTCTGTCTGACTAGACCCGCTCCTGTACAAGATCACACTCCCCTGTCAGACTAGACCCGCTCCTGTACAAGATCACACTCCCCTGTCAGACTAGACCCGCTCCTGTACAAGATCACACTCCCCTGTCTGACTAGACTCGCTCCTGTACAAGATCACACTCCCCTGTCTGACTAGACTCGCTCCTGTACAAGATCACACTCCCCTGTCTGACTAGACTCGCTCCTGTACAAGATCACACTCCCCTGTCTGACTAGACTCGCTCCTGTACAAGATCACACTCCCCTGTCAGACTAGACCCGCTCGTGTACCAGATGCCCTGTGGGTATAACTGCTGCTGCTGTTGCTGCTAACCTCATAAGCACCAAGAATGGGTCTGGTTGTCAAGGACAACTTTCACAGCAGAAGTCATCCCAGAGTGTTACCTCCCCAACCTGTCTACACAGACAAGATCACACAACAGAAGTCATCCCAGAATGTTACCTCCCCAACCGGTCTACACAGACAAGATCACACAACAGAAGTCGTCCCAGAGTGTTACCTCCCCAACCTGTCTACACAGACAAGATCACACAGCAGAAGTCATCCCAGAATGTTACCTCCCCAACCTGTCTACACAGACAAGATCACACAGCAGAAGTCATCCCAGAATGTTACCTCCCCAACCTGTCTACACAGACAAGATCACACAGCAGAAATCATCCCAGAATGTTACCTCCCCAACCTGTCTACACAGACAAGATCATACAACAGAAGTCATCCCAGAATGTTACCTCCCCAACCTGTCTACACAGACAAGATCACACAGCAGAAGTCATCCCAGAATGTTACCTCCCCAACCTGTCTACACAGACAAGATCACACAGCAGAAGTCATCCCAGAATGTTACCTCCCCAACCTGTCTACACAGACAAGGTCACACAACAGAAGTCATCCCAGAATGTTACCTCCCCAACCTGTCTACACAGACAAGATCACACAGCAGAAGTCATCCCAGAATGTTACCTCCCCAACCTGTCTACAACAGACAAGGTCACACAACAGAAGTCATCCCAGAAAGTTACCTCCCCAACCTGTCTACACAGACAAGGTCTCACAGCAGAAGTCATCCCAGAGTGTTACCTCCCCAACCTGTCTAAACAGACAAGATCACACAACAGAAGTCATCCCAGAGTGTTACCTCCCCAACCTGTCTACACAGACAAGATCACACAGCAGAAGTCATCCCAGAATGTTACCTCCCCAACCTGTCTACACAGACAAGATCACACAGCAGAAGTCATCCCAGAATGTTACCTCCCCAACCTGTCTACACAGACAAGATCACACAGCAGAAGTCATCCCAGAATGTTACCTCCCCAAACTGTCTACACAGACAAGATCACACAGCAGAAGTCATCCCAGAATGTTACCTCCCCAACCTGTCTACACAGACAAGGTCACACAACAGAAGTCATCCCAGAATGTTACCTCCACAACCTGTCTACACAGACAAGGTCTCACAGCAGAAGTCATCCCAGAATGTTACCTCCCCAACCTGTCTACACAGACAAGGTCACACAGCAGAAGTCATCCCAGAGTCTTACCTCCCCAACCTGTCTACACAGACAAGATCACACAGCAGAAGTCATCCCAGAATGTTACCTCCCCAACCTGTCTACACAGACAAGATCATGCAGCAGAAGTCATCCCAGAATGTTACATCCCCAACCTGTCTACACAGACAAGATCACACAGCAGAAGTCATCCCAGAATGTTACCTCCCCAACCTGTCTACACAGACAAGATCACACAGCAGAAGTCATCCCAGAATGTTACCTCCCCAACCTGTCTACACAGACAAGATCACACAGCAGAAGTCATCCCAGAATGTTACCTCCCCAACCTGTCTACACAGACAAGATCACACAGCAGAAGTCATCCCAGAATGTTACCTCCCCAACCTGTCTACACAGACAAGGTCACACAACAGAAGTCATCCCAGAGTGTTACCTCCCCAACCTGTCTACACAGACAAGATCACGCAGCAGAAGTCATCCCAGAATGTTACCTCCCCAACCTGTCTACACAGACAAGGTCACAGAATGTTACCTCCCCAACCTGTCTACACAGACAAGATCACACAGCAGAAGTCATCCCAGAATGTTACCTCCCCAACCTGTCTACACAGACAAGATCACACAACAGAAGTCATCCCAGGGTGTTACCTCCCCAACCTGTCTACACAGACAAGATCACACAGCAGAAGTCATCCCAGAATGTTACCTCCCCAACCTGTCTACACAGACAAGATCACACAGCAGAAGTCATCCCAGAATGTTACCTCCCCAACCTGTCTACACAGACAAGATCACACAACAGAAGTCATCCCAGAATGTTACCTCCCCAACCTGTCTACACAGACAAGATCACACAGCAGAAGTAATACCAGAATGTTACCTCCACAACCTGTCTACACAGACAAGATCACACAACAGAATTCATCCCAGAATGTTACCTCCACAACCTGTCTACACAGACAAGATCACACAGCAGAATTCATCCCAGAATGTTACCTCCACAACCTGTCTACACAGACAAGATCACACAGCAGAATTCATCCCAGAATGTTACCTTCCCAACCTGTCTACACAGACAAGATCACACAACAGAAGTCATCCCAGAATGTTACCTCCACAACCTGTCTACACAGACAAGATCACACAGCAGAATTCATCCCAGAATGTTACCTCCCCAACCTGTCTACACAGACAAGATCACGCAACAGAAGTCATCCCAGAATGTTACCTCCACAACCTGTCTACACAGACAAGATCACACAGCAGAAGTCATCCCAGAATGTTACCTCCACAACCTGTCTACACAGACAAGATCACACAGCAGAATTCATCCCAGAATGTTACCTCCCCAACCTGTCTACACAGACAAGATCACACAGCAGAAGTCATCCCAGAATGTTATCCCCTCAACCTGTCTACACAGACAAGATCACACAGCAGAAGTCATCCCAGAATGTTACCTCCCCAACCTGTCTACACAGACAAGATCACACAGCAGAAGTCATCCCAGAATGTTACCTCCCCAACCTGTCTACACAGACAAGATCACACAACAGAAGTCATCCCAGAATGTTACCTCCCCAACCTGTCTACACAGACAAGATCACACAACAGAAGTCATCCCAGGATGTTACCTCCCCAACCTGTCTACACAGACAAGATCACAGAATGTTACCTCCACAACCTGTCTACACAGACAAGATCACACAGCAGAAGTCATCCCAGAATGTTACCTCCCCAACCTGTCTACACAGACAAGATCACACAGCAGAAGTCATCCCAGAATGTTACCTCCCCAACCTGTCTACACAGACAAGGTCACACAGCAGAAGTAATCCCAGAATGTTATCCCCTCAACCTGTCTACACAGACAAGATCACACAGCAGAAGTCATCCCAGAATGTTACCTCCACAACCTGTCTACACAGACAAGATCACACAACAGAAGTCATCCCAGAATGTTACCTCCACAACCTGTCTACACAGACAAGATCACACAGCAGAAGTCATCCCAGAATGTTACCTCCCCAACATGTCTACACAGACAAGATCACACAACAGAAGTCATCCCAGAATGTTACCTCCACAACCTGTCTACACAGACAAGATCACACAGCAGAAGTCATCCCAGAATGTTACCTCCCCAACCTGTCTACACAGACAAGATCACACAATAGAAGTCATCCCAGAATGTTACCTCCACAACCTGTCTACACAGACAAGATCACACAGCAGAAGTCATCCCAGAATGTTACCTCCCCAACCTGTCTACACAGACAAGATCACACAGCAGAAGTCATCCCAGAATGTTACCTCCACAACCTGTCTACACAGACAAGATCACAGAATGTTACCTCCCCAACCTGTCTACACAGACAAGATCACAGAATGTTACCTCCCCAACCTGTCTACACAGACAAGGTCACACAGCAGAAGTCATCCCAGAATGTTACCTCCCCAACCTGTTTACACAGGTTTCCAAGGCACCAGGGCCGGGTTATATACTGGCCAAGACCTATTTAGGGTCCTTGTCGAGCATCCTGGGCAACAGGTCCCTTCGGGGTCCTGGCTAAAGTCAGTAGGATGGCCGATTCCTCCGAAGTCGGAGAGTGTCTGCCTATACGGCGAGGAACCACCAGTCTGCACACCAATAAGCCAGACATGGGAGAATGGATACTCATGCAAACCTCAGGTCTGGTATGACATCACACTGATGTTGGACAACAGGATGCCTTCATCCGACATACAGGACTTCGCGTTGGAGCTCAAGCCAACGAACACAAGCAAGCAAGCACTGTAATTTTAAATGCATATATGTTTTGTTGGTTAGCTGTTCATTGTGTAGGGAGGGGGTAAGTTGTAATATGACTGAATAGAGCAGATCTCTTACTCATATTTATATATATATATGTATACATATATGATGTAACAGTCCCATAATGCCCACGGTTGAAGGGCATGGTGGCATGGTGCAGGCATAAGGCATGCTGGGCAGACAACATTCTCCACTGATCTAGCACAGACTCAGACACAGACACCAGACAACACATGCAGAAAGAAATCACACACGACTGAACATGATGCTTCAAACAAGACCCCAACATCAATCTGGGTTCAGGAATGAAGGTGGAAGGTCAAACAAACAGGAATGTAAAACACATTCAACCTAATTTTGAGATGGACTCACTTTTTGGAGGTGGGCCAGCGTCAGACTGCGGGGCTGTTGATGTCTGTGCTGGAGGGTGTGCTGCTTCAAATGGGCTGTCACTGCTGCTGAAGCTGCTGCCCAGGTTCAGGGAGTGGCGCTTTTGCTCGGGGCTGGCACTTGGCTTGAGAACACCTGGAACAGATGGCACTTGAGATCACAGATCATCAAAGCATCAGTCTGTCCATCCATCTATCAGGCCAACCCATCCACTGATTCATTCAACCATAATCTTTCCTCTTCTACTATGGCCTATGGACATACCTTATGGATCTGTTTAGTCATCTACTATTGCCTGTGTGTGTTGAAGTTGCTTATGCTAGGTTTTGAAATGACAGGTCTTTAATATTCCAATATTTACCCCCACTGACTGAGGTCAATGATCATTCTCTGTTTTTGATTCATGGCTCATTGGAGGGATGATAATTCAATACTATTTTTAGAGATCAATGGCAATGGTAATGGCAATGGTGTAAAATGGAGGGTGACTTCTTTGATAAGTATAAGCATTATGAGCATTAATTAGCCAGAAACTTTAAAATAATCAAATGTGTACAGTAAAGCATCAGGTAATGAAATAACCAAACTATACCGTTGAAACTTAAACCCTCATTTTCATGAATAACTTATGTGTAATGACATGAGTATATATATATATAAGTTTAAGTTCTGTTTGAGTGATTAGCTTGTGAATGTGTCATCATGCAAAATAATATAGTGGATGCAGGGAAGTTGATGCTCTGCCTTTGATCCCATGCCCATTGCTGAAGGGCTCAAAGGCCAAGTTGCAAACACTAAAGAGCTTGATCGGTGAGATCTTTAGCAACATGCTTAGCTTATAGTTTTGTTTATATGTGTATATAATTGCACAAGCACAACTGAATGTGCAAAGGACAAGCTGGTGAGAAGAGAAAGGGAGGGTGGACCTGGGACACAACTGGACTGGTGAGGCAGCACAGACCTCCAGACAGGAACTGGGCCTGATGCTCACTGTCCAAACACAAGGCTACACCTGACTCCATCACTCTAGATGGGTGTGGACTTGGGCCACATCAATCACTACACCTGACTCCAGCACTCTAGATGTGTGCGGACTTGGGCCACATCAAACACTACAGCAGTGTAGACAGAACTGTCATGGAACCATGTTCTGGGAAGTCCAGGCACAAGCCAACCGACATGTTGTGGACACATGACATTCAAGACAACTTAGGCATGAAAGAACGAACGAACGAACAAACAGACTTTATTTTCAAAGGGTAACAAATTGGGCACACAGGCCCGTCTTACATTCGGCCCTTCCAATCACTCATCTTTTGTTCATCAATAGTGCATAGGAAAAACATTGTCAAATGAATTTTGTAAACATAAACAATGCATATTACCATGTTATGAGACACATCCACCACCCACCCACACATCCCCCATTCACCCACACATCCCTAACCCAACCACACACACACACCCCAGGCACACATTCATGCCCCCACCCATCCACCACATTCCCACACCTATACATCTCCCCACCCACACACACTCCCACCAACCACACATCCCATCCACCCACACCCCAAGCATACATTCTTTTCCCAACCCACACATCTCCCCACCCACTCACATATCCTCCACCCGTCCCATTACCCACCAACAATAATGAGTATGAGGCAGGAGAGCTGACAAGGGATCAGGAGTCTCTTCACTGGCGTGTGATGGGAGCATATTCTACCAGACTGGTCATGTCATCTGTGTATAGGAATTTCTGGGCTCTTCAACTGTGTGTGTTGGGCCAGATGGAGACTGAAGGAATTTCTGGGCTCTTCAACTGTGTGTGTTGTGCCAGATGGAGACTGAAGGAATTTCTGGGCTCTTCAACTGTGTGTGTTGTGCCAGATGGAGACTGAAGGAATTTCTGGGCTCTTCAACTGTGTGTGTTGTGCCAGATGGAGACTGAAGGAATTTCTGGGCTCTTCAACTGTGTGTGTTGTGCCAGATGAAGACTGAAGGAATTTCTGGGCTCTTCAACTGTGTGTGTTGTGCCAGATGAAGACTGAAGGAATTTCTGGGCTCTTCAACTATGTGTGTTGTGCCAGATGAAGACTGAAGGAATTTCTGGGCTCTTCAACTATGTGTGTTGTGCCAGATGAAGACTGAAGGAATTTCTGGGCTCTTCAACTATGTGTGTTGTGCCAGATGAAGACTGAAGGAATTTCTGGGCTCTTCAACTATGTGTGTTGTGCCAGATGAAGACTGAAGGAATTTCTGGGCTCTTCAACTATGTGTGTTGTGCCAGATGAAGACTGAAGGAATTTCTGGGCTCTTCAACTGTGTGTGTTGTGCCAGATGAAGACTGAAGGAATTTCTGGGCTCTTCAACTGTGTGTGTTGTGCCAGATGGAGACTGAAGGAATTTCTGGGCTCTTCAACTGTGTGTGTTGTGCCAGATGGAGACAGAAGGAATTTCTGGGCTCTTCAACTGTGTGTGTTGTGCCAGATGGAGACTGAAGGAATTTCTGGGCTCTTCAACTGTGTGTGTTGTGCCAGATGGAGACTGAAGGAATTTCTGGGCTCTTCAACTGTGTGTGTTGTGCCAGATGGAGACTGAAGGAATTTCTGGGCTCTTCAACTATGTGTGTTGTGCCAGATGAAGACTGAAGGAATTTCTGGGTTCTTTCATCAGTCGACCAAGAAGAGACATCACAACACTCAGGACATTCCCATACGTGCTCAGTTCCATCTGTAACAGCCAGTGAAGAGTCCCAATACTAATGATACCAGCAGCAGCCTCATTATGTGTCCTTCCAGTCTTTTCTCTGAGTTTTTATTGTTTTCCAGATCCTCTGCTCACTCCCTGCAGCAACATTCTTTCCAAGCCATGATGATCTGTTCTTCTGCACTATACAAATGATTCCAAAGGGCTTTGACCACATCTGCCTTATCATTCACTATTAGCCCACCAAGTGGTGCAGACAGGCATTCTTTTGGCAGATTGGTAGGCTTCCATTCACTATTAGCCCACTAAATGATACAGACAGGCATTCTTCTGGCAGATTGGCAGGCTTCCATTCACTATTAGCCCACTAAATGATACAGACAGGCATTCTTCTGGCAGATTGGCAAGCTTCCATTCAACAATCAAATATCATCATCATCATGTGCCATGCCGATCAGCTTGGGTGGTCATGTTTCACAATCTTACACGATCACCAGAGTCATAGATCAGCTCTGTCTTCCTGTCTCGACCGTGCAATATGGTAAAGCTTTCCAGATATTTATTTCTCTGCCTTCACCTTGGTCTTTTCTCTCAATCTTGTCAGTTGTCAACAAGTTCTCTAATTTATTTCTTCTCATAAAGTGCCCAAAACCTTTTGACTGTCAGCAAATTTCTCCAAACAGTTTGGGGTTTTTATTTGCTTCTTGTAAGACTTGCTCATTGGTTTTTCTGTATGTCTGTTGTATTTTTTGCATTTTCCTGCGAAACCACATTTCAACTGCCATTAAATGTTTTTCAGCTTGTCTGTTCAGTGTCCATGCTTCACAGCCATACAAAAGTATAGTTTCTATGTAGCACTTCAATTGTTTTTCTCATTGTAACTGACATCTTTATTGGTTAGTATGTTTTTCATCTCGCAAAATGTTATCTTTGATATACCAATTCTTGTTCTATTCTCTTCAGGGCATCTCCCATCAGATGTTATGACTGCTCCGAGATAGTTGTACTGATTCACTTGTTTAAGAATATTACCATTTACCCGTATATAACATTGTGGTATTTCTTCCTAGTGACAACCACAATCTCTGGCTTCTTACAATTAAATTCTAACCCTAGTTGTTCACTGTGTACAATAACGGTATCTAGTAAATATTGCAGATCCTTTTCATTGTCTGTAATTAATACTGTATCACAGTGATTCTCAACCGGTGGGGAATCCCCCCCCCCTCGCACCAGGGGGGAATTTTAGGGTTTCCAGGGGGGAATTTTAGGGTTTCCAGGGGGAATTAAGATTATTTCAAGGTTGCATTAATACAAGAACCAGTTACTTGATATTGTTTTTCCCTCAAAAAATTATACAGTTCTGTACTTCTCGCCCTAATTAAATTTGTTTTATAACGTAAGTAGACCCACAAATCAAGTTTTATGTAGATGTCTAGACTTGTTCTAGTATGTGTTATTAC
This sequence comes from Cepaea hortensis, assembly GCA_963921405.1. Lineage (NCBI taxonomy): Eukaryota > Metazoa > Mollusca > Gastropoda > Stylommatophora > Helicidae > Cepaea > Cepaea hortensis. The sequence continues at coordinate 3,968,417 of OY992878.1, forward strand.
ATTTAGCTTCCATTTTTATGTATACCCTGTAAGGGTGGGGCGGGGGGGGGGGGGATTTATAGGGAGGAAATTCAAAAGGGGGGGGGAATGACGTCCTGAACAGATGGTAAAGGGGGGCATGGACCAAAAAAGGTTGAGAACCACTGCTGTATCATCTAATGCTATCTAATATCTAATGTTATAGATGTTATGTCCCCCGATGGTGATTCCTCTCATCTAATATCTAATGTTATTGATGTTATGTCCCCCGATGGTGATTCCTCTCATCTAATGCTATCTAATGTTATTGATGTTATGTCCCCCAATGGTGATTCCTCTCATCTAATGCTATCTAATGTTATTGATGTTATGTCCCCCAATGGTGATTCCTCTCATCTAATGCTATCTAATGTTATTGATGTTATGTCCCCCGATGGTGATTCCTCTCATCTAATGCTATCTAATGTTATTGATGTTATGTCCCCCGATGGTGATTCCTCTCATCTAATGCTATCTAATGTTATTGATGTTATGTCCCCCGATGGTGATTCCTCTCATCTAATGCTATCTAATATCTAATGTTATTGATGTTATGTCCCCCGAAGGTGATTCCTCTCATCTAATGCTATCTAATGTTATTGATGTTATGTCCCCCGATGGTGATTCCTCTCATCTAATGCTATCTAATATCTAATGTTATTGATGTTATGTCCCCCGATGGTGATTCCTCTCATCTAATGCTATCTAATGTTATTGATGTTATGTCCCCCGATGGTGATTCCTCTCATCTAATGCTATCTAATGTTATTGATGTTATGTCCCCCAATGGTGATTCCTCTCATCTAATGCTATCTAATGTTATTGATGTTATGTCCCCGATGGTGATTCCTCTCATCTAATGCTATCTAATGTTATTGATGTTATGTCCCCCGATGGTGATTCCTCTCATCTAATGCTATCTAATGTTATTGATGTTATGTCCCCCGATGGTGATTCCTCTCATCTAATGCTATCTAATGTTATTGATGTTATGTCCCCCGATGGTGATTCATCTCATCTAATGCTATCTAATGTTATTGATGTTATGTCCCCCGATGGTGATTCCTCTCATCTAATGCTATCTAATATCTAATGTTATTGATGTTATGTCCCCCGATGGTGATTCCTCTCATCTAATGCTATCTAATGTTATTGATGTTATGTCCCCCGATGGTGATTCCTCTCATCTAATGCTATCTAATGTTATTGATGTTATGTCCCCCGATGGTGATTCCTCTCATCTAATGCTATCTAATGTTATTGATGTTATGTCCCCCGATGGTGATTCCTCTCATCTAATGCTATCTAATGTTATTGATGTTATGTCCCCCGATGGTGATTCCTCTCATCTAATGCTATCTAATGTTATTGATGTTATGTCCCCCGATGGTGATTCCTTTAATCTAATGCTATCTAATGTTATTGATGTTATGTCCCCCGATGGTGATTCCTCTCATCTAATGCTATCTAATGTTATTGATGTTATGTCCCCCGATGGTGATTCCTCTCATCTAATGCTATCTAATATCTAATGTTATTGATGTTATGTCCCCCGATGGTGATTCCTCTCATCTAATGCTATCTAATGTTATTGATGTTATGTCCCCCGATGGTGATTCCTCTCATCTAATGCTATCTAATGTTATTGATGTTATGTCCCCCGATGGTGATTCCTCTCATCTAATGCTATCTAATGTTATTGATGTTATGTCCCCCGATGGTGATTCCTCTCATCTAATGCTATCTAATGTTATTGATGTTATGTCCCCCGATGGTGATTCCTCTCATCTAATGCTATCTAATGTTATTGATGTTATGTCCCCCGATGGTGATTCCTCTCATCTAATGCTATCTAATGTTATTGATGTTATGTCCCCCGATGGTGATTCCTCTCATCTAATGCTATCTAATGTTATTGATGTTATGTCCCCCGATGGTGATTCCTCTCATCTAATGCTATCTAATGTTATTGATGTTATGTCCCCCGATGGTGATTCCTCTCATCTAATGCTATCTAATGTTATTGATGTTATGTCCCCCGATGGTGATTCCTCTCATCTAATGCTATCTAATGTTATTGATATTATGTCCCCCGATGGTGATTCCTCTCATCTAATGCTATCTAATGTTATTGATGTTATGTCCCCCGATGGTGATTCCTCTCATCTAATGCTATCTAATGTTATTGATGTTATGTCCCCCGATGGTGATTCCTCTCATCTAATGCTATCTAATATCTAATGTTATTGATGTTATGTCCCCCGATGGTGATTCCTCTCATCTAATGCTATCTAATGTTATTGATGTTATGTCCCCCGATGGTGATTCCTCTCATCTAATGCTATCTAATGTTATTGATGTTATGTCCCCCGATGGTGATTCCTCTCATCTAATGCTATCTAATGTTATTGATGTTATGTCCCCCGATGGTGATTCCTCTCATATCTTCCAAATTTCTAAAACTATTTTCACTGTGCAGGGAAAATTGATCTGGAGATATTACACGTCCCTGTCACACACCTCTTTTAATAGGCTGATAATGACCTCATTTATTATCAACTTTTATGGCAGCTTGTTGTTTCCAATATATGTTTTTTTTTTTACAAGTCTGAGGTCTTTCCCATCAATGTGTAGATCTGCAAGCATCTTTATCAAGTTGACATGTCTTATTTTATCGAAAGCCTTTGTGTAGTCGATGAAGCAAAGATGTAGGAAACAAATGAAAATCATAATTTGATTAGAGAAATTAGACGTAGACAGGCAACATTTTTTGGGACATGTTATGAGAAGAAATGAATTGGAGAACTTGGTGACAACTGGCAAGATTAAAGGGAACAGACTAAGGAGTAAATACCTGGATGGCTTGGCCACATGGCATGGTCGAGACCAGAACGCTGAGCTGATCCAGTGAAATGGCGAGTCATAACTGCCCATGCTTTCCGGCATGGCACATGATGGATGTATCATATATTGCGTTCAGCAGTCTGGTGACTTGGTCTATTCCATATTCTTCTAAGGCATTGACCATTTCTATTGTGATATTGTCTGCATGTGGGGGTTTTACCAATTTTTATATGGTTAAGAGCAATCGCTGTCAGGTCTTAGTGAGATATGACTGAGTTACCGTATGACAGTAGACAGTACTACCTGCTTTCTGTTAACGCCGAACATTGGGCGGCGCTTACCAAACCCGACACTTCACATTGTGTCAACGTCTTCGGGCAGAAGAGCACAATTGGGAGGATACAAGCCTTATCCTAGTGGGAAAAAATGCAACCTAAAGATTAAATGTCATGGCAGGGCAGGGCAGACCAGGCCCTAAGCCTTGGTTGGAAACTGGTCTAGGATAGAAGCTCCGACAGGGAGACAGTCAGAGCATTGCTTTGCTGATCCAGCAGCTTCTGCAGCCTGTCTTGTTCCAGATGTATTAGTGTTACCTTTCCTCTGGAGTAAACTAGACAGGCCGAGAGAGGGATCATGCTGCATGGGCAACACATGGCCTATAAATTCAGCCCAGGCTTTGTGTTATGGAGAGGTATAACTCCATTTTACAAATTATCGTCTGTCAAGACGGTAAGGTGCCAGTGAGTCAGTCAATCAAGAGCATTCTGAGCCTCATTCCTCAAAATTAATGGTCCTTCATTATTATTCAGAAAATCCTACTGTTCCTCTCTTGTATCATCATAAAGGTCTTTCACGCAATCTGACCACGCATGTAAAATCTGATCCCGGGAAGGTTAACCCGGTCAAAAAATGCCCGCAGAAGTCAGATGTGTCTGCCTAATGGCGCAAGAACACAGCTCTGCTGTAAACAGGCACAATGCAATCACGTCCGAAAAAAAAACTCTGGATGAACGCAGAAGAAGAGGAAGAAGAAATCTGATCCTTTTTCTTTTAAGATTTTGCCATCTTTGGTTTTTAGGCAACCCGTTGAGGTGTGTGCTCTTTTTTTTTTAGTGATATCAAGAATTCTTGTGTACATTAATTTGGTATTTTTGCCTCTTTGCACAATTCCCTAATTTTCATGTGAATCTCTTCATATTTGTCTCTTCATATTTGTCATGGTTCAATCAAAAATAGAGAAAGTCAGCATAACTGAATGGATAAGAGCAGTTCTTTTTGATGCTGAGGTAAGGGGTTCAACCCCTACACCAGTCAGTTGGACTAAAATGTTGACTTCTCATCCTTGACTTGGGAACGTGAATTACAAGTACCTCTTAAGTCGGAGTGAGTTCGCCTGATGGCGAGGGACACTGGTAATAGGGAAAGCTAATCCACATGCAAAATGCAGTCCATTGCTCTCACAAGCAGTAGCATGTGTGTGGATTATGCTTGAGCTCAACGTGAGTGAACAAAAGAGAAAAAATCACATACAGAGGCATTTTATAAGAACTTGACCAATGGACATGTATTTTACTGTGAGTGAACAAAAGAGAAAAATCACAGAGGCATTTTATAAGAACTTGACCAATGGACATGTATTTTACTGTGAGTGAACAGGCCAAGATTTGCTTGCCATCGTTGGGTCTGACTTTCCATTATGATCTAGGCTAGAAGAGGAGACATTTGTTCTACACTTCCATAGCAGAACCAGGGCAAGAAAGATGGTTCCAAGTGCATGTGTGAGAATGTGTGTGCACACACCCTGTAAACTGGATCTGTGAGAATGTGTGTGCACACCCACCTCTTAAACTTGACTTTTTCTTGACTTTCTTGTTTGGCAAGCCAGTGACATCCCAGGACGTCATCTTGGTGAGACTCTCCAGAAAGTCCTCCAGCTTCAACAGGGACATAGCAATGTGTCTCAAGGAGGTGATGCAGTCTTTGGGAAAGGCCATACTGGACTGCTTCTGTGTGGACAAACAATACGGTCTGATTGAAACAATATCAGCAGCTCAGAGACTGAATGTAAAGTAAACATGGGCGATATTAAACAACAGTCATTTAACATAGATATGTGCCAATACATGGACAGTAACTTATCCAAGACTTCATGAGTTTATACTGTGTTGTCAACAACAGAGTTATCCCCAGACATCAACAAACCACTTCAGTAAAACTGCAGCCATTATCACGTGTCTCATGAAATATATGGAGAAATTACAAACTTACAGTGACAATAAGGCTGAGTGGCAGGCTTCAATTCAACAATCAAAAATAGATAGCATCTGTTGAATTTTCCTCACAGGACATGCTGGTGTGGTGGGAAACGAGCAGGCGGACAGATTGGCTGGGTCTGCAATTGCTGTGTGGGGTATTGGTGCATGATAAGGCAGATGTAGTCGAGGCACTTTGGGATTATGTGTATAGTCTGGAAGAACAGATAGATCATCACGGCCTGGAGAGAATGGTGTTGCAGGGAAGAACCAGAAGATCTGGCCAACACTCAGGACTCAGAGGACAGGCCAGACGGACGCTGGTACCATCAGTACTGGGAGTATTCATGGCTACTGAAGATGAGGAAGGAGCATGTATGGGAATGTCTGGAGTGCTACGATGTCAGTACTTGACTCAACCCAACTCAACTCAGTGACAACAAAGTGTACAATATAGACTAGACAGCCTGTGCCATCAGCTCTCACTTGTACAGTATAGACTAGACAGCCGGTGCCATCAGCTCTCACTTGTACAATATAGACTAGACAGCCGGTGCCATCAGCTCTCACTTGTACAATATAGACTAGACAGCCATCAGCTCTCACTTGTACAGTATAGACTAGACAACCATCAGCTCTCACTTGTACAGTATAGACTAGACAACCATCAGCTCTCACTTGTACAGTATAGACTAGACAGCCATCAGCTCTCACTTGTACAATATAGACTAGACAACCATCAGCTCTCACTTGTACAATATAAACTAGACAACCAACAGCTCTCACTTGTACAGTATAGACTAGACAACCATCAGCTCTCACTTGTACAGTATAGACTAGACAACCATCAGCTCTCACTTGTACAGTATAGACTAGACAGCCATCAGCTCTCACTTGTACAGTATAGACTAGACAGCCATCAGCTCTCACTTGTACAATATAGACTAGACAACCATCAGCTCTCGCTTGTACAGTATAGACTAGACAACCATCAGCTCTCACTTGTACAGTATAGACTAGACAGCCATCAGCTCTCACTTGTACAGTATAGACTAGACAACCATCAGCTCTCACATGTACAGTATAGACTAGACAGCCATCAGCTCTCACTTGTACAGTATAGACTAGACAACCATCAGCTCTCACTTGTACAGTATAGACTAGACAACCATCAGCTCTCACTTGTACAGTATAGACTAGACAACCATCAGCTCTCACTTGTACAGTATAGACTAGACAGCCATTAGCTCTCACTTGTAAAGTATAGACTAGACAGCCATCAGCTCTCACTTGTACAGTATAGACTAGACAGCCATCAGCTCTCACTTGTACAATATAGACTAGACAGCCATCAGCTCTCACTTGTACAGTATAGACTAGACAGCCATCAGCTCTCACTTGTAAAGTATAGACTAGACAGCCATCAGCTCTCACTTGTACAGTATAGACTAGACAACCATCAGCTCTCACTTGTACAGTATAGACTAGACAGCCATTAGCTCTCACTTGTAAAGTATAGACTAGACAGCCATCAGCTCTCACTTGTACAGTATAGACTAGACAGCCATCAGCTCTCACTTGTACAGTATAGACTAGACAACCATCAGCTCTCACTTGTAGAGTATAGACTAGACAGCCATCAGCTCTCACTTGTACAGGATAGACTAGACAGCCATCAGCTCTCACTTGTACAGTATAGACTAGACAGCCATCAGCTCTCACTTGTACAATATAGACTAGACAACCATCAGCTCTCACTTGTACAGTATAGACTAGACAGCCATCAGCTCTCACTTGTACAGTATAGACTAGACAGCCATCAGCTCTCACTTGTACAGTATAGACTAGACAGCCATCAGCTCTCACTTGTACAATATAGACTAGACAGCCATCAGCTCTCACTTGTACAGTATAGACTAGACAACCATCAGCTCTCACTTGTACAATATAGACTAGACAACCATCAGCTCTCACTTGTACAGTATAGACTAGACAGCCATCAGCTCTCACTTGTACAGTATAGACTAGACAGCCATCAGCTCTCACTTGTACAGTATAGACTAGACAACCATCAGCTCTCACTTGTACAGTATAGACTAGACAGCCATCAGCTCTCACTTGTACAATATAGACTAGACAGCCATCAGCTCTCACTTGTACAGTATAGACTAGACAGCCATCAGCTCTCACTTGTACAGTATAGACTAGACAACAATCAGCTCTCACTTGTACAATATAGACTAGACAACCATCAGCTCTCACTTGTACAGTATAGACTAGACAGCCATCAGCTCTCACTTGTACAGTATAGACTAGACAGCCATCAGCTCTCACTTGTACAGTATAGACTAGACAGCCATCAGCTCTCACTTGTACAATATAGACTAGACAACCATCAGCTCTCACTTGTACAGTATAGACTAGACAGCTATCAGCTCTCACTTGTACAGTATAGACTAGACAACCATCAGCTCTCACTTGTACAGTATAGACTAGACAGCCATCAGCTCTCACTTGTACAGTATAGACTAGACAACCATCAGCTCTCACTTGTACAGTATAGAATAGACAACCATCAGCTCTCACTTGTACAGTATAGACTAGACAACCATCAGCTCTCACTTGTACAGTATAGACTAGACAACCATCAGATCTCACTTGTACAGTATAGACTAGACAACCATCAGCTCTCACTTGTACAGTATAGACTAGACAACCATCAGCTCTCACTTGTACAATATAGACTAGACAACCATCAACTCTCACTTGTACAGTATAGACTAGACAGCCATCAGCTCTCACCTGTACAGTATAGACTAGACAGCCATCAGCTCTCACTTGTACAGTATAGACTAGACAACCATCAGCTCTCACTTGTACAGTATAGACTAGACAGCCATCAGCTCTCACTTGTACAGTATAGACTAGACAGCCATCAGCTCTCACTTGTACAGTATAGACTAGACAGCCATCAGCTCTCACTTGTACAGTATAGACTAGACAGCCATCAGCTCTCACTTGTACAGTATAGACTAGACAGCCATCAGCTCTCACTTGTACAGTATAGACTAGACAGCCATCAGCTCTCACTTGTACAGTATAGACTAGACAGCCATCAGCTCTCACTTGTACAGTATAGACTAGACAGCCATCAGCTCTCACTTGTACAGTATAGACTAGACAGCCATCAGCTCTCACTTGTACAGTATACACTAGACAGCCATCAGCTCTCACTTGTACAGTATAGACTAGACAGCCATCAGCTCTCACTTGTACAGTATAGACTAGACAGCCATCAGCTCTCACTTGTACAGTATAGACTAGACAGCCATCAGCTCTCACTTGTACAGTATAGACTAGACAGCCATCAGCTCTCACTTGTACAGTATAGACTAGACAGCCATCAGCTCTCACTTGTACAGTATAGACTAGACAACCATCAGCTCTCACTTGTACAATATAGACTAGACAACCATCAGCTCTCACTTGTACAGTATAGACTAGACAGCCATCAGCTCTCACTTGTACAGTATAGACTAGACAGCCATCAGCTCTCACTTGTACAGTATAGACTAGACAGCCATCAGCTCTCACTTGTACAATATAGACTAGACAGCCGTCAGCTCTCACTTGTACAGTATAGACTAGACAACCATCAGCTCTCACTTGTACAATATAGACTAGACAACCATCAGCTCTCACTTGTACAGTATAGACTAGACAGCCATCAGCTCTCACTTGTACAGTATAGACGAGACAACCATCAGCTCTCACTTGTACAATATAGACTAGACAACCATCAGCTCTCACTTGTACAGTATAGACTAGACAACCATCAGCTTTCACTTGTACAATATAGACTAGACAACCATCAGCTCTCACTTGTACAGTATAGACTAGACAACCATCAGCTCTCACTTGTACAGTATAGACTAGACAGCCATCAGCTCTCACTTGTACAGTATAGACTAGACAACCATCAGCTCTCACTTGTACAGTATAGACTAGACAGCCATCAGCTCTCACTTGTACAGTATAGACTAGACAGCCATCAGCTCTCACTTGTACAATATAGACTAGACAGCCATCAGCTCTCAATTGTACAGTATAGACTAGACAACCATCAGCTCTCACTTGTACAATATAGACTAGACAACCATCAGCTCTCACTTGTACAGTATAGACTAGACAGCCATCAGCTCTCACTTGTACAGTATAGACGAGACAACCATCAGCTCTCACTTGTACAATATAGACTAGACAACCATCAGCTCTCACTTGTACAGTATAGACTAGACAACCATCAGCTTTCACTTGTACAATATAGACTAGACAACCATCAGCTCTCACTTGTACAGTATAGACTAGACAACCATCAGCTCTCACTTGTACAGTATAGACTAGACAGCCATCAGCTCTCACTTGTACAGTATAGACTAGACAACCATCAGCTCTCACTTGTACAGTATAGACTAGACAGCCATCAGCTCTCACTTGTACAGTATAGACTAGACAACCATCAGCTCTCACTTGTACAGTATAGACTAGACAACCATCAGCTCTCACTTGTACAGTATAGACTAGACAACCATCAGCTCTCACTTGTACAGTATAGACTAGACAACCATCAGCTCTCACTTGTACAGTATAGACTAGACAACCATCAGCTCTCACTTGTACAGTATAGACTAGACAACCATCAGCTCTCACTTGTACAATATAGACTAGACAACCATCAGCTCTCACTTGTACAGTATAGACTAGACAGCCATCAGCTCTCACTTGTACAGTATAGACTAGACAGCCATCAGCTCTCACTTGTACAGTATAGACTAGACAACCATCAGCTCTCACTTGTACAGTATAGACTAGACAGCCATCAGCTCTCACTTGTACAGTATAGACTAGACAACCATCAGCTCTCACTTGTACAGTATAGACTAGACAACCATCAGCTCTCACTTGTACAGTATAGACTAGACAGCCATCAGCTCTCACTTGTACAGTATAGACTAGACAGCCATCAGCTCTCACTTGTACAGTATAGACTAGACAGCCATCAGCTCTCACTTGTACAGTATAGACTAGACAGCCATCAGCTCTCACTTGTACAGTATAGACTAGACAGCCATCAGCTCTCACTTGTACAGTATAGACTAGACAGCCATCAGCTCTCACTTGTACAGTATAGACTAGACAGCCATCAGCTCTCACTTGTACAGTATAGACTAGACAGCCATCAGCTCTCACTTGTACAGTATAGACTAGACAACCATCAGCTCTCACTTGTACAGTATAGACTAGACAGCCATCAGCTCTCACTTGTACAGTATAGACTAGACAACCATCAGCTCTCACGTGTACAGTATAGACTAGACAACCATCAGCTCTCACTTGTACAGTATAGACTAGACAGCCATCAGCTCTCACTTGTACAATATAGACTAGACAGCCATCAGCTCTCACCTGTACAGTATAGACTAGACAACCATCAGCTCTCACCTGTACAGTATAGACTAGACAGCCATCAGCTCTCACCTGTACAGTATAGACTAGACAGCCATCAGCTCTCACTTGTACAGTATAGACTAGACAACCATCAGCTCTCACTTGTACAGTATAGACTAGACAGCCATCAGCTTTCACTTGTACAGTATAGACTAGACAGCCATCAGCTCTCACTTGTACAGTATAGACTAGACAACCATCAGCTCTCACTTGTACAGTATAGACTAGACAACCATCAGCTCTCACTTGTACAGTATAGACTAGACAGCCATCAGCTCTCACGTGTACAGTATAGACTAGACAGCCATCAGCTCTCACTTGTACAATATAGACTAGACAACCATCAGCTCTCACTTGTACAGTATAGACTAGACAACCATCAGCTCTCACTTGTACAAATCAAATCAAATCAAATCAAATCAAATCAACTTTATTAGGGTCACAAATTGGGCGCGCAGGCCCGTCTTACATTCGGCCCTTCCAATCACTCGTCTTTCGTTCATCAAGAGCATTATACATTTACATAGGAAGATAAAATAAACATTGTGAAATGAATGTTGTAAACATAAACAAGGCTAATTACCATGTTATGAAGCCCATCTCCCACCTATCCATACATCACCCCACCCACACAACACCCCCACCTACCCACACACACGCACACCAAGGGACACATACATACCCCACCAACCGATCCATCCCCCTCCCGCACATCCCCCACCCACACACACTGCCCTCACCTGATCCCCCAACCAAAACACACTCGCCACGCACAAACATTCCCCCACCAACCCACACATCCTACGCCCATCCACATACACATACTACCCCACACATCCTCTCCCCACCCACACCTCAAACCACCCATCCCCCAGCCACATCTCCATCGACAACATATTCCCCACCCATGCACACAATCCCCCACCAACCCACACATCGCACATCCACTCACACATTCCCAAACCATACACACACATCCCCACCAACTGACATGTCCCTACCCCCACCCCCCACACACACACACACATCTCTCTAAACACCCATACATCCCCAATCCACTAACACACACCCCACCACCCACACATACAACTTCCACCCACCCACACATGCCTTAACCTAATCCCCCACCACACAATCCCCCACCCGCACATCACATACACCTCCTACCATGCACTATTCCCAACCCACGCACCACACACACACATATCCCTCACCAACACATCCCCACTTACACACCACACACATATCCCCCACCCAGATACCACACAATATTCCCACCCACACCCACACCCACACATATACCCTTACCCATCCACCCCACATACCCCCACTCACACACCACAAAAATCCCCCACCCACACACACATACCTCACCCACACAATATCCCCAACCAACACACCACACACCTCTCCCCACCCACAGACGCATTCCCTACCCGTCCACCAACACACACTCACGCATACATCCTCCACTACGCACCCACACACCCCCACCCCCAACCAAACATATCTCGATCACAATACCCCTACCCCACACACATCCTCCACCCACTCACACATCCCACCCTGACACATACAACTCCCTCACCCACTTACACATCCCTAAGCCACTCACACACCCCCACCCACACATGCCCCATCCAAACACACACATCTCCCACCAACACTCCCCCACATACTTCCCCCAACCACCACAATCCCCTACTCACCCATACATATACCCCACCCATACGCACATTCCCCGAACCCACCACACACTATCCTCCACCCATACCACCACAAACATACCCTCCACCCACACATCATTCACACATCCCCCACCAACACACTGCACACATATCTCAAACCCACACACCATACACTTCTCCCCACCCGCCCTTGCATCCCCAATCCACCCAACACAATCCCCTACCCACACAACCCCGCCTCCTACACATACTTCCTCAAACCGTCCACACATCTCCACCCACATAAACACACATCCCCTGCATCCGTCCCATACACATATCCTCCACCCATACACACATCCCCCACACCCATTCCAACACCCCTACTTTCACCCCCACACATCCATCCACACATCCCACCAACACCCACAAATACCACTACCCACCAAAACCCACACACCCCAACCCATCCAAACGCATACCCCCCACCCACACACCCACTACCCACACATATACAGTACAGTATAGACTAGACAGCCATCAGCTCTCACTTGTACAGTATAGACTAGACAACCATCAGCTCTCACTTGTACAGTATAGACTAGACAGCCATCAGCTCTCACTTGTACAGTATAGACTAGACAGCCATCAGATCTCACTTGTACAGTATAGACTAGACAACCATCAGCTCTCACTTGTACAGTATAGACTAGACAGCCATCAGCTCTCACTTGTACAGTATAGACTAGACAGCCATCAGCTCTCACTTGTACAGTATAGACTAGACAACCATCAGCTCTCACTTGTACAGTATAGACTAGACAGCCATCAGCTCTCACTTGTACAGTATAGACTAGACAGCCATCAGCTCTCACTTGTACAGTATAGACTAGACAGCCATCAGCTCTCACTTGTACAGTATAGACTAGACAGCCATCAGCTCTCACTTGTACAGTATAGACTAGACAGCCATCAGCTCTCACTTGTACAGTATAGACTAGACAACCATCAGCTCTCACTTGTACAGTATAGACTAGACAGCCATCAGCTCTCACTTGTACAATATAGACTAGACAACCATCAGCTCTCACTTGTACAGTATAGACTAGACAGCCATCAGCTCTCACTTGTACAGTATAGACTAGACAGCCATCAGCTCTCACTTGTACAATATAGACTAGACAACCATCAGCTCTCACTTGTACAGTATAGACTAGACAGCCATCAGCTCTCACTTGTACAGTATAGACTAGACAACCATCAGCTCTCACTTGTACAGTATAGACTAGACAGCCATCAGCTCTCACTTGTACAATATAGACTAGACAACCATCAGCTCTCACTTGTACAGTATAGACTAGACAGCCATCAGCTCTCACTTGTACAATATAGACTAGACAACCATCAGCTCTCACTTGTACAGTATAGACTAGACAGCCATCAGCTCTCACTTGTACAATATAGACTAGACAGCCATCAGCTCTCACTTGTACAGCAGCCAGGCCTGCACCACTTATGTCCAGCTACAGAAAGTATTTAGCACCTTGCACTTGCCATATCTGCATCTTCATCCACCACTCACATAAGGACAGATTATCTACACCTGCATCTTCTTCACCTCCTCACATAAGGACAGAGTATCCACAACTGCATCTTCATCGACTCCTCACATAAGGACAGAGTATCTACACCTGCATCTTCTTCCTGGAAGGAGAGAGTATCTCATGCTAAAGTACTCTCACACACTTGTCAAACTGCCCATGGAAGGACAAAGTATCTTATGCTACCTTCACATACTGGTCAAACTGCCTCTGGAAGGACAGAGTATCTCATGCTAAAGTACTCTCACACTCTTGTCAAACTGCCCCTGGAAGGACAGAGTATCTCATGCTTAAGTACTTTTACACACTGGTCAAACTGCCCCTGCTTTCTCTACGGGCAGCTGGCAGACAGTAACAGACAAACTGGAAGACCACAGCTATGATTCCAATTTGCCTGCAAGCATTTAAACATATCTGGCACAGACACAGCCAGCAGGGAGGCACAAGGTTCTGACTGCGCTACGTGGAGATGCATTGTCAGAAATCATCTTGAGCTCTGTGAAAGGAGAGCACTTCAACAAGTAGAGTAGAAAAGAACTTGCTGAAAGGAATGCGGGGCTGTGTGGCTTAAGGCTTCCTGCTCACAGGGCACATTATCCCCTAGCTAGACATGACTGGAAGAGACTATTGTTAACTTGTCCATGGACATTACAACATGAACCACAGACAGCAAGCAAACCACAGACAGCAAGCAAACCACAGACAGCAAGCAAACCACAGACAGCAAGCAAACCACAGACAGCAAGCAAACCACAGACAGCAAGCAAACCACAGACAGCAAGCAAACCACAGACAGCAAGCAAACCACAGACAGCAAGCAAACCACAGACAGCAAGCAAACCACAGACAGCAAGCAAACCACAGACAGCAAGCAAACCACAGACAGCAAGCAAACCACAGACAGCAAGCAAACCACAGACAGCAAGCAAACCACAGACTTTAATGTGGCATTAGATGATGAACCATCTACTAACTATGCTAACACCAATAAAATAAGGACAGTGAGTTCACTATCCACAGTCATTCATACAAACATCAGAAACTATGGACAGTACAATACACAAAAACAGACAACAAAATCACATACTATTGTGAAATTTCTTTACCTGTACCTTGAATGTCAATCACTCACCTGTCACTGTCTTACCTGTAACTTTGGTGTCAAAGACTCACCTGTTTCCAGCATACCTGTCACATTGGTATCAAAGACAACCTGTCATTAGCTTGCCTGTAACTTTTGTGTCAAAGACTCACCTGTCATTAGCTAACCTGTAACATTGGTGTCAAAGACACATCTGTCATTAGCTTGCCTGTAATGTTAGTGTCAAAGACACACTTGTCATTAGCTTGCCTGTAACTTTTGTGTCAAAGACACACATGTCATTAGCTTGCCTGTAACATTGGTATCAAAGGCACACCTGTCATTAGCTTACCTGTAACTTTGGTGTCAAAGACTCACCTGGGCCAAGCTTACCTGTAACTTTGGTGTCAAAGACTCACGTAACTTTGGTGTCAAAGATTCACCTGTTATTAGCTTACCTGTAACTTGGGTGTCGGAGGTTTTTCTTTGTCTGTCTTGTAACTAGAAGCCAGAAACATGGTATCCAGGCTCTGGGAGTAGACAGGTGTCTTGGTGGCCCACACATCCGAGGAAGAGGCTGTCATCGATAAACAATATAACAATGGCTGTTACTGTCATCGACAAACAATATAGCAATGTATGTTACAGTCACTGACAAACAATATTGTAATGTCTGTTACTGTCATCAACAACAAATATAGCACTGTCAGTTACTGTCATTAACAACAAATATAACACTGTCAGTTACTGTCATCAACAACAAATATAGCACTGTCAGTTACTGTCATCAACAACAAATATAGTAATGTCTGTTATTGTCACTGACAACAAGTATATAAGGGGCATTCATTTGAAATCTGTTCATGCCGCACCGCGCGTAATTGCGTACATTGAACATGATCATATCATAGTCATGTGATAAGTACTGACCAATGAATAAAAGAGCATGTGCTTATCATCCCATGATGCATAGGTTCTGTTTCTGACCATTGAGAAAATGGCAGGGTTGATCCACAATCCGTCCAAAGAAGCTCAAAGAGCAATGATTCAGTTTCTTTCATTTGAAGGATGTCGACCAGTGGACATTCAATGAAGAATGCAGGCAGCGTACGGTAACAAATGTGTGTCAAAGACAACAGTGACAGACTGGGCACAAATGTTTTGGAAAGGACGTCAGTTCACGACAGATCTTCGACGGCCGGGTCAAGTGCATATTGTTGCAACAACAAAAAACACCATCGCCAAAATTCATGCAGCAGTACAGATGAACCCTTGTTGAAGCATACATTCGCTAGCGAAAGAATTTGATGTGTCAATTGGGACAATTCAAAAGGTCGTTCGTAAGAAACTGCAATATCAGAAGGTGTTTTCACAGTGGATACCACACATGTTGACCGACCACCAAAAAGAGGAATGCATGGGATGGTGTTTGAACCACTTGCTGTGTTACAAAGTGGAGGGTGATGCATTTCTCTTCCGCATAGTGGCAGGCGATGAATCATGGTGTCACCACTTTGAGCCAAGCAGCAAAAGAGAGAGAGAGCATGCAATGGAAGCATGCTGGATCACCAAAGGCCAAAAAATTCAAGTTACAGGTTTCCACTGGTAAGGTTATGCTGAGCACATTTTTTTACCAGGAAGGGCTATTGTTTGCCGACTTTAAAGAACCTGGTGTCAACATCAACTCTACCCACTACTTGCAAACACTAGACAAGCTGCAAAAAACCATCAAGAATAAATGACCCGGCATGCTTTCTTGCAGTGTGATTTTGTTGCATGATAATGCTCGTCAGCATGTTGCAAAGATTGTGCAGGAAGCATTAGCAAGGAAGAATTGGGAAATTCTGCAACATCCAGCCTATAGTCCTGATTTGTCACCATGTGATTTTCATTTTTTCGGACCTCTTAAAAAGCTGTCAAGGGGCAACGATTTCACACAGATGCAGATGTAATGAAAGCGGTAAACACTTGGTTCAGTGAGCAACCACAATCCTTTTTTGCAGACAGCATTCGCCACCTACCTAAGCAATGGGATGCTTGCCTGCATGCCTACAGCGACTTCTTCTTACCAACCCATGGTGCATAATTCATTCAAAATGAATGCTTTGTTTAATTTTACCACACCTGTTAATGTTTCTTTCATGCTTTTGTAATAAAGCCATAAGAATGGGTTTCAAATGAACGCCCCTAATTGCAATGTCTGTTAGTGCCACTGATAGTCAATATAGCAATGTCTTGATGTCAAGTGGTCTATGATCATGCCTCCAGGTCTTCAGTTGTCTCTCTTCCCCTCCAATTTTCCGACTGTCACTGTGTATTTCCACTGTGTTCTCTTTCCATGACTCGTCTGGAGAATGTGGATTACCTGCTACTGATGGGTAACTAGACCTTTTTATAAGCTGGGTTCTTTTAAGGCAACTTCTTTTTATAGTCCATGGTATTCCCATCATCCTTCTATAGAAGCACATCTCTGAAACCTGCACACCATTTCTCAGTCCTCTGCTGACTCTGCAGGATTCACTTCCACACAACAGAATTCAAGCATCCAAGCAATGGAGGTGGGCGTCAATAATTCAGATGTGCCTCTGCATAACCCTGAAGAACTGACTGCCTCTCTATACACTGACACAGATGTGCCTCTACATAACCCTGAAGAACTGACTGCCTCTCTATACACTGACACAGATGTGCCTCTACATAACCCTGAAGAACTGACTGCCTCTCTATACACTGACACAGATGTGCCTCTACATAACCCTGAAGAACTGACTGCCTCTCTATACACTGACACAGATGTGCCTCTACATAACCCTGAAGAACTGACTGCCTCTCTATACACTGACACAGATGTGCCTCTACATAACCCTGAAGAACTGACTGCCTCTCTATACACTGACACAGATGTGCCTCTACATAACCCTGAAGAACTGACTGCCTCTCTATACACTGACACAGATGTGCCTCTACATAACCCTGAAGAACTGACTGCCTCTCTATACACTGACACAGATGTGCCTCTACATAACCCTGAAGAACTGACTGCCTCTCTATACACTGACACAGATGTGCTGTACACAATATTCTGCATCTTCATTTTCGATTATCTTATTCTTCTTCTTCCTCTTCTACTTGTTCTTGATCTTCATCATCGCCATCCCTGTTTTGCCTGTCTGTATCAGGTTAAAAAGAGCCATCTGATGGGAGTTCTAAAGTTTGCTACATTCATGGTGGTATTCACAAGCTGTAACATTCCATCAACCCATGACTTGTGCTGTTTCCATGGTGGTATTCACAAGCTGTAACATTCCATCAATCCCTGACTTGTGCTGTTTCCATTGCTTCCATGAGTTACACCCCTTACTTAGGCATGATACTGTGATATCATTGCTAGATGAACAATCCATGCCATGTTTAATCCACTCTAACACGGGTGCACATCCCACTTGCTTCCTGATAACATACTTGTTCTTCTTGTCTATTTAAAACTCCCACAAACAAACACAAATTACATTACTTTCTAGCAAAAACACAGAAAAGATGCTATAAAATTGCCAACTTCTCTAATAAGTTTTCAAATATTATTTATGGAGCAATAGTCATAGATGACGTAGTATTTTAATATACCAAAGGTATACCTCCAGATTATTTTACCTCATTTTCAAGGGATGCAACCCATGAATAAATAATCGAACGTATTTTTGCACTGTTACTTCCCTTTTTGTGTGATAAATTTTATAAGTGTAAAAATTATATAATTGCTGGTATTATTGATTGTAGAGGGTGGGGCTTAAAAACTATCATCATACTAGTGGTGCTGTTAAGGTACAGTACTCTTCCTCCTCGGTTTCTTTTTTTTTTTTTTTTCATCTTCTTTCTTTATCTGTACTGGGTCGGGCATAAAAACTATCATCATTCCATTGGTGGTGTGTAAGGCTTAGGGTCACAGTGCAATTCCTCGGGGTGGTCTAGGGGGGGGGGAGGGGGGTGGCGTGGGGATGGGGCTCAGGGGTGGAGCGTGGGGTGTTGGTGTGTGGGGTAGGGCTAGGTGTCTCGAACCTCGGGTCGTGACAGGTGTCATATGAAAACCTTAATAAGTAAGAATGTAAATATGGCGGTTATTAGTGATCTGTAGAGGGTCGTAGTAGTGTAAACACCATCATCTCATCAACTTCTCTAATAAGTTTTCAAATATTATTTTATGGTCATTTTCTACAAGTTCTCTCTACAAGTTCACAATTCTCTGCAAGTTCTCTCTACAAGTTCACAATTCTCTACAAGTATTATTTCAATGCTCATGAAACTTGTACCAAATCTCATTCTACTATTACAGACACAAATGATGTTAAATGAAGACACGCTCTCCAGAGACTAACAACATGAAGATAACAAACTTCAGCATCCATGAAACTGGCTGGTGACTGACCTCCGAGACTACCCCTGGACCCAGTCTTGTTGTGAGACTTGCTGGGTGTGGCGGCGTCTGCTTTAGCTAGACCCAGGCCATGGTCACTCTTGGATGTTTTCACCACCTTCTTGTTGAAATCTCTGATGTCGTCGGCAATCTCCTCTACCAGCAGCGACATCTCGTCTGAGTACTTCTCCAGGTACAGGTCATGCAGAATGTGGTACATACCTGCAGACAGGTGTTCAACAAACAAATGCACCATGTTGAGGAAACCCTCAGGCCATCAAAGAAAGAAGATTTGTCAATTGTTAAGTAATTATTTGCAATTACAGACAAGAGTCAGCAGATTGGTAGGAGACAGAGAGAGAAAAATAAAGTTGAGAGTAGGAGATGGTAAGATAACAAACATATCAAACAGCTACAGGCACAACACTGAAATCTAAACTTGGTGCTAATTGTAGGCGGAACATTTGACCAGTTGGGCACTCAAATAGGAGTCAGTTTATTGTCCACTTCAACCAAAACCCATTCTTACTACGACTATGGATCATCACAGGTCAAACGTCACACACAACTGAACCAATAACTGGGACATCACAGGTCACACGTCACATACACCTGAACAATAACTGGGCCATCACAGGTCACACGTCACATACACCTGAAGAGAAAGGTTCACACTTGTGTAAGGCTAATACCCATTTCTGTTGAAAGTAGGTCAAGGGTCCAGCAAGTACAGTTATATTATGTTATATTTTGTTATGTTATGCCGAAGGATATCACTGCACACTGGACATTACCATGCATGCTTAGCACTCCACTGCAGCAGCCATGCTAGAGTGTTTCTGCTCACTCTTCTCACGAAGTTGTTATGGTATCTCCTCTCTTTAGCTCGGAATTGACATGCTTAACGATTCTTCACTCTACTTCGAGTGGTCAGGCTGGCGTCAGAGTCTCGTCATTATCCACTAGCTGAGTCTGCACTGCATTGATAATATCAGCACTGCCCATGCCTCTTCCCATGTGTACTGGTGCATTATCTGCCAGCTGGTCTGTGGGTGGTTGATTGTCTTGTACTCCGACACACCCAAGTGTGTACATGCAGGTGAGTGGTGTGCGGTGTGCCTGTCTTTTACTCCGACACACCCAAATGTGTACATGCAGGTGAGTGATGTGAGGCATGACCATCTTATCTTGTACTCTGACACACCCAAATGTGTACATGCAGGTGAGTGGTGTGAGGCGTGACCATCTTATCTTGTACTCCAACACACCCAAGTGTGTACATGCAGGTGAGTGGTGTGAGGTGTGCCTGTCTTGTACTCTGACACACCCAAGTGTGTACATGCAGGTGAGTGATGCGAGGTATGACTGTCTATCCACTCAGAGTGGAGACTGTCAGTTGTGATTGTCTGTAGCATGTTCACGGAGTCTGACATGATTATCTCGGGTGTGGCTGCCTTTTCCCATGCCCATGCAAGGGCTCTGGATGCTGTGCTGGTCTCCTCATCAGGCTTGTTGTAGTTGCCTGGAATGCACTGAGAGAACAAGGCAGATTCTTAACCTCAGCCCAAAAACAAATCCTTCTGGTCAACACCAGGTGTCCAAATAAAAACACAAAATACGACTCAGTAACTGGATGGACAAAAAACCCACACACAGAACCATGAGATACCATAGTGAACACCAGGCAAAGTAGATACATTGTAGGTTTGTGACTTGTCTTGTGGTTGCTTTACAAATGTTAACATCTTTCAGCCTCTACAGTTACCTGGCTGTATGAAATGTTACACATGAGAATACTCGTCCTCCCCCTCCCCTTTCAACCCCATCAACATCAGGTAGAGAATACAAGTTTCACTATGTGTGACAATATGTTTATTTATGTCAAACACCTCTAAACAAGGCAAAGTTGTGTGAATGTCTTACAGAGATACTCCTGGTGTACGTCATACATCGCTAGATAAGCCTAGGTATGTCAAACACCTGTAGATACACCTGTTTTGCTAGAAACATCTCAAGAATTCTTTATTCTATTTCTCGATCCCTTTAAACATCATGAGAGATTTTTCTCATTGAATGTCAATAATCAAAATGAAATCTCACAATTTTACAAGTTTCAAGAAGTATATAGACATCTTTCAGTCAAACCAAAAACTAAGTCCACTCTGTTGAATAAAGAAACCATTGTGAATGGATACAACAGCATGGTAGAGTTGCAGCTGGTCTAGCTGACGATTCATGCTCTACCAAAGGAAATGTCTTAGATTAGAAGGAACTCACCTCCAATCTTCTTGAAAACCCCTGTTGACAGGAGACAGAAATCCTCCTCAATCATCTCCATGATCTTGTCAGCGACAGTGCTGCAGTTACAGCAAAACTCCTTGTAGTTGACATTCTCAGAGTCACTGTCGGGCAGCAGAGAGCTGAACAGCTGCTCCAGCTGTTGCCCTCGCACATTCCGATAGGCAACCCAGGCTTCATCATCACTGAGCAGTGACCTCAGACCTCCCACCAGATCCAAGCGCCGCTCAATCACGGCCCAGGACCACCTCTGGTTCTGTCCCAAGGGTGGGACCTTCAGTAGCTCTGCCGTGATGTGTTTCTGTATGGACTGGGACAGTTTGGCCCACTTGCCTTCAATGAGCTGCCAGCAACACAAGTTAATACATGTCAACAATGTCATTACAATGTCAGGTTATTCAGTCTGAAAACTGGCATCAAGTGTTTTTTAACAAATCCTCATCATCATCAACATTTAACAAATCATCATTAATCATCATCAGCATCATGTAACAAATCATCATTAACATCGTCATCAACCTCATCTGCATCATCATTATTATCTGCGTCAGCATCATCATTTCACACATCACTCTATTATAAATCTAGCTTTGCTTTACTGTTGTCCATTAACTTTGTCTTGGGAAATGAATAAAGTGGTTTCTCATTAGCGCCTACATCCAGATAAGGGATCTACATGCTACACATATTCTACTGTGGGAAGTTTTTCTCATGTTCAGAATTTGTCACAACCCTTGCCAACTATGGCCTACTGTTTACAATTGTCAACTGTAACATGTACAGCATGCTCAAGGACTTGATCCAAGAGGACAGGCATCCAATCCACCACCCCACAGGGACTTTATCCAAGAGGACGACATCTAGTCTAGCAGCCCACTGACCAGGGGGCAGTATAACTCCCTCAGGTGCTTATGTTGTGGAGAATCCCTCCTAACTTGATTCAGACCAGACACTGCTAGAATTGGAGTGGCTGCTGTGTCTCTCAACCACATTCATCTGTAGGAGTTCATGACACAATGACTAGTAGAAGGTTATATGGCTACATTCTTCTCTGCTCTCAACCACATTCATCTGCAGGAGTTCATGATACAATGACTAGTAGAAGGTTATATGGCTACATTCTTCTCTGCTCTCAACCACATTCATCTGTAGGAGTTCATGACACAATGACTAGTAGAAGGTTATATGGCTACATTCTTCTCTGCTCTCAGCCACATTCATCTGTAGGAGTTCATGACACAATGACTAGTAGAAGGTTATATGGCTACATTCTTCTCTGCTCTCAGCCACATTCATCTGTAGGAGTTCATGACACAATGACTAGTAGAAGGTTATATGGCTACATTCTTCTCTGCTCTCAACTACATTCATCTGTAAGAGTTCATGACACAATGACTAGTAGAAGGTTATATGGCTACATTCTTCTCTGCTCTCAGCCACATTCATCTGTAGGAGTTCATGACACAATGACTAGTAGAAGGTTATATGGCTACACTCTTCTCTGCTCTCAAAAACATTCATCTGTAGGAGTTCATGACACAATGACTAGTAGAAGGTTATATGGCTACATTCTTCTCTGCTCTCAGCCACATTCATCTGTAGGAGTTCATGACACAATGACTAGTAGAAGGTTATATGGCTACACTCTTCTCTGCTCTCAACCACATTCATCTGTAGGAGTTCATGACACAATGACTAGTAGAAGGTTATATGGCTACACTCTTCTCTGCTCTCAACCACATTCATCTGTAGGAGTTCATGACACAATGACTAGTAGAAGGTTATATGGCTACACTCTTCTCTGCTCTCAACCACATTCATCTGTAGGAGTTCATGACACAATGACTAGTAGAAGGTTATATGGCTACACTCTTCTCTGCTCTCAACCACATTCATCTGTAGGAGTTCATGACACAATGACTAGCAGAAGGTTATATGGCTACACTCTTCTCTGCTCCTATCATCAATAAGGTATGTTGCACTGTGCACCACAGCGGGAGAACCTGTTGAATACAACAAATGTGTACTTCACACATTCAGTGCAAATATGAGGAGCTTTGAATGTGCCTAGATTCAACTTGCTCCTGTGGTTACTCCTGCATGGTCAGGGTAAAGACTTATGATTTGCCTTTTGTAACAGAGACATTCAACAATTAATGTTACCGTTCATTTATAACAATATTACAATTCAGTTATATCAACACAACAATTCAAGTATAGCAACACAACAATTCAGTTATATCAACACAACAATTCAGTTATATCAGACACAAGAATTCAGTTATATCAAACACAACAATTCAGTTATATCAAACACAACAATTCAGTTATATCAAACACAACAATTCAGTTATATCAAACACAACAATTCAGTTATATCAAACACAACAATTCAGTTATATCAAACACAACAATTCAGTTATATCAAACACAACAATTCAGTTATATCAAACACAACAATTCAGTTATATCAAACACAACAATTCAGTTACATCAACACAACGATCCAGTAAAACGAGCCTAACCTGGTCCATGGTGTCCAGCTGCATGTTGAGGGAGCTGGAAGACTGTGAGATGCTGGCACTAGACGAGCTTCTCAGTGGCAGGATGAGACCCTCATCCGAGGCCAGTCTCAGAATCTCCTGCAGAATGGACTCTTCGCTTCCAGGATTCTTTTCCAGAGAATCAGTCTACATGGTTTAGAAAACACACGAATGAATCACTGAATATGTGAACTAGAATCAGTCTACAAGGTTTAGAAAACACATGAATGAATCACTGAATATGTGAACTAGAATCAGTCTACAAGGTTTAGAAAACACATGAATGAATCACTGAATATGTGAACTAGAATCAGTCTACAAGATTTAGAAAACACATGAATGAATCACTGAATATGTGAACTAGAATCAGTCTACAAGATTTAGAAAACACATGAATGAATCACTGAATATGTGAACTAGAATCAGTCTACAAGATTTAGAAAACACACGAATGAATCACTGAATATGTGAACTAGAATCAGTCTACAAGATTTAGAAAACACACGAATGAATCACTGAATATGTGAACTAGAATCAGTCTACAAGATTTAGAAAACACATGAATGAATCACTAAAAGATGAGAAGTAGAATCGGTAAGCTGTACTAGAACACAATCACAAATAACAAAATGGACATTGGGGCCAAAGCCTTGGTCAGCACACAAACAAAACAAAACAACAACAACAACAAACACACACACACACATGCGCGCATGCATGCATGCTTGCACACGCACACACTCTCTCTGATACAACTACATGAGAAACACTGGATGAAGACTCATCTCATCTCATCTCATCATGTTCCTCTTGTATCTTGCGGTGTCGAAGTAAAGTATAAACAGCGGGAGAGTGCTTTATCTATCGATATTCCCTTGGACTCTGCTATTCCCTACGTCCATTGTTTACGTGGTTGGCCTCTTCCTCTGCTTCCCTCTGGTCTGTACATCATTGCTTGTGGTACACTGTTAGTTGGTAACCTACTTGCATGGCCAAACCATTTGACTTGCTGCCTTCTAATAAAATCTAGTGGAGATATAACCCCCACTTTAGTCCTGATTTCTTCATTTCTGATCTCATCTCTTCTTGATACATTGAGTATTCTTCTCAGGAATCTCATTTCTGTTGTTGTGATTTTTCTTTTCTCTTTTTCTGTCGTTGTCCAGGTTTGGCATTGGTAACATATAGTTGGTAGAAAGATTGTGTTGTAAAGTGCTTTCTTAGTAGTTATTGATACATGTTTGTTCTTTAGTATTGGTGCCATTTGCCCAATGAGTTGGTTTGCCTTATTGCATCTATTTTCAATCTCGTCTTCTGATTTGCCATTTGATTTGAGGGGTGTGGGGACAGTTAGGTATGAATATATGGGGGGGGGGGGGGGGGAGGACAGCATAGTAATAGATAGTGTAAACAGTTGGAGAAGGTGGTAGTTATACCGTAGCGCCCACAACAGTATTGATATCTGCTGGATGGACGCATCCCAGAGAGTTGATTAATTGGCATTAAATTTTGAGCCTGATCCTTGAAAGATTCTTTTACTTGCACATCTCGCAACCTGATATATGTTATCATCTGCAAAAGATGTGACATGAAATACATTGGACAAACAGGCAGACGCCTTCCTGACCGTTTTAGAGAACCCCTCAGAGACATCAATCAGGGCGCTGACAAACCTGTCCCCTACCATTTTAATTCCTCCAACCATAATGGAGTCGACGATGTATGTGTCACTGCATTGAAACCTTGCTTCTCCAACAGCTGCATCAGGCTCAAAATTGAATGCCAATTAATCAACTCTCTGGAATGTGTCCATCCAGCAGGTATCAATACTGTTGTGGACACTACGGTATAACTGCCACCTTCTCCAACTGTTTACACTATCTATTACTATGCTCTCCTCCCCTCCCCCACCCCATATATTCATACCTAACTGTCCCCACACCCCTTTATTTTCATATCAGACTGTTCGCATATTTTTGGCGACCTAAATCCTATATGGCAATCCACTATACTTAAACTCTGCAGCCAACGAGCGCCTTCGCAACTGGCAAAGCCGCCTTTTCTGTCCCACATGGGAACAGAGTAGTTGTGTTTTTTTCTTTGTTTTCGGTATTTCGTTGTTTTATTTATCTGTGTTGTCCTGTCCTTGACAAAGATTCTGAGAATCGAAACGTTGGCCATTTTGTGTCATTTTGTATGCATTTGTGTGTATTTTATTTTATTATTCATTTTATATATTTATTGCTTCTGATTTTGGATTTTTTGGATTTTCACCTGTATTTTGGGATACGATGGATCTCCTTGTAAGGTATATGCAACGTGTTTGTGTTTAGTACGTTTCTTCTTGCAGGAGCTAAATATACCTATTTGTTTCCATTGAATATTGTATAAACAACAGCCAAAGAAGCAAAATGATAGATACCAGCAGGTATCTACAACTGGACTGTTTGCTTAAGGATCCATGAGTCATAACTGAACACAAAACATGGCCCACCTCAGAGTGATGGTCTTAGCTGCAGGTCAGTTGGAGAAATAAGACTTGCCAACACTCACCAGTGCCTTGATGATCGCCACAGCTTCATCTTGCTGTGGATCATAGCAAGTGTCCTTCTCCAAGGTATGGCTGCTGCACATGTAACCCAGGCCATCTTTGGGAGCTGAGAACGTCCTCACGCCAGGCAGGTTATTCGCAGCCGATAAGATGGCCTGCAGACATTTGTCTAGCCTGCATTCAGAAAGACAAGCCACACGATCATTAGATAAGCATTATTGCTTTCTTTTATTAACTTATTGTATATATTATTTTTATATTTGTTTATTATCTATATGACATATAAACACTGGGTTGTTGGATAGCAGGTCCTACTAAGTATATGCATTAAGCCTAGTCTACTGTGGTGTGGTCAACAAGGATGAGATCAGAGCACTAATGGATGGTGTCAAGGGCAACCTTCAACCATCCTTGGAATCTAATCACATAACCTATTTGGAAATATGTCTCTGAGAAGTTCATCTACTAAAACAACAAAGTTACAAATGGTCTCAAGATCGTGATCGTCTATCACAACAGTGTGGTACCCAGAAACAATACCAGTCTATGTGATGATCACAGATGGTTGGTGGCATTATCAACTGCATCAGAGACAGTTGCTATACTGTTAACATTATTCATTTTGTGGAACCTACATGAGAGACAGTTGCTATACTGTTAACATTATTCATTTTGTAGAACCTTTTACCTACATGAGAGACAGTTGCTATACTGTTAACATTATTCATTTTGTAGAACCTACATGAGAGACAGTTGCTATACTGTTAACATTATTCATTTTGTAGAACCTACATGAGAGACAGTTGCTATACTGTTAACATTATTCATTTTGTAGAACCTTTTACCTACATGAGAGACAGTTGCTATACTGTTAACATTATTCATTTTGTAGAACCTACATGAGAGACAGTTGCTATACTGTTAACATTATTCATTTTGTAGAACCTACATGAGAGACAGTTGCTATACTGTTAACATTATTCATTTTGTAGAACCTACATGAGAGACAGTTGCTATACTGTTAACATTATTCATTTTGTAGAACCTACATGAGAGACAGATGCTATACTGTTAACATTATTCATTTTGTAGAACCTACATGAGAGACAGTTGCTATACTGTTAACATTATTCATTTTGTAGAACCTACATGAGAGACAGTTGCTATACTGTTAACATTATTCATTTTGTAGAACCTACATGAGAGACAGTTGCTATACAGTTGACATTATTCATTTTGTAGAACCTTCATGAGAGACAGTTGCTATACTGTTAACATTATTCATTTTGTAGAACCTTTTACCTACATGAGAGACAGTTGCTATACTGTTAACATTATTCATTTTGTAGAACCTACATGAGAGACAGTTGCTATACTGTTAACATTATTCATTTTGTAGAACCTACATGAGAGACAGTTGCTATACTGTTGACATTATTCATTTTGTAGAACCTTCATGAGAGACAGTTGCTATACTGTTAACATTATTCATTTTGTAGAACCTACATGAGAGACAGTTGCTATACTGTTAACATTATTCATTTTGTAGAACCTACATGAGAGACAGTTGCTATACTGTTAACATTATTCATTTTGTAGAACCTACATGAGAGACAGTTGCTATACTGTTAACATTATTCATTTTGTAGAACCTACATGAGAGACAGATGCTATACTGTTAACATTATTCATTTTGTAGAACCTACATGAGAGACAGTTGCTATACAGTTAACATTATTCATTTTGTAGAACCTACATGAGAGACAGTTGCTATGCTGTTTATTAACTTAATTTAGATATATTCACATCCATTTGTTTTTGTTTTGTAATGAAGACATTGTTGCCACATGATCCACTCTGCTACTCGTAATTACATATTATCTTGCCACATGATCCACTCTGCTACTCGTAATTACATACTATCTTGCCACATGATCCACTCTGCTACTCGTAATTACATACTATCTTGCCACATGATCCACTCTGCTACTCGTAATTACATACTATCTTGCCACATGATCCACTCTGCTACTCGTAATTACATACTATCTTGCCACATGATCCACTCTGCTACTCGTAATTACATACTATCTTGCCACATGATCCACTCTGCTACTCGTAATTACATACTATCTTGCCACATGATCCACTCTGCTACTCGTAATTACATACTATCTTGCCACATGATCCACTCTGCTACTCGTAATTACATACTATCTTGCCACATGATCCACTCTGCTACTCGTAATTACATACTATCTTGCCACATGATCCACTCTGCTACTCGTAATTACATACTATCTTGCCACATGATCCACTCTGCTACTCGTAATTACATACTATCTTGCCACATGATCCACTCTGCTACTCGTAATTACATACTATCTTGCCACATGATCCACTCTGCTACTCGTAATTACATACTATCTTGCCACATGATCCACTCTGCTACTCGTAATTACATACTATCTTGCCACATGATCCACTCTGCTACTCGTTATTACATACTATCTAGCCACATGATCCACTCTGCTACTCGTAATTACATACTATCTAGCCACATGATCCACTCTGCTACTCGTAATTACATACTATCTTGCCACATGATCCACTCTGCTACTCGTAATTACATACTATCTTGCCACATGATCCACTCTGCTACTCGTAATTACATACTATCTAGCCACATGATCCACTCTGCTACTCGTAATTACATACTATCTTGCCACATGATCCACTCTGCTACTCGTAATTACATACTATCTTGCCACATGATCCACTCTGCTACTCGTAATTACATACTATCTTGCCACATGATCCACTCTGCTACTCGTAATTACATACTATCTAGCCACATGATCCACTCTGCTACTCATAATTACATACTATCTAGCCACATGATCCACTCTGCTACTCGTAATTACATACTATCTAGCCACATGATCCACTCTGCTACTCGTAATTACATACTATCTTGCCACATGATCCACTCTGCTACTCGTAATTACATACTATCTTGCCACATGATCCACTCTGCTACTCGTAATTACATACTATCTAGCCACATGATCCACTCTGCTACTCGTAATTACATACTATCTTGCCACATGATCCACTCTGCTACTCGTAATTACATACTATCTTGCCACATGATCCACTCTGCTACTTGTAATTACATACTATCTTGCCACATGATCCACTCTGCTACTCGTAATTACATACTATCTTGCCACATGATCCACTCTGCTACTCGTAATTACATACTATCTTGCCACATGATCCACTCTGCTACTCATAATTACATACTATCTAGCCACATGATCCACTCTGCTACTTGTAATTACATACTATCTTGCCACATGATCCACTCTGCTACTTGTAATTACATACTATCTTGCCACATGATCCACTCTGCTACTCGTAATTACATACTATCTTGCCACATGATCCACTCTGCTACTCGTAATTACATACTATCTAGCCACATGATCCACTCTGCTACTTGTAATTACATACTATCTTGCCACATGATCCACTCTGCTACTTGTAATTACATACTATCTTGCCACATGATCCACTCTGCTACTCGTAATTACATACTATCTTGCCACATGATCCACTCTGCTACTCGTTATTACATACTATCTAGCCACATGATCCACTCTGCTACTCGTAATTACATACTATCTAGCCACATGATCCACTCTGCTACTCGTAATTACATACTATCTTGCCACATGATCCACTCTGCTACTCGTAATTACATACTATCTTGCCACATGATCCACTCTGCTACTCGTAATTACATACTATCTAGCCACATGATCCACTCTGCTACTCGTAATTACATACTATCTTGCCACATGATCCACTCTGCTACTCGTAATTACATACTATCTTGCCACATGATCCACTCTGCTACTCGTAATTACATACTATCTTGCCACATGATCCACTCTGCTACTCGTAATTACATACTATCTAGCCACATGATCCACTCTGCTACTCATAATTACATACTATCTAGCCACATGATCCACTCTGCTACTCGTAATTACATACTATCTAGCCACATGATCCACTCTGCTACTCGTAATTACATACTATCTTGCCACATGATCCACTCTGCTACTCGTAATTACATACTATCTTGCCACATGATCCACTCTGCTACTCGTAATTACATACTATCTAGCCACATGATCCACTCTGCTACTCGTAATTACATACTATCTTGCCACATGATCCACTCTGCTACTCGTAATTACATACTATCTTGCCACATGATCCACTCTGCTACTTGTAATTACATACTATCTTGCCACATGATCCACTCTGCTACTCGTAATTACATACTATCTTGCCACATGATCCACTCTGCTACTCGTAATTACATACTATCTTGCCACATGATCCACTCTGCTACTCATAATTACATACTATCTAGCCACATGATCCACTCTGCTACTTGTAATTACATACTATCTTGCCACATGATCCACTCTGCTACTTGTAATTACATACTATCTTGCCACATGATCCACTCTGCTACTCGTAATTACATACTATCTTGCCACATGATCCACTCTGCTACTCGTAATTACATACTATCTAGCCACATGATCCACTCTGCTACTTGTAATTACATACTATCTTGCCACATGATCCA
Source organism: Cepaea hortensis (assembly GCA_963921405.1). NCBI lineage: Eukaryota > Metazoa > Mollusca > Gastropoda > Stylommatophora > Helicidae > Cepaea > Cepaea hortensis. Next base: position 3,999,860 of record OY992878.1, read on the forward strand.
CTCTGCTACTTGTAATTACATACTATCTAGCTGATCTTCTTTTGACAGGTATATGTTTTTTAAAGATCATGTGGAGGCTTTGCTGGTGAAGGCTGGTAGGGGAACTTAAGGCATTGAGGGCTATGGCATCAACTGGGGTAGATCAGAGGATGCTGTACAAGCTCTTTCAGCAGTTAATAATTTCTGTCATTGAGTATGGTTTGGGGCTGCTGACAGTATCAAAGAGCCAGCTTGAAAGGTTGGAGCGCATACAGAATGTGGTCATGCGTATGATCCTGGGGTGCACAAAGGACACACCAATTATATGCATGAGGCATATGCTGGCACTACTAATAAAGGCGGATAGGCATAGGGTCTTCAAGCCAAATGGCACCTGAGAGTTGCTGCAGATAGGGATCACCCCATGCATAAAGCTATGGATATGGTCAAGGGTCGTAGACTAAGACAAGGCAGGTCTTGGATCGCACAGGCAGAAATATCTATATGTCAGGTGTGTGATCTGGAGACCATTAATCATAGAAAAGAGTGGGCCGAAGTACAGGAAGACATGATGGACTGGCACAATGTGATAGTAACACTGGGTCTTGTGTGCGGAGAATGGGCAGCGGGCTGCATAGAGTTTGAGGTGCAACAACTGATCCAGAGTAATACAGAGTAACACACATCAAGGTGATATAGTAATCTACACTGATGGGTCAGTGGTGAGAAACAGACGGAGTGGTTGGGGTTTCATTGCGAAGGCTAATGACTGATTCTTAAAAAAGGAGAGTCTGGCATATGAGGCTACGACCTCCAGCATGAGAATGGAGGTGGAAGCAGTAACAGCGGCATTCCGTTGGTTAGAGGAGACCACTGCAACACACATTGTCTTCATCACGGACTCAAGGAGTATACTTAGTAAGGTGGAGAAAGGAATGTTTCATGTGGAATGGCTCACCTCGCTTTAGAGGTCACAGATTGTGAGAATTGTATGGATATTTTGCCCTGGCTGATAGGCTGGCAAGGAATGCACCTCTCGATGGTAGATTGTCTATGGACAAGGGGGAGGTGGTCATAGGCCTGTGGGACCAGGTAGAGAAGGTGGGAGAACAGATTGAGAACCCATATGTGTAGGATTGGCAGGGGTTCTGGTAGACTATCAAAACTGAGAGGGGCGACCAGGAGAACTTTCAATCAGATAGCGGTAGGAACGATTAGTACTGTGACTCTTTGCTCGCTGTTGAACAAGGGGACAACACAACAATTATATAGCACATATGGGAATGTCCTGAGTGCAGAGATGTCAGTTCTTAGCTCAACTCAACTCAACTCAACTCAACTCAACTCAACTCAACTCAACTCAACTCAACTCAACTCAACTCAACTCAACTCAACTCAACTCAACTCAACTCAACTCAACTCAACTCAACCTTCTCCACTTGCTGTGTTTCCTTGTATTCACTGAGAATATGCGTATAGTTAAAGTGAGATGGATGCCAAAGTCTCATCAAACAAGGCTCACAGATGTACAAGCCTTGCATCAACAAAACAACACAAGTGGGTCTATTTATGTATTGGACTTTAATGAAAGACAGTGAGTCGGATGGTTCAATCACGTACTACACTCACTAACCACAAACAAGACAGCTCTAAGTCACTGTGAGAGCATACGTGACACACACAACGTAAAGATACGTACTGTTTTGTGTTTGAGTCCAGTTGAGCATCAATGTCCACGATGAGACCTTGCAGTGCTGCAGAGCTGGGCATGATGCCTCCATGGAACACAGCAGCGATGGGAGGGAAGTAATCAGCAGGGCCACTGTCCGACGTGTATTGTGACATGGTTCACCCTTGGGGCTGAAGTCTGTGGTAACGTCTTCTGATTTCTGCCAGTCACTAGATCTATGACAAAACACATGTATATTATATGTATGGGAAAACACATGTATATTATATGTATGGGAAAACACATGTATATTATATGTATGGGAAAAAAGTCATTTCCATGCCCTCATAGCATACTGGGGACAGGTAAAGACCATATGCTGTGGACCAAACTGTCTGTGCTGGCTGATGTGGTAACAACCTTACTGCCAAACTAGTTACCTAGTGATATTCCTGCACTCAAAATGTTTGCCTCGCACATCGTAGGATGTGTATTCAATCCTCAGTAAGGCTTGGGGTTTATTTATTAAAACATCTTAGTATGTACATGATGTAGGGGCTAGTTAGGCTAGCAGCCTTAACCTTTTGGCCAGACACTAACTGTCCCGATAGACAGCAGCAGTAGTATGAATGTCATAATGGAAACCAATACCAGAAAAACAGACTATCATACTAAATCAGAGCAGAGCCAGGCACCTGTCAATAACTGAATGGGTGATTTTAAACTGCCACTCACTAAGAACACTGGCCAAACACAAAGTACAACAGGTTTGTGTTGTGAATGGACACTAACTTAGCCAAGGATCTCCTGGCAAGTGGTTACCCTGTCTCCCTCACACAATCTAACATGTACAATAGATAGTTTAGCTTAGATTAGTTTAGTTTAGTCGATGGATCAACATCATGGCACAAAGGTGTAACCCTTAAGTGCTCCGTTCTTCTCCTAACTCAAACCTGAGTTTAGAGCAACTCAGCTCAGTGCATGAACTCCATAGCACGGCAAGGATCCTGAAATACTTTGGGTAGATTTTTAACTTGAAATTTTGCAGCACTGTTAGGCTACTCTTTTTTTATTTCCAACTGCCAAGGGATTTTTTACGTGTGCAACAATACACACGGGCATCCGATCTCACTACCCAGAGACCAGGGGAAATTTTATTACTAGAAGTCCACGTGAAAAGATCCTGGTCCAAACCGAGGCTTGAACCCGGGACCTCCAGCACTCGAGGCGGACACCATACCTCAAGACCACGCAGCCCCCTGGTAGATAGATAACACAGCCCAACACTTAGGTGTAATATAAAAATGTGTAATATAATAGTCTTCTTCTTCAGCGTTTCGAGCCATTGAGGTTCTTTGCTGCAGATACAATCCGTCTCCATTCATCTCTCTGGTTGACCTTCTCTTGCCAGTCGTTGATTCCAAGTGCTTGTAGGCCTGTATGTATATTATCTCTCCACCGTCTTCTTGGTCTACCTCGGGGTCTGCGGTCATTTATTTCCTGAGTGTAAGCGAGTTTTGTTTCCCTATTGTCTTCCATTCTTTCTATATGCCCCAGCCATTGTAGTCTATTAGCCTTCATAATATAATAGTGTAATATAAAAATACACAATGAAACTGCTAGTTTAAATACAGTTTCAGTTTTCCAGAATTGTCAAAGAATTGCCTTCTTTTTAGATTGTAACCCACTGTATGCATGTTAGTATGCTAATTTTTTTTTTTTTGGGGGGGGGGGGGGGGGCGCTCACTCACTTTGAACCCAAGCGTAGTCCATACACACTATTCTAGTAGTGCTGTGAATTTTATGTGTGGATTAACTTTACCTATTAACAGTGTCCTTGTAAATGAAATGGGTGTAAGTTATACACCAGATGAGTGGCGACATTTCTTTGACAGCTCTAAAAGAAGTTTTAATGGCCTTTTCTTACACAATGAAAACAAATATGGCTCCATTCCAATTGCTCATTCTACAACAATAAGCACAGTTCCAGAAAAATTGAAGTATTTAAAACAGAACTGGATGGTTTGTGTAGATCTTAAAATTAACTTCTTGCTTGGCCAGCAAAGGGGATTCACCAAATATCCATGCTTTATATGTATGTGGGATAGCAGGGCAAAAGATATGCACTGGACAAAGAAACAGTGGCTGTTGAGGGATGAATTTAAAGTTGGAGAAAAAATATTGTCAAAAAGCCTCTCATCGATCAAAAAAGAATTCTACTGCCACCATTAAATATAAAGCTTGGCTTGATGAAGCAATTTGTTAAGGCACTGAACAAAGATGGTACCTGTTTTAATTATTTATGCAGAAAGTTTTTGGAACTGGGCTTTGCTGAGGTGTTTGGTTACAAACAAACAAGTGATTTAAACATTTGAACACAAGTGCTCGGCCAGCATGTTTCTTTGTTTCCATTCTGTTTATATTGTTTACGCGCAAAGAATTCCTTGGTGTAGAATTTATGCAGAAACTTGAATAAGGGTCTGTTGAATAGCATTTATCAAGAGTTATAAATGGGAACTCTCCAGCTGTTTATGTTCATCTCAACACCGCAAGATACAAGAGGAACATGAGATGAGATGATGATGATGAGCAGGTTTCATGATTAAAACAAAATTGTGAGCATGTGACTAAAATACTACAACAATTAGCTATGGGACGGGGTGTTTAAACATCAACATTGTTGTAGTTGATCTAAATAACACAGTGCAATGTTACTGTAGTTATACTATACAAATATCAACATTGTTGTAGTTGATCTAAATAACACAGTGCAATGTTACTGTAGTTATACTATACAAACATCAACATTGTTGTAGTTGATCTAATTAACACAGTGCAATGTTACTGAAGCTATACTATACAAACATCAACATTGTTGTAGTTGATCTAAATAACACAGTGCAATGTTACTGTAGCTATACTATACACACATCAACATTGTTGTAGTTGATCTAAATAGCACAGTGCAATGTTACTGTAGCTATACTATACAAACATCAACATTGTTGTAGTTGATCTAAATAGCACAGTGCAATGTTACTCTAGATATACATACATCAAGTACAAGCACTGCAATCAACACATCAAACGTAGATTTAGTTACAGAAGAAATAACCAGACCCAAAGTTAGTTGCATATCGCTTATATATAGGGCTGTGTAATCAGCAACAGACTCGTTTGTTATTGTCTATTGCTGTTTCTGGGCGGCCGACGCCCTGTGAGAACAAGGCAGACCTTACGCCTGCATCAATGACAGTCAATATTGATTACTATATTCTATATTTATATCACTTTCAATATAAACTTAACTTAAATAAAGATAAACCAACCATTTTTTTAAATTTTAATTTTATGTTCACCGAATCAAGAAAACAATTTTGAAATGTTGCTAAGGCAGCATTCGTCCCTCAGGTTTATCTGTGCAGTGAGAGTTTAATGATGGAAATTCCTTCGTTATCGTAATTAGAAAGTCATTTTAAGAGTAGGAACTGTAGCTATCAACAACAAAAACAACAACATCCAGCAACAACAGCAGCCGAGGAACCGGCCGACATCTTGTTCCCCCTACCTCTGCCTTATTACCTCCCTTGACTATTATAATTTCTGCAAACAAAATAAAATGTCACTAAGTAATGCAGCTTGACATAAGAGAATTACGACACATACAGGACGTTGCGGTGACTAGCCTTCATCAGCAAACAAATACATACACAAAACACAACATATAGTCGCGGAGAAGACCCTCCGGTGACAACATTCAGGCGTAACGACGGGTTGAGAAGAATATAAAGATGGGGGGGGGGGGGGGGGGGGATAATGAGAGAAATAGAAAGAAAGTGAAAATTTGAGAAAAAAGTGTTCCTGCTTATCTCAGAATCCCAAGATGTGTATTACCTCGAATGTCACCGTTATCTTCTTTTATACACAGTCGAGGGAGTGGGTGTAGGATGATATCGGTTCAGTGAGCATCCCACATACTTTAGTGGAAGTGGTACATTAAAGAAGGGGGGGGGGGGGTGACGGAGGCAGGAATGTAGATCGGGAAATTGTGATAGTTATCTGGGAATGGAAACGCGTGAGTGGGTGCCAGTGAATGGGTTGGCCCTAGTGGACGAATATTGAAGAGCAATGAAATGTGCACCCACGTATGATGGTGATGCTAACAAAACTCATATTATGTGCTTCTTTATGTCGTTATGAGGCGAGTCCTAAAGTCTGGGTGGACTGATAGTGATATGTGTGAGCACTCATACATACATCTACAGCCCTCAACAGACATTCATAGAATAGTACGCATACACCTGTGTAGGGTATATATGGGAAAGGGGAGAGAGAGAGAGAGAGAGGGAGAGAGAGAGAGAGAGGGGGAGAGAGAGAGGGAGAGAGAGAGAAAGAGACAGAGAGAGAGAGAGAGAGAGAGAGAGATGGAGACAGAGAGACAGAGACAGAGAGACAGAGAGGCAGAGACAGAGAGACAGAGACAGAGAGACAGAGAGAGAGAGAGGGGGGGGGGTGGGGGGGTATAGTTCCTTTGATGTGCCACATGGGGTATGCAGAGAAGGACGGTCTACAAATACGAGGCTTCACACATACTGTTCCCTACGAAATAGGGTCAGTAAGGTTGATTGTTATACCAAGTGCTATAGGATCAAATCGCCCATTGCTTGTGTTATTGGAGTTGGCCACAAAGCCGGCTCAGCAACGGTACTTTAACAAATCAGATATCTACGGGTTTATTGGACCTGTCGTGGGTTCACGCTTATTTCAACGCTTTGATGTTTATATTAATATAAATACATTTTAAAAAAAAACAGTAAAGTAAGTTAGCAGATCTCTTGGTGCAATAAATAAACTGATAAATAGTAAATCTCTGAAATAAGTTACAGACAATAAATATCTAGGAAATATGATCACAGAAGATGTTACATTAGACATAGTAATCGAAATCGGACGTCGAAAATCATGTGTGTTTGTATACCAAATATCACCCATACTGAAACATCCGAAATAAACACATGTCCACAAAACGACAGTTAATGAATAGCATATACACACCAACCCTACGCTACCAGTGTCAACATTGGAAAATACGTAAATCACACTTACGCAGAATCAACATCTGTGAGATGAGATGCTTGAGAAGAGTTGCCAACTGAACTGTCTGAAACTGAGTAGGAAATGAAGCTATCAGACAGGCAGTGGGATCAAAACCTTGTGTCCGAGAAGAAAATGGATTGGCGACATCAAAGATGGTGTACAATCTCATGGAATGACACTATCCACTGCCACCCATCGGGCGCTGGAACGTCAAATATTCTTTCCCACAACGTCGAAAGCAAAAGTGGAAGATGATGATGACGATAATGGTCCGTCAGCTGAAGTGGCTCTGCGAGTCAGATGTGTGTAGTAGATTATTTCACAATCTGATATTGTTGTCACAACATCCTTCAGCTTCTCCATTCTCATGAGATGCCCAAAGAAAGTGGACTGTCTTCTTCTGGTGCGGGAAATATTTCTTTTTGTGAGTTAACTTCTTTCAAGGTATCTTCCTTGCTCTTTCTACCTATCCATGCTTCCATACAAACACATCTCCATGGCTCCCACACAATTCCTCTGTCGCGTACTAATTGTCCATGTTTCGCATGTCATAACCGGCTCAATGTAACTCTTAATAGCTCTTTTACTCGCCTAATTGACAAAGACAAACTGCAGAAAATTACCGAGAAATATCAAAATAGAAGATGCTGGATAGTCCGACATCAAGTCATTGAGGAACATCAGTATCAGAAATAGCTGGCTGCACACGAGACAGAGAGGTATGGACAGATGGAATCACCAACGGTCATGGACGCATCTATCAGATCATACAAGGATCTTCTTCTTCTTCTTCTGCTGCGGTCATCCGGAGTTGTTTTTTTTCGGACGTGACTGCGTTGTGCCTGTTTACAGCAGAGCTGCATTCTTGCGCCGTTAGGCCGACACATCCGACTTCTGCGGGCATTTGTTGACCGGGTTAACCTTCTCGGGATACAAGGATCTAAGGATGGGATCATGCGATAGACGAAGGAACGAACAAACGAACGAACGAACGAACGAACGAACGAACGAACTTTATTTGCAAAGGGTTATTAATTGCTCACGCAATCCCGTGTGACATTCTGCACTTCTCTCTTTCTTCTCATCCGTTATTTCAATCATTCACTCACGTATGAAGCTAATCTTAGACAATAGCAGAACAATAATCATTAAAACGCATGGAACATAATAAATCATACATGACTCTCTAAGGACATTTTTAACATAGATATTATATATGCCTAAGGAAAGTGTAACATACCATACATATGGGAATGTTTATTATGCTGGTTGTCGTTTGAGATAATTTTTAAGAAACTTATTATTTTATAAGAAGAAGAAGAAGCTTCAGTGCTAATCTTATATAAACATTCAGTCAGTTTTTGTTTGGAATAAACCAAGGCAATATATAATTACGTTTAGCACCTTAATGGTTCTTTGACTGAGCAATGGCAACTTTAGGCACACCATTTCAATTATCCAGTTTCTTAATGTGTCTGTGTTTTTATTTTTTTTTTTGAGAAGGAAAAATAATCGCATTATTTCTCTGCATGTGGTGTGTTTTTTTTTTTACTACCAGGTTGGTTTTAGACAAAACAGATCAACAATAGATCAGATATTTATCTTACGACAAATAGCCGAGAAACATTGGGAATATAAAAGAGATCTCCATAACATTTTTGTGGATTTTAAAAAGGCTTATGATAGTGTCCATAGGAATAGTCTATGGAATGCTATGCAGGAATTTGGAATACCAAGGAAGTTAATCAACATGACCAGACTATGCATGGAAGATACTTATAATATAGTAACATATAAAGGCAGGAAATCAGACCCCTTCCAAATAACATCTGGCTTGAAACAGGGTGATGCACTATCGCCGCTACTCTTCAATCTGGCTCTAGAGAAAGTTGTAAGGAAGGTAAAGGAGGAATGTGATATTGGAGGAACATCCAAGCTGCTTGGTTATGCAGATGATATAGATATTATAGGGCAAAGTGAACAAAAGACATTGGAAATATTGACTCACTTAAAGGGAAAAGCCCAACAGATGGGGCTGGTTATCAACCAAGATAAGACAGAATATATGGTAATTTCAAGAGACGGAATGGCTAGAAACTCTGGCCACATACAAATAGATAATATGACCATTAAAAGAACGGAAACATACAAATACCTGGGTACAATCTTCAACTGCTCCAACATCATAAGGGAAGAAATACAAACTAGAATCAACTCTGGAAATAAGATATACTATGCACTACAACATCTACTAAAATCAAAGGCGCTATCTCGTAACACCAAAATCACAATATACAAAACACTGATCAGACCAGTTGTGCTGTATGGCTCTGAAACCTGGAGTACAACGAAAGGAGACGAAGCCTTGTTACAAACCTTTGAGAACAAAATTTTAAGACGCATCTTTGGACCCATTAGGGATACACAAAGTGGAGAGTGGAAAAGAAGAAGTAACAAAGACATTTATGATCTGTTTAAGTCCCCGCTAATCACTGGTATCATGAAGGCTAATAGACTACAATGGCTGGGGCATATAGAAAGAATGGAAGATAATAGGGAAACAAAACTCGCTTACACTCAGGAAATAAATGACCGTAGACCCCGAGGTAGACCAAGAAGGCGGTGGAGAGATAATACATGTACAGACCTACAAGCACTTGGAATCAACGACTGGCAAGAGAAGGTCCACCAGAGAGACGAATGGAGACGGATTGTATTTGCAGCAAAGAACCTCAATGGCTCGGAACGCTGAAGAAGAAGAAGAAGAGATGTGATGTGTTTTATTGTGTTACTGCCCTTAGTTTAAAAAAATAATGTTTGTTACTACTTTATCTATTCAGGAGGAGATCATCACGAGAGAGGAGTAGGAATTTTAGTAAAACGAGATTTAGAGAAAAATATTAGTGGATTCTGGACTCATAAAGATAGGATGATACTTCTCAAAATTAAGGCAAGACCATTCAACATAGTAATTCTTCAGACATATGCTTCGACAACTGATTATAGTGATGAACAGCTAGAAGAATACTTTGAAGACCTACATCAAACACTCAAAGTTGTAAAATCATCAGAGGTCCTAATTGTCATGGGAGACATGAACGCAAATGTCGGAAAAAATAAATATAAGCAGATAGTAGGGCAATATGGTATGGGAAAGAGAAACGAAAGAAGAGACTGGCTGATACAGTTCTGTGAAGAAAACAATCTTATTGTTTGCAACACATTTTCCCAACATAACCCTAGGAAACTGTATACATGGAAAAGCCCTGGAGATAGAACAAGAAACCAAATTGACTACATTATGATTAGAAATAGATTTAAAAACAATGTTAAAAATGCCAAAACATACCCTGGTGCTGATATCAACTCTGACCATAATCTTGTAGTCTTAAAATTACAAATAAAACTTAAAAACCCATAATAAGGAAATCGAGGACACCTCAAGTAGATATATCGGCGTTGACACAACCAGAAATAAGACAACTATACCTGGTTGAAGTAAAAAATAGATATGATGGGCTAATCACTGAAAGTATGGAACAATATCGACGTGAAAATCCCGAGGATAAAATTAATACAAAATGGGAAAGTATAAAAACCAGTATTCAGACTGCAAATACCACCTTGCCAGTTTAGTCGTCTAGTTTAGTCGTTGGATCAACATCACGGCACACGGGTGTAACCCATAAGTGCTCCGTTTTCCTCCTAACTCAAACCTGAGTCTGGAGAAACTCAGCTCAATGCACGAACTCCGTTGCATCGGCGAGGATCCTGAAATACTTTGGGTAGATTTTTAACTCGAAATTTTGCCCGGGCAGCGCTGTTAGTCTACTCTTTTTCGATTTCCAACTGCCAAGGGATTTTTTACGTGCGCAACAATACACACGGGCGACCGATCTCACTACCCAGAGACAACAATACACACGGGCGTCCGATCTCACTACCCAGAGACAACAATACACACGGGCGTCCGATCTCACTACCCAGAGACAACAATACACACGGGCATCCGATCTCACTACCCAGAGACAACAATACACACGGGCGTCCGATCTCACTACCCAGAGACAACAATACACACGGGCGTCCGATCTCACTACCCAGAGACAACAATACACACGGGCGTCCGATCTCACTACCCAGAGACAACAATACACACGGGCGTCCGATCTCACTACCCAGAGACAACAATACACACGGGCGTCCGATCTCACTACCCAGAGACAACAATACACACGGACGTCCGATCTCACTACCCAGAGACAACAATACACACGGGCGTCCGATCTCACTACCCAGAGACCAGGTGAAATTTTATTACTGGAAGTCCAGGTGGATGTTTTGAATAAATCCCGGTCCTCACCGGTGCCTGAACCCGGGACCTCCAACACTCGAGGCGGACACCATACCTCGAGACCACTCAGCCCGCCTGCCAGTAAAAATTAGTAAGAAAAAACAATTATGGATAACAGATGAAATATTGAGTAAAATGTCTCAAAGAAAGAAAGCAAAGAACACTCCAGAGTATATAGTAATAAGATAGAGAAATACGTCACATGTGGCTGCAGAAACATTGCAAAGAAATGGAGGATCTGGAAATAAAACACAACTCGAAAGAATTACATGAACATATAAAAAGATTTAAAAAGAAGAAAAATAATATAACAGGAAGCGGTTGTATCAGAGGAAAAATGGAGAAATTATAATTAATAACACTGACATAATAAAAAGATGGACAGAGTACACAAAAGATTTATTCTGGGACAACAGGGTCAATAGACCAACATTGTATAATACTCAAGATGGACCAAAAATATTAACTGCTGAAGTAAAGAAGGCTGTTAAAAAGATGAAAGAAGGAAAGGCTGCAGGTCCTGACAAGATAACAACAAAGATGATAAAATCCTTATCCAGCTTTGGCATTGAAACTATCACAGAATTATGTAATGATACAATATAATGATATAATACTGGGTACATCCCCAGGGACTTGAAAACATCCATTTTCATCACACTACCGAAGAAGCCAAGAGCTGTTGAGTGTGAGGATTACAGAACTATTAGCTTAATGAGCCACATAACTAAGATACTACTCAAGGTCATACAAGAAAGAATTCAACATAAAATAGATGAGGAAGTAGCTGAAGAACAATTTGGGTTCCGCAAAAACAGCGGCACCAGAGAATCAATTATCTGTTTGAGGATGTTAATTGAAAAATATATAGAAATTCAAAAAAGTATATATGTTTGTTTTATAGACTACAAGAAAGCTTTTGATAGAGTACAACATGAACGACTAATTACTTGCCTTCAAGAAATAGGAGTAGACGGAAAGGACATCAGACTTATTAGTAACTTGTACTGGGAACAAGTGGCGTCTATTAGATGCGGTAATAACTATTCGTCACCTATAGAGATAAAAAGACGAGTACAGCTGGGATGTGTGCTGTCCCCAAGCCTCTTCAACCTATACACAGAAAGAATTTTTAAACAAGTTGAATGCCCGGATTCAACATCAATGGAAGAATCATAAACAATCTTAGATATGCTGACGATACCGTGTTACTAGCAGAAAGTGAGCAAGAGTTGCAAGACCTAGTAGAAGAAGTAAACAGGCACAATGCAGAATGTGGCTTAGATATTAACATCCAAAAAACAAAAACTATGATAATTAGCAGTGAAAAGGAAAGGTCATCAATGAACATCACAGTAAACGGGGAGATACTAGAACAAGTAACAAGTTTCTCCTATCTTGGACATATAATAACAGATGATGGCAGAAGTGAAATGGAAATCAAAAAGAGAATAGGAATGGCCAAAAATGCTTTCAAATGCATGAAATCAGTATTAACGTCTAGAGAGATTAATAACGCATTAAAATGAGAAATGTCAAATGCTACGTATATTCAACGCTACTGTATGGCTCGGAAGCCTGGACATTGAACAGGCAACTAGAAAGTCGCATAGAAGCCCGGAGATGTGGATATACAGACGAATAGGTCGTATTTCATGGAAACAAAAACAATCAAATGCAGAGGTCCTAAACAAACTGGGAATGAAGAGAGAGTTGATGAAAGAAATAAAGAGGAGACAAGTGAAATATTTTGGCCATGTTAAAAGACACGATACTATTATAAAAACCATACTGGAAGGCAAGGTTGAGGGCAAGCGAGCAAGAGGTAGATAACGATACAAGTGGGAAGATAACATCAAGAGATGGACGAACATCCGCCTGACAGAATGTACAGTCAAGGCAAAAGACAGACAGTGTTGGAGATCCATTGTAGCCAACCTTCATTGTGGAGACGGCACCTGATTGATTGATTGTTGGCGCCAACATACATTACTGTACAGTAAAATTATGGGATAGAACTACTGGTGTTCTTGGCATCAACATACATTACTGTACAGTAAAATTATGGGATAGACCTACTGGTGTTGTTGGCATCAACATACATTACTGTACAGTAAAATTATGGGATAGACCTACAAGCAGCAGTAGGAGAAGGAGGAGGAGGAGGAGGAGAAGAAGAATAAGAAGAAGAATAAGAAGAAGAAGAAGAAGAAGAAGAAGAAGAAGAAGAAGAAGAAGAAGAAGAAGAAGAAGAAGAAGAAGAAGAAGAAGAAGAAGAAGAAGAAGAAGAAGAAGAAGAAGAAGACCAGAGCTACCAATAAGCCTGTGTCAGTGTTAAAACCCATGCCTGAGTGGAGATTTGAACACTTAACCAACGGGGCGGCAAGCAAGCATTCTATCCACTGTGCCACCTCTGTTCCCTCTCCAGAACACATCCCCATATGATTCAGTGTAAGCAGTTTAACCCCTTCCAGGCCAGCATATATACGCGGAGATAATTAACACTCAAGTGACGGGCTTTGAAGCTCTAGTGGCAGAGACGAATGAAAGCTGGGTGCATTCTCGTTCCACCGCGCGACTAGAACTTGAGGGAGATGGGTGAACAAGTCGTGCATGAAACGAGTAGGAGAGGTCTCGCAAGTGGAACCAAAAAACCGTTGCTGCTAATTGTCTTCTAATGGCGCCATCCATCACAAGTCATTTCAACTGTCTCGTTTGAAGTTAATTCGGCAAAAAGTTGCCTTAGAGATTGAAAGACTGCACGTGCGAGCGATAAAATAAAGGTTTGTTTCCTCATTATCGTTACCCTTTTCATAGTTCACTCATTCGCTAAGTTGTATCTTGTGAAATATAGGCAGTCTACCCGATATGATACACATTCCTGTAACAGAGGTTTTATCGCTACGATCCCATACAGAATTTGTTCATTTATAAACGATATTCTATCTGGTGCCTCCACATCTTTTTTCTTTTCTCTGTACAGTGAAAAAATTTTCAGAAATGTAGAAGATATAAAAGGAATCGTCATTGGGGATCGAAACATCAATAAACATTAGATATACAGATGATACAGTCTTTATTGCAGACAATGAACAGAACCTGCAAAATTTAGTAGATATGGTTGTTGCACACAGTGAACAACTAGGGTTAGAATTAAATTGTAAGAAGAAACAGATTATGATCGTCACTAGGACGAAGGAAATACCACAATGTAATATACAAGTAAATGGGAATATTCTTAAAGAAGTGAATCGGTACAATTTTCTTGTTATGAGAATAAATAAATTGAAGAACTTGGTGACAACTGGCAAGATCGAGGGGAAGAGAACAATGGAAGACAGATAAGTAAAAATCTGGATAGCTTGGCCACATGATATGCTTGAGACGAGAGCACAGAGCTGATCCATGACTCTGATGATCGAGTGAGATGACGAATCATGACCGCACGCACTTATTGGCACGGCACATGATGATGGATGGATTCTACCTGTCGGATCAATGATTTCTTATAGCGTGATCTTTCCCAATAACAGGCTCGTTTACTAGTCAATTTAACATTCAGTACTTTGCCATTGCCGGCTCCGTGGCGATGGAGTTGTGGACGTAGTTCGTGATCCCATATACCGCGTTCAAAACACAGCTGTGAGCCATTTGGCAGCTGACCGCCTTATGTTGAATTTTTTTGAACTTGTATGGGTGCCGGTCGTTCAGAAAGCAAAGGCAAACTACTGAACGTAAACTTGCCAAGACATCGCGAACAGCCAAAGAATGCTTGGGGTAACTGCAACGTCCAGTACAAGATATGCAACTAAATGTTAGTTGGCCATTGCTCTCTGAACGAGAAGTCAACGGTTGAAGTCCAGCTGATCGGCGTAGGGGTCGATCCACTCCATGACACCAGAGCACAGGACATTTAAGCTTAAACACCTCGACCACATCCCCTCTCCTATTATACCAGGGGGCTTCAACTGAAAACCTTAAAAGTGTGCAAGACATGACAATAACCAGACATTGTCTTGTAACCTGTCAACATTGTTCTTAAGGTTGTCAATATGGTTAAGCACGTGACATCGCGGTGCAGACGAACACGATGATGTCATAACGGCAGTTTAAAGATGGGCGCCCCACCTTTGACATGCACCATAGAGGAACAGCGTTCTGTTATCCTTTTTTTTTTTTATTCAGTGAAGGTGTGAAACCTCTAGAAATTCATCTGCGAATGAAGGTCCAGTATGGTGATGAATGCCTGTCAGTCCAGCAAGTGTATGATTGGAGTAGGAAGTTTCAAAACGGCGTGACTTCTGTAACAGACAGTTCACAACCGGGTCAGGCACACCGAGTAGTGACCTCAGAGTGGGTTACACACGCGACCAAGATTGTCTTTCTACAGGAATTCAAGCACTTTATCGGTGCTGGATGGCTTGCATTGATCGTCACTCTACATCGAAAAATGATACATTTGTTGTTTACTTGTAAAGAACATATATTCACCCACACACACACATACAAAAACATTTAAGGTTTTCAAATGAAGCCCCTTCGTAGATGTTAACACATGTGTAATGTTTTTAGTTTAGTTTAGTCGACGGATCAACATCACGGCACACGGGTGCAAACTATAATAGCTCCTAGCTCGAGCTTCAGCCCGGAGAATCTCAGCTCAGTGCACGAACTTCGTAGCACCGGCGAGGATCCTGAAATACTTTGGGTAGATTTTTAAACTCGAAATTTTGCCCGGGCAGGGCCGTTAGGCTACTCTTTTTCGATTTCTAACTGCTAAGAGATTTTTTTTTTACGTGAGCAACAATACACACTGGCGTCCTGTCTCACTACCCAGAGACCAGGGGAAATTTTGTTACTAGAAGTCCACGTGAAAAAATCCCGGCCCTCACCAGGGCGTGAACCCGGGACCTCACGCATTTAAGGCTGACACCATACCTCGAGACCACTCATCCCCCATGTGTAATGTATCATACATGTTGTAATCTATGCGATCTGACATTCACTCCTATACAAGTTAGCTGCATGTCCTTTAACACGACGTCGTTATCAACCCCAGTAGTTCTGAGGTGTTGTGATTTTATATGCAATGTTACGTTTTGTAGTTTGTCATTGCTTTCTGAACTGCCGACTCTCAAACCTTGTGGAAATTAAAGTAAAGCTGCCTGCTTGGAAATGGTCTGTAGCTGATTTGGAGTGCGGCATGTCGGGATTGTGAGGATGCGTTGACTGACCCCGGGGCACACACTGGGACAAGGAGTGCCAGACTGCCAACATTTCATCCCTCAGATCGAAATAACCTATCTACATGTGTTGTCACAGATAGGTTATCTGTTGTCTCTGACATAGAATCTTGTAAACCATGTGTAGTCTATTCGATCAGACATCGAATCATATAAGACATATATAATTTATTCTCTCTGACATAGAACCGTGTAGCAGATATGTAATCACTCATATCTGGTATGCAAGCGTGTAAACGGTATTTACTCTATTCAGTCTCTTATAGTCTTATAGAAGATCCATTTACACACTTTCTTATAGTCACGTGAAGATCCATTTACACACTTTCTTATAGTCACGTGAAGATCCATTTACACACTTTCTAATAGTCACGTGAAGATCCATTTACACACTTTCTTATAGTCACGTGAAGATCCATTTACACACTTTCTTATAGTCACGTGAAGATCCATTTACACACTTTCACAGGTGTAGGTATATGGTGCTAGCCCATCAATGACAGACCCACCAGCATTCGACGATGACCTGGTCAGCATCCCGTCCACCGACTAGACTTCCCACAACATCTCCTGTTACATACTGTTCGCTTGGACGTCCTGAGATTTAAACAAAAAACAACCCATGCGTCCTTGGGATTTTAACAGATGGCCAGCGGACTGACCGGTGAGCGTGCTATCCGTGGCGTGATTCTCCCCACCCCGCCACCAACCCGTACACACTGGTAATGCAGAAAGTGGCCACCCAACAATGACGTCACAGCACTCGGACATGTCCGTGGCCGGTATGTCTGCTACAGCAGATGTCGACGGATGTGGATACTTGTAGTTCCAGTAGCCAGTGGGTTTACCACGATACTACTCCGTCCTCTACCACAATCCTTCCTGCTAGTGTCGAACCTTATCGTTGCCGCGTATAGTCCACGATACGTGTTCCTTCATGGCGCGGGCGATCTTGTACAAACAGTATCACGGCTCCCTGAGCCGGTCGGCTGGCGTGTAGTCCACGATACGACCAGGTACAGACAGTATCACGGCTCCCTGAGCTGGTCGGCTGGCGTGTAGTCCACGATACGACCAGGTACAGATAGTATCACGGCTCCCTGACCGGCGTTTAGTCCACGATACGTGTTTTCTCATGGCACGGGCCACCCTGTACAAACATTATCACGGCTCCGTGAGCCTGTGGGCTGGCGTGGTTGATAGCAAACTGTGCTGATAATATCATGAGCACGGTCGGACGCGGGTTGGACACCTGGGCCCGTAGTCTGCGAAAGTGAGGGAACCACTGGACGTCTGTTCCCGCCTGCATGAGACCTACATCATGTGATGTGGCTACCACCTCATAGACCCGTAGTGGGTAACTGGTCCGGGATTCATTTACAAAACACATGTTGTCACGACTGTCTGGCTCAGCCTCATTGCTTCGTCAGGATCCACTGTGTACTAGCTAGATGACTGTGTACTGGCTAGATGACTGTGTACTGGCTAGATGACTGTGTACTGGCTAGATGACTGTGTACTGACTAGATGACTGTGTACTGGCTAGGTGACTGTGTGCTGACTAGTTGACTGTGTACTGACTAGGTGACTGTATACTGGCTAGATTACTGTGTACTAGCTAGGTGACTGTGTACTGACTAGATGACTGTGTATTGACTAGATGACTGTGTACTGGCTAAGTGACTGTGTACTGACTAGGTGACTGTGTACTGACTAGATGACTGTGTACTGACTAGATGACTGTGTAGTGACTAGATGACTGTGTACTGACTAGATGACTGTGTAATGGCTAGGTGACTGTGTACTGGCTAGGTGACTGTGTACTGGCTAGATGACTGTGTACTGGCTAGGTGACTGTGTACTGGCTAGGTGACTGTGTACTGATTAGATGACTGTGTACTGACTAGGTGACTGTGTACTGACTAGATGACTATGTACTGACTAGGTGACTGCGTACAGGCTAGATGACTGTGTACAGGCTAGATGACTGTGTACTGACTAGATGACTGCGTACTGGCTAGATGGCTGTGTACTGGCTAGGTGACTGTGTACTGGCTAGGTGACTGTGTACTGGCTAGATGACTGTGTACTGAATAGATGACTGTGTACTGGTTAGGTGACTGTGTACTGACTAGATGACTGTGTACTGGCTAGATGACTGTGTACTGGCTAAGTGACTGTGTACTGGCTAGGTGACTGTGTACTGACTAGATGACTGTGTACTGACTAGGTGACTGTGTACTGAATAGATGACTGTGTACTGACTAGATGACTGTGTACTGGCTAGGTGACTGTGTACTGGCTAGGTGACTGTGTACTGAATAGATGACTGTGTACTGAATAGATGACTGTGTACTGAATAGATGACTGTGTACTGAATAGATGACTGTGTACTGGCTAGGTGACTGTGTACTGACTAGATGACTGTGTACTGACTAGATGACTGTGTACTGACTAGGTGACTGTGTACTGACTAGATGACTGTGTACTGACTAGGTGACTGTGTACTGACTAGATGACTGTGTACTGACTAGGTGACTGTGTACTGACTAGATGACTGTGTACTGACTAGATGACTGTGTAGTGACTAGATGACTGTGTACTGACTAGATGACTGTGTAATGGCTAGGTGACTGTGTACTGGCTAGGTGACTGTGTACTGGCTAGGTGACTGTGTACTGGCTAGATGACTGTGTACTGACTAGGTGACTGTGTACTGGCTAGGTGACTGTGTACTGATTAGATGACTGTGTACTGACTAGGTGACTGTGTACTGACTAGATGACTATGTACTGACTAGGTGACTGCGTACAGACTAGATGACTGTGTACAGGCTAGATGACTGTGTACTGACTAGATGACTGCGTACTGGCTAGATGGCTGTGTACTGGCTAGGTGACTGTGTACTGGCTAGGTGACTGTGTACTGGCTAGATGACTGTGTACTGAATAGATGACTGTGTACTGGTTAGGTGACTGTGTACTGACTTGATGACTGTGTACTGGCTAGATGACTGTGTACTGGCTAAGTGACTGTGTACTGGCTAGGTGACTGTGTACTGACTAGATGACTGTGTACTGACTAGGTGACTGTGTACTGAATAGATGACTGTGTACTGACTAGATGACTGTGTACTGGCTAGGTGACTGTGTACTGGCTAGGTGACTGTGTACTGAATAGATGACTGTGTACTGAATAGATGACTGTGTACTGGCTAGGTGACTGTGTACTGGCTAGGTGATGTCGGCACCATATATTCATATATCAAGAGGGACTCGGTGACTAACGTCTGGACATGACGTCCAGCAAACACCAAAACTACGGGCCTGTCCAATAGGGCAGTTAGTCTAACGGTAAGCTCGTGGCGCTGATAATGTCATGATGGCGCGACCGGACGAGGGTTATATTCTAGCTCTCGTCGTTCACTACGGGATGGAAAGACTGGCCAACTATTCATTCGTGCACTTGGGTCTACGAAACGTGAGGCTTCACACTCAGGTTTACGTCATGTGAGACTTCCCACTCAGGTCTACGTCATGTGAGGCTTCACATTCAGATCTACGTCATGTGAGATTTCACACACGAACAGCAGTTTGTTTAGTGTTTCACGAAACAGTTAGAAAATACACTAAATTCTCAGCTGGAGTTTAGATTAACTCTCATTTGACAGACAGACTCTCACTTGGAGTTTAGATTTAAATCTCAATTGGAGTTTAGATTTCATTATAACCAGTTGGAGTTTACATTTTAAATTTCATCTGAGCTCTCAGTAGAAAACCCATGGATAAATTGTAAAGCACGTTTATTACAAACATCATGTCTTGTTTCATTTAGTTATCATTGTATGTATGATGCCAACCGTGTTCTGCTGCCATTTGACTGATCATGTAGGCTGAATGATATATATTAAACAAACAAACAAACACACACACAAATACACACACAAACAAACAAACAAACAAACAAACAAACAAATACACAAACAAACAAACAATAACACAAGTTAACAACCAGACACACATGTGCACTATTATGTCAAGAATCTGTTGTAAGAATCCAATCATCTATGTCAGGGATGGGCAAACTTTTCGTGTCGAGGGCCGCATTGACAAATGTAAAACTATTGGCGGGCCTCATATATATATATATATATATATATATATATATATATATATATATATATATATGCCATAACAACCTTCCGGAAAACCTCTCGATCATAAGTAAGATGTCCCGCGTCTGATACACCCATCTGGAGATCATCCGCCACATCCTGCACCCATCTTCTCTTTGGCCTTCCTCTTCCTCTTTTCCCAGGCATATATCCTTCCAATATTGTTCTCTCCAAACTTTCGTGACGTTTCAAGTGACCAAAATATTTCAATTTTCTTTGTTTTATCGTCTTTAATAGCCAACCTTCTTCAATATTCAATTCTTTAAGTATGGATGCATTTGTTCTTTTCTTTACCCAAGATATTCTTAGAACTCGTCTATAACATTTATATTCAAATGTATATATATATATATATATATATATATATATATATATATATATATATATATATATATATATATATATATATATATATATATATATATATATATCCATTTTGTTTACAGCAACCTATCACAGTAAGTAATTATTAATTATTTGTAGGTTATTAAGCAGTATAAATAACTAATTATTGCAATTTTATTTTACTTATACACTTATACATTAAATTTGACAATATAGACAAAAACTTTCACTAATTGGTAAGAAGATTTTACAACTTGTTATTATAACAAATATTCTTTATTATCTATCAATGGCTTTAATTTAGACACACAGCGACTACATTGTCACTACAGTTGTTGATTTCTAATGAGATGTATGTAACTGCTTGTAATTTTTGACAATATTCTTGAAATCTGGAGCAAGTTTACTTGTTTAAAGTCACATGACAGCATGCAAGTTGCAGTCCGACAATAAAGACCTATTCTTAGATTTGTTGATCTTCAAGCAAGAGAATGCTTGTTCGCAAATGTATGTTGATCCAAATAATGATAAAAGTTTAGCTGCAAATTTTATCAAGTTTTTGTTTTTTTGTTTTTAATAACTGCAATGTTGTCTTCTGTATGATTCTAACAGTCTTTTTTAGTTCACTCAGCGGTCCATAGAGTTTATCTTCCACTGCTTTCTCTCTAGGCCAGAAGGTTCGCCTGGATATGTTGTAGTTTGGGCAATCTTGGAGTATGTACTCTGCTGTCTGCGGCGTCAAACACATATGCACATGGCTGAGTCACCAATCTTGAATTATATATATATATATATATATATATATATATATATATATATATATATATATATATATATATATATATATATATATATATATATATATATATATATATATATATATAACAATTCATGTGCAAACACACCATTGCCCTTGTCACGAATTGGCCGCCTTAACATCCCAGAATATTTTTCTCGGTCTCCAAATTTGAGAGGCCAAATTGAGAAAGAATGAATTAATCACGCTACTCCAAAATTATCTAGTCGTGAGGTAAGATTATTCACAAACAGCCTCTAGCCATGACGTAAGCTTGCAGATGGCAAGTAAAATGGCAACTAGATAATTAGTCTACCCCTTAGAAAACTGCTGACCCAGACGGGCTATGACACCACACAGACGCATTGGCACCTTCTTGCCCAGGTAGACCCAGACTGAATCAACAATGAACTGGGCCAGTGAGTGAAATAAAACCACCCAGGCGTGAACAACATTGACACAGGGAGAGATAATGGCCCCAGGGCGGTACACAAGCCCCGTCCACTCGGACTGGCAGACTCTGCAAGGTGTGAAATCACTGATAAGACTGTGAAACTGATCTGGGGCTGGCAACGCAAAACCATCCAGGTGTGACACTATGGTGAGGGTTAGTGGTTAAAAGAATTTTTATGACTGGACAGACTTGGAGTTAATTGCAATCACTGTCAGGAGGAGATAAGAAGAATTTATGACGGGAATGCCAAAGAGATAATAGTGTCTCAGACACTGTCTGCTAGACTCAGCTTAAATAAGGGTCCCTAGCCTGTTCTATGTTAGATTAAGTTTGACTTCAGAACAGGTAGGCCGCCAGCTCAATGTCTGTAGTCATATGCATGAATATTATGTTGGCTTCTAGGAATTATTTCTTAGTAACTAGTCCCGTAGTAAGTCTCTTAGTTTCTTAGATGGATGGACCGATTTTCAGTCTATATCTGATCTAGGTTATTGCAAGAACTATCATTGTCATAGGTTACTTGAGTGTTCTTTCTAAGTTCTGTGTTCAATATCATTGTGCTGTAAGTGCTACTCTTCTGAGAAGTAGAAACTTATGGAAGGCAGGTCTTGTCTAGATATACTTGAGGTGTCGTAGCAGATGCTTGCCATCTCTTTCTAAACTAGACTAGTCTCGTTTTTGGTGTGTGCATTTGTTGTACAGAATATAGTCAACTGACTATTTATTTAATTCTTACAACAGCAGTAACTAAGTGTGATTAAACCGGGCAGCTCAGCAAATATGGCTGGTCTGTGTGGTAACTTTAATTAGACTTGTTGTATATCTCATTTTGTAGCTATACAATATTAGTACTCATTAATAATGACTGATGCTATTATGTTGAGTATAATTAGATGTCCATCTTGAAGTAATATAATGTTTACGGATATGTTGGATGTATGTATGTGTAATTTCATAAACTAACTAGTGCATTATGCTATGATGTTAAAGTATCATAATATGTCTAGTTTAATCAATATGTTTATGTGTATTGGATGTTTGATATATTGATTTGTCATATGCAAACCTGCCAATATGGAGTGTTATGCTATTGTCTGCGCATTGGCACATGGGCCAATGATTGTGTTGGAAGCAGAGGTGTAATGGTACAGACATTACCCACAATTGGTAGTATAGGGTATATGGTGCTAAACTTTCTCAGTGTATTGTGGGCGTGCGTCCACGGTAATGCATGGAAACCTGGCACAGCTACTGGTCACGGCTTGCAAGCCCGGATGATCAGGCATTGTTATAATACCCTTACCAACCCTATGAGCTGCTAAACTAACATTGGACGGAGCGGCTGTACGACACAGAATTTCTGTATTAGCGACACGGACATGGGGCGGCAGAAATGTAATCAGTACAGGCGTGTGAGACAATTGAAAAGCCCGTCCCAGACTAAAGACAGTAGGGAGAAGGAGGATGGTGAACACAGTAGAGCTGGAAGATAAACTTGGCCAGACTGGTCATTGTATATGTTTGTGTTATGATATGTTTTAATTAGGATTGCGCTGATGTAGAACTGATATAACACATTCTTGACTTTCTTTCAAGCTCTCACAAGGAGCCCTATGTTATAGATCTCAAGACTAGAGACTACTGACTAGGAGTGTCAGGGCTGACAGGATCTCAGAATACCGGCAAGCTGTTCTTTTTCTTTTGTTGAGTCTACTGGAGAGTGGGGATCTGGACCACAGTTCCAGATAGATGAAGTAACAAGTAAAGTTACGTAATGTTTCTCATCACAATATGTTATATGATTTCATCATCCTCATCTTGAACCATCAGATGTCTATGATTATGATTAGTAAATAAATGTTGTAGTATTGTAACTCATAGTTCTGTCGTTATCTTTTAATTCCAATTGTGCATACGTGTTGTGTGTGTACATTGGTGGGGGTTCACTTACACACAAAGGAAAGGAGCGATTGGTGTCTCGTCTCCGGGATTTAATTTTAACCCAATCCTACTGATTGGGCTTCTATTTGAATTCGGACTTCTCGCTTTCAATAGACTCCGGTACTAGACCCTAGACATACGATTTTAAAAGTTAACTCTTGTAATCTTCAGTCATCAAAATAGACTATCATCAAATGTAGCTACTTTTAGTTGAGGAAGTTTCAGAGTACATATATAACTTTTCAAAAGTATAACAGATAAGAACTTATGAGAAAAATACCATCATCTATCATTTAGTGTTACCATTAATCATTTCTGGATAATTGAACACTTTAATCATATTTACATTGATGTGTTTGATGATTTAACTGCTTGACTGATTTGCAATTTTATGCTAATATATGCCATGTTCATTTTGACATGTATGCAGTGCATTTTAATGTTTATTTAGGTAAATATTATTGTTGATTACTGTGTAGTATATCTCTCACACTTACTTCACTGCTGTCGCCAGGTACTACTTGAATATTATTTTCAGTTGTCTTTCACTGCTGAGGCTAAACTATACACATTGGATAGCGTAGACTGGCAGTAGTTAACTCTTGTCTTTCTAGCTTAGATCTGATTTTTGATATATACATAGGAGCTTACCGGAATAGAGTCATTAGCAATTATGGCCTTACGTTACCGGAATCCCGAAGAGGACATGAAGGCGCGCGCAGATTTCTCAGAGTCCGCGAAAGGGTGGGGCATAAGAAAAGGCTTAAAGGGGGAGCAACTAGAAATGTATATCATAGCTGAGTTAGAATGGTGGGACCAAGAAGAAGAAATTATGTTTAAAGAAAATGATGAGTTCTTTGGAGCACAAGAGCGTAGCAAAACTGAAGAAGCAGAGATTAATAAACAGCATATGGAAGTAGTCAATGCAGAGAAGCTAACCGTTCTAGCGGAACATAAGGTAGGAAATATGGATGCTCACCCAACCAGGAAGGAAGGGACATCTTTGCCAACCACCGCGGAATCAGAGGTAGTGGACCGGGAACTACAGGTTCTCATTCGACCCAGTCCTAAACGGAAAAGAGGGAAGAAGAAACGTGCCAAGGGCACTTCAAACAGTCACAAACGTGATAACTGTTTGTACCACGGCAATGGTGGTTTAACAGTACAGGACCTTCAGGAAAACCACGTGACTTCTATGAGAAATGAATCTCGAGAGAAAGAGGAACTGAAGACAACCTTTAATGAGGTCGCAGGCGGAGACCTAGCCGATTCTCACATTCCCTTCTGGTCACAGAATCACGAAGTGGAATTACATCTGACTGAAATAGGGAGGAAGGAAGGAACAGAATCCCAGGTGAATTTCACTGCTGCAACGCGGGAAGAGTCACTAATTATCAGTTCAGAGAATTTACCTAGTAACAGTTACCCAGAGGACAACTGTTTGCACTACGGTTTGCCAGTACAAGACTCCCAGGAATCTCATTTTACTTCAACGAGAGGTGAAACTCAAGAGGAAGATGACCTGAGGACATCTTTTAAGGAGGTCGGAGATCGAAAGGTAACCGACTTTATTATTCCCTTCAGCCCAGACGAGGAAGAAGTGGGATTAAATTGGACTGACAGTGGGATGAAGGATGACCCGGAACCCTTTGTGATCTTTGAGGCTGCAGCTCAGGAAAAGACACTAGATATCAGTTCAAATGATTTACGTAGTGTTTTACATTGTGTAGACACCAGCCCATCACAGGATTTACCTCAACTGGACTTAGCCCATGAAAGCACGACCAGAGAGGAACATCCAGACCAGGAAACATTTCCAGTTGTTATCTCGGAGCATACCAGTTCGGAGACTCAGGAAACACCGGGAATTGTTAGGAGCCAGAATATGGACTCTGATATTGTGCAGACAACATTGTCTGTAGTTGCTAAAGAAGAAAATTCTTTGCACAAGAGGGAGGAAGAAACGCCTATCATCTCATTAGCTGAAGTTATCAGGGAATTCCAGCAACAGGAACCTGAAGTAACAGAAGTCAAGAGTGGTTTGGAATCAACACTCTTAGGACTCAATCTACCCTTCAGTCAGGTCGATTTGATAGGAGTAGATCAGCTATTTGTGGATACTTTATTCAAAAGTAACACCACTTTATCGCCCTGGAGTAACTATGTTATTTCTCAAGGCAGGACAACTTGGCACACTAAAATTCCACTTTCTAGCACGGTTTTCACACGAAACTCTAATGCAGAGAAACTCAGCCCATTAACTGATTATCAGGGGAAGAAACCGCGACACCGAGGAGGGACGATTGTTACTCCCGACTTTGAAGGAGGAAAGCGCCAGTTGAATTTATATCATGGGACCATGATGTGTAACATTATTCCTTTCAAAAGGAAGATATTGATGAATCTGTTAAGGATCTATAAAGGATGGAGGAATATCACGGAGACAAGCTTTGCTGTGGCCAGCTTATGCAAGACCTCACTACGGGTACATCCTCGGCTGAAAGGAGTAAATCACGTGAGTGAATGGTGTAAAACAATTGCTGCCCAGAGGCGTAGAAGAATCCCGTTGATTGTGATCTTTCCCAGAGGGGTAAAATTACAACCTTCTGACAATTACCGGATTTTACCAAGCTATTGCATGGAATCCCGGCCTAAAACCAGGTACAAGGATCTATCCCGTGTATCTTTGGGTTATGGAAATGGAACGTCTTTATGCAGATGCAGGACAACCCACTGCCACAAGGAATATTGGAAACCTTTAGGCAGATACAGAACGGAGAGTGCTTAGGCATTATTCTGGGATGTACGGCGTGCTTTGACAAAAGATTTCTGGCAGAAACTTTTTTTTAAGGGGAAAGCTCTGTCACGAATTGGCCGCCTTAACATCCCAGAATATTTTTCTCGGTCTCCAAATTTGAGAGGCCAAATTGAGAAAGAATGAATTAATCACGCTACTCCAAAATTATCTAGTCGTGAGGTAAGATTATTCACAAACAGCCTCTAGCCATGGCGTAAGCTTGCAGATGGCAAGTAAAATGGCAACTAGATAATTAGTCTACCCCTTAGAAAACTGCTGACCCAGACGGGCTATGACACCACACAGACGCATTGGCACCTTCTTGCCCAGGTAGACCCAGACTGAATCAACAATGAACTGGGCCAGTGAGTGAAATAAAACCACCCAGGCGTGAACAACATTGACACAGGGAGAGATAATGGCCCCAGGGCGGTACACAAGCCCCGTCCACTCGGACTGGCAGACTCTGCAAGGTGTGAAATCACTGATAAGACTGTGAAACTGATCTGGGGCTGGCAACGCAAAACCATCCAGGTGTGACACTATGGTGAGCGTTAGTGGTTAAAAGAATTTTTATGACTGGACAGACTTGGAGTTAATTGCAATCACTGTCAGGAGGAGATAAGAAGAATTTATGACGGGAATGCCAAAGAGATAATAGTGTCTCAGACACTGTCTGCTAGACTCAGCTTAAATAAGGGTCCCTAGCCTGTTCTATGTTAGATTAAGTTTGACTTCAGAACAGGTAGGCCGCCAGCTCAATGTCTGTAGTCATATGCATGAATATTATGTTGGCTTCTAGGAATTATTTCTTAGTAACTAGTCCCGTAGTAAGTCTCTTAGTTTCTTAGATGGATGGACCGATTTTCAGTCTATATCTGATCTAGGTTATTGCAAGAACTATCATTGTCATAGGTTACTTGAGTGTTCTTTCTAAGTTCTGTGTTCAATATCATTGTGCTGTAAGTGCTACTCTTCTGAGAAGTAGAAACTTATGGAAGGCAGGTCTTGTCTAGATATACTTGAGGTGTCGTAGCAGATGCTTGCCATCTCTTTCTAAACTAGACTAGTCTCGTTTTTGGTGTGTGCATTTGTTGTACAGAATATAGTCAACTGACTATTTATTTAATTCTTACAACAGCAGTAACTAAGTGTGATTAAACCGGGCAGCTCAGCAAATATGGCTGGTCTGTGTGGTAACTTTAATTAGACTTGTTGTATATCTCATTTTGTAGCTATACAATATTAGTACTCATTAATAATGACTGATGCTATTATGTTGAGTATAATTAGATGTCCATCTTGAAGTAATATAATGTTTACGGATATGTTGGATGTATGTATGTGTAATTTCATAAACTAACTAGTGCATTATGCTATGATGTTAAAGTATCATAATATGTCTAGTTTAATCAATATGTTTATGTGTATTGGATGTTTGATATATTGATTTGTCATATGCAAACCTGCCAATATGGAGTGTTATGCTATTGTCTGCGCATTGGCACATGGGCCAATGATTGTGTTGGAAGCAGAGGTGTAATGGTACAGACATTACCCACAATTGGTAGTATAGGGTATATGGTGCTAAACTTTCTCAGTGTATTGTGGGCGTGCGTCCACGGTAATGCATGGAAACCTGGCACAGCTACTGGTCACGGCTTGCAAGCCCGGATGATCAGGCATTGTTATAATACCCTTACCAACCCTGTGAGCTGCTAAACTAACATTGGACGGAGCGGCTGTACGACACAGAATTTCTGTATTAGCGACACGGACATGGGGCGGCAGAAATGTAATCAGTACAGGCGTGTGAGACAATTGAAAAGCCCGTCCCAGACTAAAGACAGTAGGGAGAAGGAGGAT
Source organism: Cepaea hortensis (assembly GCA_963921405.1). Lineage (NCBI taxonomy): Eukaryota > Metazoa > Mollusca > Gastropoda > Stylommatophora > Helicidae > Cepaea > Cepaea hortensis. The sequence goes on from OY992878.1 coordinate 4,028,575, forward strand.
GGTGAACACAGTAGAGCTGGAAGATAAACTTGGCCAGACTGGTCATTGTATATGTTTGTGTTATGATATGTTTTAATTAGGATTGCGCTGATGTAGAACTGATATAACACATTCTTGACTTTCTTTCAAGCTCTCACAAGGAGCCCTATGTTATAGATCTCAAGACTAGAGACTACTGACTAGGAGTGTCAGGACTGACAGGATCTCAGAATACCGGCAAGCTGTTCTTTTTCTTTTGTTGGGTCTACTGGAGAGTGGGGATCTGGACCACAGTTCCAGATAGATGAAGTAACAAGTAAAGTTACGTAATGTTTCTCATCACAATATGTTATATGATTTCATCATCCTCATCTTGAACCATCAGATGTCTATGATTATGATTAGTAAATAAATGTTGTAGTATTGTAACTCATAGTTCTGTCGTTATCTTTTAATTCCAATTGTGCATACGTGTTGTGTGTGTACATTGGTGGGGGTTCACTTACACACAAAGGAAAGGAGCGATTTGTGTCTCGTCTCCGGGATTTAATTTTAACCCAATCCTACTGATTGGGCTTCTATTTGAATTCGGACTTCTCGCTTTCAATAGACTCCGGTACTAGACCCTAGACATACGATTTTAAAAGTTAACTCTTGTAATCTTCAGTCATCAAAATAGACTATCATCAAATGTAGCTACTTTTAGTTGAGGAAGTTTCAGAGTACATATATAACTTTTCAAAAGTATAACAGATAAGAACTTATGAGAAAAATACCATCATCTATCATTTAGTGTTACCATTAATCATTTCTGGATAATTGAACACTTTAATCATATTTACATTGATGTGTTTGATGATTTAACTGCTTGACTGATTTGCAATTTTATGCTAATATATGCCATGTTCATTTTGACATGTATGCAGTGCATTTTAATGTTTATTTAGGTAAATATTATTGTTGATTACTGTGTAGTATATCTCTCACACTTACTTCACTGCTGTCGCCAGGTACTACTTGAATATTATTTTCAGTTGTCTTTCACTGCTGAGGCTAAACTATACACATTGGATAGCGTAGACTGGCAGTAGTTAACTCTTGTCTTTCTAGCTTAGATCTGATTTTTGATATATACATAGGAGCTTACCGGAATAGAGTCATTAGCAATTATGGCCTTACGTTACCGGAATCCCGAAGAGGACATGAAGGCGCGCGCAGATTTCTCAGAGTCCGCGAAAGGGTGGGGCATAAGAAAAGGCTTAAAGGGGGAGCAACTAGAAATGTATATCATAGCTGAGTTAGAATGGTGGGACCAAGAAGAAGAAATTATGTTTAAAGAAAATGATGAGTTCTTTGGAGCACAAGAGCGTAGCAAAACTGAAGAAGCAGAGATTAATAAACAGCATATGGAAGTAGTCAATGCAGAGAAGCTAACCGTTCTAGCGGAACATAAGGTAGGAAATATGGATGCTCACCCAACCAGGAAGGAAGGGACATCTTTGCCAACCACCGCGGAATCAGAGGTAGTGGACCGGGAACTACAGGTTCTCATTCGACCCAGTCCTAAACGGAAAAGAGGGAAGAAGAAACGTGCCAAGGGCACTTCAAACAGTCACAAACGTGATAACTGTTTGTACCACGGCAATGGTGGTTTAACAGTACAGGACCTTCAGGAAAACCACGTGACTTCTATGAGAAATGAATCTCGAGAGAAAGAGGAACTGAAGACAACCTTTAATGAGGTCGCAGGCGGAGACCTAGCCGATTCTCACATTCCCTTCTGGTCACAGAATCACGAAGTGGAATTACATCTGACTGAAATAGGGAGGAAGGAAGGAACAGAATCCCAGGTGAATTTCACTGCTGCAACGCGGGAAGAGTCACTAATTATCAGTTCAGAGAATTTACCTAGTAACAGTTACCCAGAGGACAACTGTTTGCACTACGGTTTGCCAGTACAAGACTCCCAGGAATCTCATTTTACTTCAACGAGAGGTGAAACTCAAGAGGAAGATGACCTGAGGACATCTTTTAAGGAGGTCGGAGATCGAAAGGTAACCGACTTTATTATTCCCTTCAGCCCAGACGAGGAAGAAGTGGGATTAAATTGGACTGACAGTGGGATGAAGGATGACCCGGAACCCTTTGTGATCTTTGAGGCTGCAGCTCAGGAAAAGACACTAGATATCAGTTCAAATGATTTACGTAGTGTTTTACATTGTGTAGACACCAGCCCATCACAGGATTTACCTCAACTGGACTTAGCCCATGAAAGCACGACCAGAGAGGAACATCCAGACCAGGAAACATTTCCAGTTGTTATCTCGGAGCATACCAGTTCGGAGACTCAGGAAACACCGGGAATTGTTAGGAGCCAGAATATGGACTCTGATATTGTGCAGACAACATTGTCTGTAGTTGCTAAAGAAGAAAATTCTTTGCACAAGAGGGAGGAAGAAACGCCTATCATCTCATTAGCTGAAGTTATCAGGGAATTCCAGCAACAGGAACCTGAAGTAACAGAAGTCAAGAGTGGTTTGGAATCAACACTCTTAGGACTCAATCTACCCTTCAGTCAGGTCGATTTGATAGGAGTAGATCAGCTATTTGTGGATACTTTATTCAAAAGTAACACCACTTTATCGCCCTGGAGTAACTATGTTATTTCTCAAGGCAGGACAACTTGGCACACTAAAATTCCACTTTCTAGCACGGTTTTCACACGAAACTCTAATGCAGAGAAACTCAGCCCATTAACTGATTATCAGGGGAAGAAACCGCGACACCGAGGAGGGACGATTGTTACTCCCGACTTTGAAGGAGGAAAGCGCCAGTTGAATTTATATCATGGGACCATGATGTGTAACATTATTCCTTTCAAAAGGAAGATATTGATGAATCTGTTAAGGATCTATAAAGGATGGAGGAATATCACGGAGACAAGCTTTGCTGTGGCCAGCTTATGCAAGACCTCACTACGGGTACATCCTCGGCTGAAAGGAGTAAATCACGTGAGTGAATGGTGTAAAACAATTGCTGCCCAGAGGCGTAGAAGAATCCCGTTGATTGTGATCTTTCCCAGAGGGGTAAAATTACAACCTTCTGACAATTACCGGATTTTACCAAGCTATTGCATGGAATCCCGGCCTAAAACCAGGTACAAGGATCTATCCCGTGTATCTTTGGGTTATGGAAATGGAACGTCTTTATGCAGATGCAGGACAACCCACTGCCACAAGGAATATTGGAAACCTTTAGGCAGATACAGAACGGAGAGTGCTTAGGCATTATTCTGGGATGTACGGCGTGCTTTGACAAAAGATTTCTGGCAGAAACTTTTTTTTTAAGGGGAAAGCTCTGTCACGAATTGGCCGCCTTAACATCCCAGAATATTTTTCTCGGTCTCCAAATTTGAGAGGCCAAATTGAGAAAGAATGAATTAATCACGCTACTCCAAAATTATCTAGTCGTGAGGTAAGATTATTCACAAACAGCCTCTAGCCATGGCGTAAGCTTGCAGATGGCAAGTAAAATGGCAACTAGATAATTAGTCTACCCCTTAGAAAACTGCTGACCCAGACGGGCTATGACACCACACAGACGCATTGGCACCTTCTTGCCCAGGTAGACCCAGACTGAATCAACAATGAACTGGGCCAGTGAGTGAAATAAAACCACCCAGGCGTGAACAACATTGACACAGGGAGAGATAATGGCCCCAGGGCGGTACACAAGCCCCGTCCACTCGGACTGGCATACTCTGCAAGGTGTGAAATCACTGATAAGACTGTGAAACTGATCTGGGGCTGGCAACGCAAAACCATCCAGGTGTGACACTATGGTGAGGGTTAGTGGTTAAAAGAATTTTTATGACTGGACAGACTTGGAGTTAATTGCAATCACTGTCAGGAGGAGATAAGAAGAATTTATGACGGGAATGCCAAAGAGATAATAGTGTCTCAGACACTGTCTGCTAGACTCAGCTTAAATAAGGGTCCCTAGCCTGTTCTATGTTAGATTAAGTTTGACTTCAGAACAGGTAGGCCGCCAGCTCAATGTCTGTAGTCATATGCATGAATATTATGTTGGCTTCTAGGAATTATTTCTTAGTAACTAGTCCCGTAGTAAGTCTCTTAGTTTCTTAGATGGATGGACCGATTTTCAGTCTATATCTGATCTAGGTTATTGCAAGAACTATCATTGTCATAGGTTACTTGAGTGTTCTTTCTAAGTTCTGTGTTCAATATCATTGTGCTGTAAGTGCTACTCTTCTGAGAAGTAGAAACTTATGGAAGGCAGGTCTTGTCTAGATATACTTGAGGTGTCGTAGCAGATGCTTGCCATCTCTTTCTAAACTAGACTAGTCTCGTTTTTGGTGTGTGCATTTGTTGTACAGAATATAGTCAACTGACTATTTATTTAATTCTTACAACAGCAGTAACTAAGTGTGATTAAACCGGGCAGCTCAGCAAATATGGCTGGTCTGTGTGGTAACTTTAATTAGACTTGTTGTATATCTCATTTTGTAGCTATACAATATTAGTACTCATTAATAATGACTGATGCTATTATGTTGAGTATAATTAGATGTCCATCTTGAAGTAATATAATGTTTATGGATATGTTGGATGTATGTATGTGTAATTTCATAAACTAACTAGTGCATTATGCTATGATGTTAAAGTATCATAATATGTCTAGTTTAATCAATATGTTTATGTGTATTGGATGTTTGATATATTGATTTGTCATATGCAAACCTGCCAATATGGAGTGTTATGCTATTGTCTGCGCATTGGCACATGGGCCAATGATTGTGTTGGAAGCAGAGGTGTAATGGTACAGACATTACCCACAATTGGTAGTATAGGGTATATGGTGCTAAACTTTCTCAGTGTATTGTGGGCGTGCGTCCACGGTAATGCATGGAAACCTGGCACAGCTACTGGTCACGGCTTGCAAGCCCGGATGATCAGGCATTGTTATAATACCCTTACCAACCCTGTGAGCTGCTAAACTAACATTGGACGGAGCGGCTGTACGACACAGAATTTCTGTATTAGCGACACGGACATGGGGCGGCAGAAATGTAATCAGTACAGGCGTGTGAGACAATTGAAAAGCCCGTCCCAGACTAAAGACAGTAGGAAGAAGGAGGATGGTGAACACAGTAGAGCTGGAAGATAAACTTGGCCAGACTGGTCATTGTATATGTTTGTGTTATGATATGTTTTAATTAGGATTGCGCTGATGTAGAACTGATATAACACATTCTTGACTTTCTTTCAAGCTCTCACAAGGAGCCCTATGTTATAGATCTCAAGACTAGAGACTACTGACTAGGAGTGTCAGGACTGACAGGATCTCAGAATACCGGCAAGCTGTTCTTTTTCTTTTGTTGAGTCTACTGGAGAGTGGGGATCTGGACCACAGTTCCAGATAGATGAAGTAACAAGTAAAGTTACGTAATGTTTCTCATCACAATATGTTATATGATTTCATCATCCTCATCTTGAACCATCAGATGTCTATGATTATGATTAGTAAATAAATGTTGTAGTATTGTAACTCATAGTTCTGTCGTTATCTTTTAATTCCAATTGTGCATACGTGTTGTGTGTGTACATTGGTGGGGGTTCACTTACACACCAAGGAAGGGAGCAGTCAGGGAGAAACACCTGTACTGAGAATAGTCGTCTATATTCATATATTTAGACTTAAACATCTATCTCAGCTAAACTTCTCTTTCCTGATCCTTGGCGAATATTCAGCACAGTTCATTTCAATTTTGTAACGAGCCACTAGGAACTGTACGTTGGATATTCAAGGGCTTAATCTGTAGTTCAGCCATATAGATTTTGTCCCTAGTCAGTTTCTGACTATCTGGGGTTGCTCGCCAGTGAATAATACATTCATCTAGCCGGTGGGGCACCCCGACTTCTGACAGCCCTGAAGTTTGACATTCAGTTCATTTAACTTTTCCATAATTTTAATGGCAAACATAAACTCTAACTTCCACTCTTTATTGACAATATTAGTATTAAAGTCACATGCAATTCCCTTCATCTCTAGGAACATCACTATTTCTTCTCTGAGTTCCCACACTCACCTCAACACCTTGCCGAGACTCAGCCATCGAACATTGGTGTGGTTCAAGACATCGGAATGTTCAGTTTCCAAATCGTCAATTAATGACTTGAACTGTCTGTGATTAAGTCCTCTTGATCTGATGAGGCTGATGACACTGACAACTGGGTCAATAACAGGCTTGATATTCAAAGCAGTTTTACACAGACTTTCTTGATGAATCACACAGTGAAGTGGTAATAATTTTAACAACACCCATAGAAACACTCTTAGCACACTATTACATGGGAATTATGCAATCTGTTTAAAACCTATCAGGAATACATCCGCTCATTACTTTGGCATTCTGCCAGCATTTTACAAAACATATATTTCAGTTATTAAAGGACACGAATATTTACTTACTTATATATAATAAGACCTTAGACTTATAAAACAAAACTGCCATCGGAATTGATAATGATGTAGGTCAATATCAGTCTATTAAAAGAGTTGTGAGACAGGGATATGAAATGTCCCCAGATCTGTTTTCCTTGTACAGTGAACATATTTTCAGAAATATAGAAGATATGAAAGGAATCAACATTTGTGGGGGGGGGGGGGGGGGAGGGGGGGGGAATACATCAATAACATTAGATATGCAGATGGTATAGTCTTGATTGCAGACAATGAACAGGACCTGCAACATTTAGTAGATGCGGTTGTTGCACACAGTGAACAACTAGGGTTAGAATTGAATAGTGAGAAGACACAGATTATGGTCGTCACTGGGAAGAAGGAAATACCACAATGTGATATATGAGTAAATAGGCATATTCTTAAGCTAGTGAATGGGTACGGTTATCTCGGAACATTCATAACATCTAGTGGGAGATGCCTTGAAGAGATTAGAACAAGAATTGATTGATTGATTGATTGATTGATCTAAGAACCGACATCACAGCATTCGGGACATTCCCATAAGCGCTCCGTCCCAACCCTCAGCAGCCATTGCGAAGGTAACCTTTTGCAAGATGAAAAACATATTGACCAATAAAAAGATATCGATTGAAACGAGAAAAGAGTGTCGAAGTGCTACATAAAACCTGTACTCTTGTATGGATGTGAAGCGAGGACAATGCGCAGTCAAGCTGAAAAACATTTGATGCCGGTTGAAATTTTGTTTCTGCCGAAAATGTAAAGAATACCACGGACAGACAGAAAAACCAATGAACCAATGAACAAATTCTTCAAGAAACAAATGAAGATCGTAAACTGATTAGAAAAATTAGACGTAGACAGTCACAATTTTTTGGGCATGTTATGAGAAGAAATGACCTGGTGACAACTGGCAAGATCGAAGGGAAGAGAATAAGGGGAAGACCGAGCAGTAAATATCTGGATGGCTTGGCCACGTGGCATGGTTTAGACAGGAATACGGATCTGATCCACGAATCTGGTGATCGAGTAAGATGGCAAAACATGACCGCCCACGCTTATCAGCATGGTACATGATTGATGGATCGAAATTCTAAGTCATCTTCAAAGTTTGTGTAAAACTAGTGGCTTCATTTTACACGCGTCAGAGGTTTATTACTCAGTTTTCTATTTCTTCTCGATATTACATTAAACGTGGTTATGCCTTTTAATGTATGGATGGTTTTACAATAGAAGAATCATAACTACTGGGAGAGTTTGGAGAAGATATATTAACCAAAATGTTGGCAGCCAGAGATCGAAATTCGTGGCGTGCATCATTACACAAGGGTGCAGTCATATGTGAGGCAACCAGGACTGCAAGAGCTGTAAAGAAAAGGCAGGACAGAAATGCCACTGCAGGAAATCCTCCTCCAGAAACGTCAAGCATTCTTTGTCCACATTGTCAAAGAACATTTCGAGCCAAAATAGGCCTTATCAGCCATCTTAGAACCCACGGCTCCATACTTTCAACCCCTCTGGATGAAATGAATGGTCATCATCATTCTTAATGGACAAACAACACAACACTGAATGACATTTACAGCGATGGATATCTACCAAGCGATATGCTGAAACCGGTATTTATATCTATTTGAATAACGAAGACACAAACAATAGATTGCACGATTTATTGCCTGGCATATTTCGCTGCATCTCGTCAGGTACATACTGCAGAAATCACACAACTTACGTGAAATTAACTAGATAAATCCTTCAAGTTGAAATATACACAATTTCGCACAGTAATGTCACTTATCTACCACGGTAATTTTAAGCTGACTAACATGTCTTTCTGTTTACACAATTCTGGCTTGCGTTGATAGATCATAATTGCTTCTGCAAATTTTAACAAACGAGTATTTTGTGTTCTAAACAACACGCGAAATGCAGTGTCTCTGGACACAACGTGGCCACTGGCAACGATGTGCCTGCCGATTGAAGACGCCGGGAGCTTCCGGTGTGTCGGCTCCTCGCGGCTAGCATTTCCTGTGTGTTGTATCTTGTTGACCCATTGAGGTATGTGTTCTGACACCCGTTTGTTAAGCTGTCTCTCCGTTCGACCAATGTAAACGGCCTGGCATCTACATGTGAATTGGTAAATACAATTGTTTGTGGCGTACAGAGGAACAGGCTCTTTGACTGTTGGTGTAGGAATGGGTACGGTTTTACATCTAATGACTGGAGTTGCCGCACAGAATGTTCGACCTACTGCTGTAATAAGCCAGTCTTGTAGACGTTGCATTACGTCATCCCCTCGAAAGGTTAGCTGGATGAATACCTTGAGTTTAGGGACTGTAGTTACGTCTGCTTTGGGTTTGGGCTGTTGGCAATGGCGCTTTATAAATCCTGTGGAGTACCCATTCAGGTTTAAGACATTCTTCAGAGTTTCAAATTCCTCTGTCAGTGTGTCCTGGGTGCATATCTTTCTAGCACGGTCAAACAAGGTCCGTACTAAGCCCCGTTTGTACTGGACAGGTGTGAAGCTCTGAAAATTTAGGTATTGGCCAGTCCATGTTTCTTTGCGATACACCGATCTTTGAATTGTGCCGTCTGCTCTACGTCGTACGTACTCAACAACATTGAAACGGAGGCCCTTGCATACGGATTAAAATTCTGCATAAAGCCTAAACACATCAATCGTGTTGAGTCGCAAGCACAGTTTGAAATGTTGTTCGATCAAGTCTCCAAGTTATCACCTACCTCTGCTGAGTCGGTCGGCTGGCTGAAGGCCAAACTGGTAGATTTAGAACACCAGTATCGCACAACACCCTCTAAACAGACGTGTCCGCTGACCAACGAACACTTTACTGCCTTAAAAGCGTTAAAGGCTAACAAAACCCTCGTCATACTGAAACCTGACAAAGGGAGCGGTACAGTACTGATGGACATGTCAGATTACCAGAGAAAAATGGATGTAATATTGTCAGATGAATCCAAATTCAGGATAGATCAAAAAGTAAACAAGTCGGAGGACCTGGATGCTATAATGAGGAAAGAGATCCAGTCACTTGTGAATGCGGGACTCATCAGTGAGGCCACTGCAAAAACGCTCACACCACGTGGCTCGCACACTCCTCAGATGTACGGTCTACCCAAACTTCACAAGCCCGGCATCCCGCTAAGACCTATCCTGTCCATGGTTAACTCTGCACAACACCGAATAGCGAGATGGTTAGCCGAAATGTTAAAGCCAGTACGACAGTCCTTCGATCCTAAAATACTCAGAGATACATTCCAACTGGTGGAATTATTGGATACTATGGACATAAATAACAAACACATGGCATCCATGGATATAGCCTCCCTATTCACTAACGTTCCATTAGAGGAGACAGTGAAAATAATAAGGGAACGCATTGAAGACAAACAACTAAAATTAGACATACCAACACCTATTCTGGAGAGGCTACTACTACTATGTACCGCCAACATCCAATTCAATTTTCTAACTAAGTCATACCGCCAAATTGACGGAGTGGCCATGGGGAGTCCTCTTGGTCCTATTCTAGCGGACATCTTCATGGCACACTTAGAAGAAAAGAGATCCTCAGACATCAACAACTTGGCCTTTTACCGGCGTTATGTGGACGATATACTAATTATCACCACAGACGAGCTACAAGCAACATCGTTTCAGGCCACAATGAACAAGACGCATAAAAACATCTCTCTATCTATGGAACACGAACACAACGAAGCGTTACCGTTCCTAGATATTCTAATGAGACGTAGAGCAGACGGCACAATTCAAAGATCGGTGTATCGCAAAGAAACATGGACTGGCCAATACCTAAATTTTCAGAGCTTCACACCTGTCCAGTACAAACGGGGCTTAGTACGGACCTTGTTTGACCGTGCTAGAAAGATATGCACCCAGGACACACTGACAGAGGATGTTGAAACTCTGAAGAATGTCTTAAACCTGAATGGGTACTCCACAGGATTTATAAAGCGCCATTGCCAACAGCCCAAACCCAAAGCAGACGTAACTACAGTCCCTAAACTCAAGGTATTCATCCAGCTAACCTTTCGAGGGGATGACGTAATGCAACGTCTACAAGACTGGCTTATTACAGCAGTAGGTCGAACATTCTGTGCGGCAACTCCAGTCATTAGATGTAAAACCGTACCCATTCCTACACCAACAGTCAAAGAGCCTGTTCCTCTGTACGCCACAAACAATTGTATTTACCAATTCACATGTAGATGCCAGGCCGTTTACATTGGTCGAACGGAGAGACAGCTTAACAAACGGGTGTCAGAACACATACCTCAATGGGTCAACAAGATACAACACACAGGAAATGCTAGCCGCGAGGAGCCGACACACCGGAAGCTCCCGGCGTCTTCAATCGGCAGGCACATTGTCGCCAGTGGCCACGTTGTGTCCAGAGACACTGCATTTCGCGTGTTGTTTAGAACACAAAATACTCGCTTGTTAAAATTTGCAGAAGCAATAATGATCTATCAACGCAAGCCAGAATTGTGTAAACAGAAAGACATGTTAGTCAGCTTAAAATTACCGTGGTAGATAAGTGACATTACTGTGCGAAATTGTGTATATTTCAATTTGAAGGATTTATCTAGTTAATTTCACGTAAGTTGTGTGATTTCTGCAGTATGTACCTGACGAGATGCAGCGAAATATGCCAGGCAATAAATCGTGCAATCTATTGTTTGTGTCTTCGTTATTCAAATTCACTACGGGAAAACATTGTTTTGAATGTATATCTATACCAAAAAGAGGAGGAGCAATTGAATGCGAAGATTTTCGTACAATTAATCTTACAAACCATGCCACTAAGCATCTACCATTGGCTCATATAATTATGGTAATTAAGATATAATTATGGAGCTAGCACATTCTGTACGCGCCCCAGAATGTAAATGGGGCATTTGTGCATTTAAAGAATAAAATATCAAGGGACATAAGAAGAGTGTGGTAAGTAAGGGAAATAATTATAAATAAATATATTTGTATGCTATCTCAAATTTATATTCCAGTTATTTAAGTACATATAATTATTCTAAGATTTTAAAATAGCATATACCTAAAGACATTTATTATTTCTGTACGCTGTTTGAAAATTTTGTAATTTTAAGAAAACAGCTCAAATCATTGAAAGTATTTTATAATTGTAAATGATCATGGTCCTCCAGTTTGGGAGTTAAAGTTTGGGGTTAACACATATCTGTCTAATCTCTGGTTTCTCTTCACAACGTATACAATTACTAGAACCTCGCGACCTCTAGTTGTCGGTCAATAAAATTGCCACCTACAAGTGTATATAATATAGCTTCAGCGTCAGCTGCACATTGTAGCACAGACCTCCGTCATGGTGTCCCGTCTGATGATGCTCGGCCAAGTGATCTCTCGAGAAGTTCTCAAACCTAGGATTTTGACAGTCAGAATCATTGACCAGGTCTATGACTCGCACCTGCACATGTTTTTTCCCAGAGCCCAAAGACTTCAAAGTGTTAGAGACAGAGACAGCAAAGGTGAAATCTGCAGACATCATCAGGTTTCAGAAGTCAGCAGACAGATATTCTGTGGAAGTGGAGTATGAGACGGCGGAAGTGGTATTCCCCATTGGTCGAACGGTTGACCCAGTTACAGGTCGCAGGTGTCGAGGTACCCAGTTCTTTGACGAGAAAGCCAGACAAGAGGAGGCCAAAAGAATATCCATCATCCATGACTGGCCCAATTATTCCCTGTGATGACTTTTGTAGACAATACATTTTGTGAATTTAAAAAAAAAAAAAAAAAAGTCCAGGATCGTGCCGGATGTGGCCGACGAGGTTGGCTTCTACTTCTACTTCTAATGTTCTTCCAGTTCTTTGTTTGCGTTCTCTAGGCTTGCCGTATTGGCGGGCCCTCATAATCAGAATCCTTTTGGGAACCATGAAGATGTTCAATATGGCCCCAATAACTCGTGCTAGTAAATAACCAATTTTACATATGGTAACTAGTTAGTTATCAGTTGGAGTATCTTTATTGCACTCCGGACATGTCCATATGTGCTCAGATCCTCCCCTCCCCCCCCCCCCAGCATATGCATCAGCGTCCGGTGGCTAATGGTGCCAGTTCTGTGTTGGTTGACGAGGCGCTTTGGTTTCCCGATGTACCTCTCGCGTCTGGCTGTGCCGATTCTTACTCCCAAGTCTTTCATCCTGGACAGCGATGTGGATTCACTGACGTCAAAGTCCCCTGTTCTCGCCATATCTTTGAGGACGTTTATAACATCGGCACGATCCATGGGCTGGCCATCTACAGGGGGTGCAGAGCCAGCCAGTTTATCAGCTCGTTCATTTCCCTCGACTCCCGCATGTCCCTGGACGAAGATGAAGGTGACTTTACGGACAACAGACTTCTGCAGCCACTCAGTCCACTGTCTACGTACAGATCCAGCTTCAACCTTCTGAATCATGCTCATTGAATCACTTAGTACACACACGTTGGTATAATGCTGTGATTCCAGCCATATGAAAGCCTGTGTAACTGCCATCACCTCCATCGTCATGCTGCTCATGGTCATAGAGTTGGCACCACTGGATGCTTAAACGGTTCGGCCCGCTGAACGGGCTGTAAATGCCCACGCACTTCGCTGCTGCTTTACAACAGATCCATCTGTATAGATTAGCACTTCGGGGCTATCTGAGTGTTCATAGATGAACGCGTTGACCTTTGCATTGACAGCGGCAGGGTTCTGCTCTCTGCACCGTCTGTCGAGTGTGATAATGCAGGAGAAAGTGTTCTTAAACGCTGGAGGCAACGGCACCCATTCCTTGCCGGGGTTGATGCTGGTAAGACTGCAGACCTGTCTAACGACATCTTCCGCCCGATCCATCCATGATTTGCCCCTCTTTAGCCTGTCACAATTTTATCTGAATATAGCGTCATGCAGAGGGTGCTGCTCATCTGCACTTATTTTTAAGTATCCACGAGCTCTCCAGATCTTGATCCTGTGTTCCATTGTCGGGAAGTCAAAGAGGTATCTCATTGCTACACAGCTGGTGTCTTTCGTGCAGCCCAAAATGATGCGCATGGCTTCGTTTTGTACCTTTTCAAGTCTTCCAATCTGTGTAGGGCTGACAGTGAGGATGGCCAGGGCATACTCGATGCGTGAAAGCACAAGTCCTTGGAACAGAAGTAATAGCAGTCTTTGCTCGATATTGGCACTCGCCATGACTCTCATTGCTGACAAACCTTTTCGAGCTCTCGTTATGACTTAATCGACATGATCTCTGAAGGACAGGCTACGATCAAGCCTCACGCCAAGATATGTCATTGATTGGGTTCTACTCAAAATGCTCCCATCCATTCTTACTGCCGGCAGGTCTGTGTTCACAATATGGTTGTTTAGGGAGAACCATGTAACCGATGCCTTTGCAGGGTTGACAAGGGCATCGGCATCAGCACACCATGAGAAAATTCGATCTAGTTCGTCTTGCATATCATTGGCAACCGCCTGTCTATCTCGATCCTGTCGATACACGAGAATATCGTCAGCAAATGACAGAATCCTACCCCTCCCGTCCAACTGTTGTTCAGTGATCGGCACCGTATACGCGTTGAATAGTACTGGTGACAGTGGTGAACCCTGCGGCAATCTTGGACATATCGTTATCGGCTCAGAATACCAGCTCCCGCATCTTAGCACCACCTTCCTTTGGAGCAGAACTGCAGCTATCCATCGTACAAGGTGAGGGTGCACTTTCAGTCTGAGGAGGGATTACATCAAGTGCTCGAAGGATACTTTATTGTATGCGTCCTCTAAGTCTATGGCGGCTGCACATGTCTCTTCTCTGACCTGAAATCCTTCGTAAACATCTTGAGCAAAGACCGCCGCATTCAGCCATGACTCTTGTTAAGTCTGTATCCTCCAAGTGTGGGTGGGAATCAGCCGAGTTGTTCCAAGTCACAAGTTAGTCGGTGTCGCGGAGCCACTGTAATTAACAATAAGATGATAAAATAACAGCGACAGCATATGTTCAAGGACACAATCGGTTGTAACTAGTACATAAACAAGTCGCGACAACTGTCTGCACACTGTCGGCATTTCTGTATGATGTGGGTTGTTCGAGAAACGAACAATGGCGCCATCAGTCTGCAAGGCGGGAGACAGCCTTTGAAGTTGTAGACGGAATGTCTGGACAGACGTCGGATGGATTCTGTGATGTGGGGAAAGTTCCCCTGGTTCACAGACAGACAGGACTTTTGTTGTACGAGACAAAGATTTCCCCGATGAAAGCAAATTAGACGGCGAGGTGATTCCAGTCAGTCTAAAAACAGGAAGAAAGCCAGACTCTGGACTGATCAGCGTCTAGACTTTGTGGTGACGTCATTCAAGCTCCGATTTAAAACCAGTTGCGGTAAACAAGTTGGAGTGAGTCGACCAAGGGTTCTGAAGTGTTAAGATCGGAGCAGTATTCCGAGTTGTGTTAATTGAGACCATAATGTAAAAGTGTTGATATTTATCGGCGGACATAGATCCAGGATGTGATTGCATAGTCTCAATCATCAACAAGAATAGGCATATGGTAGTCTATTAATCATATCTAACTTAGAGTATGATTAGGAATAGAGTACAGTACTGTGTGTGATAGAATGTATTATAGGTGCAGTGCTACAATGTTCTATAAGTGCGGTGATAGCATGTATTATATGTGCAGTGCTTGAATGTTCTATAAGTGCGGTGATAGAAAGTATTATAGGAGCGTCGGCACTAGTAACCTATTGTGTAGCTTTAACTAGCTTGTGTAATATATAATTTAACTCAGGGATTTAAGGACAATGTAGTGGGATAATAATTATAGAGATTGAGGATAGCTGGGAGAGATGAGGGGAATGTGAAATGGTACGATCTTCCAGTAGGGCATCTGCTGGGTTTCTACCCGTTTCATTTAATCTTTCCTTGTGTTACCATGTCTCAGACCAATGTGATGAGCTATGTGGCCGTATAACAGAGTTCGGTTCTCTGTTATAGATCTGAGTGCTGCTATCGGCCTACACTCACCTAATTTAGGTCAGAATTGAGTTGCTCTCACCAGGAGATTCTCTATTCTACAGTTTCCATTTACAGGTCTACTTGTGATGGTGATATGATATGCTACCAAGAAGTTAGTATCAAAGTTGAAGAAATGATGGCTCACAGATGGAAGACAGAGGTTACTGAGAGGCTTGTACACTGGGCTCATGGCCTAGTTGGTCTGCAGAAAACTGACTTCTGCTTAGCAGGACTTGATGTACATATGTGCAATTTTGCCTTGAGTGATATGCTACATCACTGTAGAATCAGAACACTATACGTAACACATATACCAATTTATATATATATATGTTTTTTTTTTTTAAATATGGGAAAAACTGTATAACCAGTGACTATGAAAAGTTATATTTTCACATGCCTACCGGAAAAATTTCGAGGAGCGAAACGAGAACCAGCGGACTTGTTCGCCACCTATAGTCTGCATCTGAAAGCCTATCTCCATAAGTGGATGGATTTGGCTGGGGTCGCGCATGACTATGAGACTCTGGAAGAGCTCATGATAGTCGACAAGATGCGAAAGCAAATGTCGAAACCTCTCAGGACATTCTTGGGAGAACAAGGGGCGGAACGAATCGATATGGTGACGAAATTGGCAGAACGGTTCGTCGAAGTACATGGGGAGGCAGCAGAAAATCTTTCTACGAACACCAAAAGTCAGGAAAAACATAACCTGAAGAAAGCCAAGAGCTAAGAAGGTGGAACCATATGTTAAAACTACAGAAGAGAGTTTGGAGAAGACGAAGGAGGGAAGCAAGAGCACTTCGAGCTCTACACAAAAACGACCGTGGTCGGAGAAGTGGTGTTCGATTTGTAAGTCACCTTCTCACAATACGAAGGAATGCAAATCGAAGCCTAAGAACCCTCACTTCGCGGCATGTCAAGTGACTTCAACGCAGGTGGTCACTGAAAATGCCAAGGTCGACAAGGAAGCTCCCCACCAGGAGAGCTCACTAAAATCCGGCACTAGAAAATCTAGGATAGGGAAATGGGGCAAACACTGCAGGGCGAATACGCACAATGCTATTGACTGCAGGGGAAAGTCAGGAGACTCTCAATTCGTCGTATGCCCCGGAAACCTAAGGTGGAGCCCACCGAACAGGCCGAGGCCGAGGAAGAGACTCCAGACCAGGAAAAACCACCTGTAGTGGAATTGGTAGAAGTTAAAAGTCGTCAAGTAGAGTGTTTGTACGACACAGGACTGGACGGGGAGGCCGTGATTTCTGCGGATCTGGTACATCCAGAACAATTCACAGGTGAGACCATGGAGATACAGCTTGCACAGAAGAGTGCTTTAGCCATGAAATTGCCCATTACCAGAGTGGAGATTCGGTCAAGATATGTCACCAGCACCATCAAGGCCGCGGTGTTGACCGATCCCATTTTCCCCGTAATCTTCGGTTGCCGGTATGTCTTTCTGGGAATGCCCAGGGAGCCAATCCATATGGGAGCAATACAGACTCGCCCTCAGACGAGAACGGATGAGGCCGAAGCAAATGTGACTAACCCACTGCCAGGGTAACTGCCCAGAGTGAGAATGCTACTCTACGTCCTTGCTACAAAAAGCTGCAGAAAAGTGCTGATCCACCCACACGGGGGCAGTACTATATGAAGAATAGGATACTCTACAGGAGAGCCGGAAGGGGAGACAACCTACACGGTCAGTTGGTGGTCCCGAAGGCCCACCGCTCCCAGATTCTTCATATGGGGCATACCATCTCATTTAGTGGGCATATGGGTATTGCCACCACGATGCAGCGAATTTCCTGCCACTACTATTGGCCGGGAATGATAGGTGATGTGCGTCGGTATGTGAAGTCATGCCCTGAGTGCCAGAGGGTGGCACCGAAACACTGGACATCACCGGTGGTCTTGGGTGAAATGCCCATCATGAACTCTCCTTTCGAGAGGGTAGCCATCGATATTGTGGGTCCACTTCCCAGGACTAGGAAGAGGAACATGTACATACTCACCATGGTGGATTGCTGCACAATGTGGGTTGAAGCCATACCGTTGACCACAATTGACTCGAAAAGAGTGGCGGACGCACTGATGGAGGCCTTTACAAGATTAGGCTTTCCTGATCAAATACTGACGGACAATGGGCCCCAGTTTTGTGGAAAATTGATGGAGGAGGTATTTAGGGTGTTCCACTCTAACCATATACATACCAGCCCTTACCACCCTCAAGCCAATGGACAAGTAGAGCGTTTCAACGGCACGTTGATAACAATGCTCAGGAAACTGGCACAGGAAAAACCTGATAGGTGGGATGAATATATCCCAGTAGCACTCTTTGCTTATCGGCAAGTGCTTCTTTGCTCAACAGGACTACCGCCGGCTACGTTGCTGTTCGGTCGTCCAATCAAAGGACCGTTATAAGCCATGTTGAGGAGTTGGACTGAAGAGGAGACGTCAGAAGAAGTGATCTCTTCTTACAAATATGTGGAGGAACTGAAAGAAAAACTTCACAATGGATGGACTCTGGCGAATCAAAACTTGAAAAAAGCCAGAAAAAGACACGCGGCTTACTACAACCGTAGGTCTAAAGACAAATCTCTAGAGGTGGGAGACAAAGTCTTGTTGCTACTCCCAACGGGAAACAACAAGCTGGAGATAGGTTGGCAAGGACCATTTCCCGTGGAAAGGGTGATATCCAGGACCAACTATCAGATCCGGATCCGGGGAAAGTCAAAGATTTTCCATATCAATCTCTTGCGGAAATACGAGGAGAGATCCGGAGACATAGCAGCTCACCTCATGGCAATGGCAGTTGCAGTGGAGACTGAAATGGGAACCAACGAGGGCAGGAAATATCCCTTGGTACACTAGGAAACCTACAAGGATGTGCAGGTGAACCCTGATCTAACTTCCCAGGAGAGGGAAAAGATAATCCAGGTTCTCGAGTCTCATAAGGAGATACTGACTGATAAACCAGGACGAACGAGGTTGGTGGAGTGCCACATTGCGTTTAGACATAATGACGTCATCTGAAAAGGCGGTAGAAAATCATAGAGGAAAACACCACAAGAAACTAAGAAACTGTGGATAAAGAACACAAAGGACAGTGACGTCAGTTATCAACAGAAAGGAAATTGATTGGGAAGGTACTAGCTGGCCGTGAAATGCAAATATTGGCAGTAGAATAGTGTTGGCACATGAAACACTGGCTGCGACTGAGATAGCAGGGAAGGAAGAGATACAGGGTTTGCTACAAAGTGTCGCTACAGAACGTACGGGAGTACCTAGACTTATATCTTGCAGAGCGGCAAAGGAGAACTTCAGGCAGAATGACAGAAGGGCAATGGAAGATACGAAGGTACAATATCTATGTAAGCAGGTTAGTGTTGAGTATCAATGAGTTCCTGTAAATAGAACTAGGTCCCGCTTGGCAACAACAAGCACCTAGGTACGGATAGAATTGATAGAAAATCTCAAACTGACTGTGAGATCTTATTAAATGTTATTACGTTTCAAAATCTTCAACATGACAGTTGGCTTCGTCATTTCCCTGCCGTTCCAGTTCTGAACTTTGCTCGTTTACTTTTATAAGTTTGTGTCGAGCCGAAATTATTGATCGTGCTATTTGGACATTTTGCATGTAATTGTTATGAATGCTGGACTTATAGCATGGCATGGAGTTAGAGATGAATTTGACCACCCAAGATCCTGTTCGCCAAAAGGTTTACCCAGTGCCATTCTCTAAAGAAAAGGCCCTGGAGGAGGAAATACAGAAACTGCTGGAGGATGACGCAATTGCGCCATCCACCTCCCCATACAATGCGGGGGTGGTTTTGTTACGAAAACCAAGTGGGGAACACCTGTTGTGTATAGACTACGGATTGCTGAACAGTCATAGGCAATTTCAGGTGGAACCTTTGCCGAATCCAATTCAGTTACTCGCGAGGCTCCATAAAGCAAGGTATTTCTCAAAGGTGGATCTGAGTCGCGGGTATTATCAGATTCCGGTCAAACCAGAGGTTCGACCACTGCTGGCCTTCAGTAACCCCAGTGGACATTACGAATTCAAGGTCATTCCCTTTGGACTCAGGAATCCACCTAGTGTGTTTACTCGCATGATGAGGACTTTACTAGATCCCTTACAGGATCCGTCTATCATTTCATTCATGGATGATATTCTAATTTCCAGTGACAGTTTGGATGACCATTTACAATCCTTGGAAAGAGTTTTCAATAGGCTCAAGGATTCAGGGCTTACCGCTCGCCCAACCAAGTGCATGATTGGTTACCAGACTCTGGAATTTCTAGGTCATACCATCACGCCAGGACACATTGTCCCAGAGGAAAAGAACCTACAGAAAATCAGAAGTGCTCCAAGGCCAAAAACGAAGAAAGATGTGCGATCTTTTCTCTCGTTGTGTGGGTTCTACCACAAATTTATCCCACATTTCACTGAACTGGGAGCTCCATTAACGGAAACCTTGAAGAAGGGATTCCCGGACCAAATCGTTTGGACACCAGAATGTGAGAGTGTCTACAGTCAGTTGAAGGAGGCCTTGGTCAGCAAACCTGTGTTACAGCTCCCTGACCTTTCCAAACCATTTGTGTTGAGAACGGATGCGCGTGGGATTGGGATTGGGGCAGCTTTGTTACAGGAAGGAAAAGACGATGCTTCGGTTTTGAAACCAGTGGCATACACAAGCAAGAAACTTCTCCCGGCTGAAAGGAATTAGTCGACCGTAGAGAGAGAGAGAGAGAGAGAGAGAGAGAGAGAGAGAGAGAGAGAGAGAGAGAGAGAGAGAGAGAGAGAGAGAGAGAGAGAGAGAGAGTTTATCTCTCGTATGGGCCGTACAAAAATTACAGCCCTATTTGTATGGAGTTCAGTTTCGGGTTCAGTCGGATCATCAACCCTTGATTTTCCTGGCAACTTCTCGGAAGCTCAACGCCCCTTTGATGCGGTGGTCGTTGCTACTTCAGCCATACCACTTTACAGTGGAGTATATACCTGGGAAGGAAAATGTTGGAGCTGATTTCTTGTCTAGACATCCAGCTCCTGCAGAAGAGGAATAAATCATCTGGATCGAACTTACAGTGGAAAAGAGTGAGATGGACTACTCTCTTAAGAGGGGGCCTATGTCGTGGAGCCACTGTAATTAACGATAAGATGATAAAATAACAGCGACAGTAGTTACAATCGGTTGTAACTAGTACATAAACAAGTCGCGACAACTGTCTGCACACTGTCGGCATTTCTGTATGATGTGGGTTGTTCGAGAAACGAAAAATGGCGTCATCAGTCTGTAAGGCGGGAGACAGCCTTTGAAGTTGTAGACGGAATGTCTGGACAGACGTCGGATGGATTCTGTGATGTGGGGAAAGTTACCCTGGTTCACAGACAGACAGGACTTTTGTTGTACGAGACAAAGATTTCCCCGATGAAAGCAAATTAGACGGCGAGGTGATTCCAGTCAGTCTAAAAACAGGAAGAAAGCCAGACTCTGGACTGATCAGCGTCTAGACTTTGTGGTGACGTCATTCAAGCCCCGATTTAAAAACCAGTTGCGGTAAACAAGTTGGAGTGAGTCGACCAAGGGTTCTGAAGTGTTAAGATCGGCGCAGTATTTCGAGTTGTGTTAATTGAGAGAGACTATAATGTCAAAGTGTTGATATTTATCGGCGGACATAGATCCAGGGTGTGATTGCATAGTCTCAATCATCAACCGGAATAGGCATATGGTAGTCTATTAATCATATCTAACTTAGAGTATGATTAGGATTAGAGTACAGTACTGTGCGTGATAGAATGTATTATAGGTGCAGTGCTAGAATGTTCTATAAGTGCGGTGATAGCATGTATTATAGGTGCAGTGCTTGAATGTTCTATAAGTGCGGTGATAGAAAGTATTATAGAAGCGTCGGCACTAGTAACCTATTGTGTAGCTTTAACTAGCTTGTGTAATATATCATTTAACTCAGGGAGTTAAGGACAATGTAGTGGGATAATAATTATAGAGATTGAGGATGGTTGGGAGTGTGAGGGGAATGTGAAATGGTAGGATCTTCCAGTAGGGCATCTGCTGGGTTTCTACCCGTTTCCTTTAATCTTTACTTGTGTTTCCATGTCTCAGACCAATGTGATAAGTTATTTGGCCGTATAACAGAGTTCGGTTCTCTGATATAGATCTGAGTGCTGCTATCGGCCTACACTCACCTAATTTAGGTCAGAATTGAGTTGCTCTCACCAGGGGATTCTCTATTCTACATGTTCCATTTACAGGTCTACTTGTGATGGTGATATGATATACTACCAAGAAGTTAGTATCAAAGTTGAAGAAATGATGGCTCACAGATGGAAGACAGAGGTTACTGAGAGGCTTGTACACTGGGCTCATGGCCTAGTTGGTCTGCAGAAACCTGACTTGATGTACATATGTGTGATTTTTCCTTGAGTGATATGCTACATCACTGTAGAATCAGAACACTATACGTAACACATATACCAATATATATATATATATATATATATATATATATATATATATATATATATATATATATATATATACCTGGAACACTAATAGGTTGTTGTTTTTTTTAATATGGGAAAAACCGTATAACCAGTGACTTATGAACAGCTATATTTTCCCATGTGACATGTAAGTTATCGGAAAGATTCTCTGATCAACAAACATTATGGAACAGTGTAAATTCACAGTGTTTGCTAGAGTGAAGACCAATATCGAACAGTGTCTATCATTGATGACCAGCGTCCTGATTGTTCGAGAGTGATCGGAGAAAGTCGTCACGTGGCCGGAGAGACATCTTCTTGGTGAGGTTTTCTGTCCGGAATACTTGGTGCTTTTGTGTGCTCAGCACAGTGATGTAACTAACTTTGCTCCTGATTCACTGGTCTGATCCTACATACACCTTAGAATATTCGACACACATTCTACACATTACACACACGAATTTCTCACACACATACTTTTTGCTTTAATAAATTATTATTTTTAATTTTTTGTTAAAGCAAGAGTTGTTGAGTATGTTGTGTTGGGGAAGAATGAGAGGGTGGCATGATCCAGGGGTGAATGAGAGTAAGAAAGAGGTGTCGACAGACTGAAGGAGTTTTGTGGATGGATTCTGGTGGTTTCTCTAGGACAATAATATTGGGTTAATAAAAATGTGGGTGTTGATTCCCCTCACTCCAGGGACGACACTAAAGTAATAAAGGATTACTACGACAGTCGGTGTGCTACAATTTTCTCCAGTAGCTTGTCAGCAGTGTTCTGCATCGTAATGACTCTGTAGCCGCTTATCTTGGAATGGTCTTTGTTCGGTTTAGGCAGCGGCAGCAAGTAGCTGTGTAGCCATTCCTCTTTGATCTGTCCCTTCTGGATACTGGTGTTGAATTCTCTGGCCAGTTCTTCCATGTCATCATCTGACATCACCAGTAGGTCACCGTATCGGATGCCGTCTGGGCCTGGGGCTGTGTTAGGTTATTTCTTGAGCATCGCACGTATTGGCTCAGCTGTGATTATCCATTCTTCGTCTGTCCTGACCCCCTCGCACAACTGAGAGAGTGTCGTTGTGTGGTCCTGTCTGGCGGGTTCGTCTTTCTGGGCAGTCTGCTCTACGTAACTTGCAAGAAGGGCCTTACCTTTATCCGCATCCGACTTTTTCTATGTGAGGTATGTGCCTTGAAAGCTTGGAATACCCTTACGTTGTACAGCACCGTTCATGCTCTTATGGAGGCGCCAGAATGTCGTAAGAGATCGCTCGGAGCACATCTTCCTGCAGAACTCGACCCATTTCTCGGACTTGGCCTGTTTGGCGTAGGATTTGAATAAAGTTATCGTCCTATGGACCTCACTCTTCAGGTTCGCCAGCTCAACCTGTGGCATGTTAGCCTTTCTGGCTTTATGCCAGTCTTTGACAGCCTGCCTCTTTCCCAGCCATGCCTTCTTGACCTCTCCATTCCACCATGGTGGCTGCAAATATCTTTCTTGTCTCCTGCGGAAGGAAGTTAGTTTTCTTCTTCTGATCTTGCTTATGGTGTCTTGACCAGTGTTGACGTACGGGAAGGCATTTGTCTTGTTTCCTTGACTCCTGGCCCTGTCTTTCTCAATCAGGATGATACAATAGTAGTGGTCACTATCGTGGTATCCCAGTGGGCCCCACCGGCACCTTGGTGCGATGGTGGGCGACACCAGAGCCAAGTCAATGACGCTGTCAGAGTCCCCTGGTCGAGTGGCTATTCTAGTGACCTTCCCATCATTCAGACATACTAGGGTAGCAGATGCCAGGGCGTCCGCCAGATCTTCTCCCTGTCTAAAAACAATGATAATGGGAAATTATCTCAAACGATAACTAGCTAACAAACATTCCCTTATGTATGGTATTTTACACCATCCTTAGGTATTTATAATGCCCATGTTAAACATTGCTTTAGTGAGTCATGTATTGTTGATTATGTTCCATGTTTTAACGCTTATTGTTCTTTTATTGTCTAAGATTAGCTTCATAAGAGATGTTGAATGAAATAATGTATGAGAGGAAATAGAGAAGAAGGGCAGAATGTCAGACGGGCCTGCGTGTTCAATTCTTAACCCTGTGAAAATAAAGTGCGTTCGTTCGTTAGTTCGTTCGTTCGTTCGTTATCTTGTAGTGTACCAGGTAGAAACATTCTTTACAACTATATTCAGCAAATCCAGACGTAGGGAAGAGAATCATGCAGACTTTTGAGACGAGTGAGGAATTATGTGGATTCTGCGGATGATGTGGTTTACAGAAATATAATATGAACACAGTGGGCTGACAGAACGGGCAATGCAGATATCTTAAAAGGCGTTAACTCAGTAAATAATTGATTGTACGCATAAAAAGCAGATAGTCCCCAATCTTTGGCCATGTCATGAAGAGAGGACAGCTGGAGTGTGTCGTCACAGCGGAACAGTTGGAGGAGAGGACAGCTGGAGTGTGTCGCCACAGCGGAACAGTTGGAGGAGAGGACAGCTGGAGTGTGTCGTCACAGCGGAACAGTTGGAGGAGAGGACAGCTGGAGTGTGTCGTCACAGCGGAACAGTTGGAGGAGAGGACAGCTGGAGTGTGTCGTCACAGCGGAACAGTTGGAGGAGAGGGGAGACCAACAGAGACGATGCTGGAAAGTTTGGTATCATGGTATGACATGGAGATATGGAAATAATGTCTTCTTAGAATTGATTGCTAACAGACGAGAAGGAAAGCTGTGGACAGACATGATCATCAACGCCTCGGGACATCATTATCATCATGTGACATGCCAATACGAGTGGGCGGTCATATTTCGCCATCTTACACGATCACCAGAGTTATGGATCAGCTCTGTGTTTTTGTCACATCGAAGGCATGTGGTCCAGCCATCCAGATATATGGGGCGTTCATTTGAAATCCGTTCGTGCCGCACCGAGCGTAATTGCGTACGTTGAACATGATCATGTCATAGTCATGTGATAAGTACTGACCAATGAAAAAAAGATCACGTGCTTATCGTCCCTTGATGCATAGGTTCTGTTTCTGACCGTTCAAAAAATGGCCGGGTTGATCCAAAATCCATCCAAAGAAGCTCAAAGAGCGGTGATTCAGTTACTTTCATTTGAAGGATGTCGACCATTGGACATTCAATGAAGAATGCAGGCAGCGTACGGTAACAAATGTGTGTCGAAGAAAACAGTGACAGACTGGGTGCGAATTTTTCGGAAAGGACATCAGTTCACGACAGATCTTAGACGGCCTGGTCAAGCGCATATTGTTGCAACAGAAAAAAAAAAAAAAAAAACTATAGCCAAAATTAATGCAGTAGTACAGATGAACCGTTGTCGAAGCATACGTTCGCTAGCGAAAAAATTGTATGTGTAAAATTGGGACAATTCAAAAGGTCGTTCGTAAGAAACTGCAATATCGGAAGGTATGTTCATAGTGGGTACCACGGATGTTGACCGACCCCCAAAAAGAGGAACGCATGGGATGGTGTTTGAACCATCTGCTGCGTTACAGAGTGGAGGGTGATGCATTTCTCTTCCGCGTAGTGGCAGGCAATAAATCATGGTGTCACCACTTTGAACCGAGCAACAAAAGAGAGAGCATGCAATGGAAACATTCTGGATCACCAAAAGCCAAAAAACTCAAGTTACAGGTTTTCGCTGGTGAGGTTATGCTGAGCGCATTTTTTGACAATGAAGTGCTATTGTTGAGCGACTTTAAAGAACCTAGTGTCAACATCAACTCTACCCACTACTTGCAAACACTAGATAAGCTGCAAAAAGCCATCAAGAATAAATGACCCGGCATGCTTTCTCACGGTGTGATTTTGTTGCACGATAATGCTCGTCCACATGTCGCAAAGATTATGCAGGAAGCATTAGCAAGGAAGGAGTGGGAAATTCTGCAACATCCAGTCAATAGTCCTGATTTGTCACCATCTGATTTTCATTTGTTAGGACCTCTAAAAAAAGCACTCAAGGGGCAACGATTTCACACAGATGAAGATGTAATGAATGTGGTAAACACTTGGTTCAATGAGCAACCACAATCCTTTTTTGCGGACAGCATTCGCCGCCTACCTAAGCAATTGGATGCTTGCCTGAATGCCTACGGCGACTTCTTCTGATCAACCCATGGTGCATAATTCATTCAGAATGAATGCTTTGTTTAATTCTACCACACTTGTTAATGTTTCTTCCATACTTTTGTAATAAAGCCTTTGGAACGTGTTTCAAATGAACGTCCCTAATATTTCTTTCTCTGTCTTCCCCTTGTTTTTTATCCCCCAACTGAGCCAGTTGTCACCAAGTACTCTAGTTTATTTCTTATCATAACGTGCCAACAAAATTGTGACTGCGGGTCTAATTTCTGCAATCAGTTTACGGTTTTCAGTTGCTTCTTGTAAGACTTGCCATATAATAGTGTTAGAAAAAGTGACTGTAAAATAACGCTGATATAAGTCAAAGAATAGTCTTAGAGAAAGTCACAGTAAAACAGCGCTGATATAGCCATAGCATAGTCTTTGAGAAACTGAGAGGAAAAGATTGATTGATTGATTGATTGATTGATTTAAGAACCAACATCACAGCATTCGGGGCATTCCCATAGGCGCTACGTCCCCATCTCCAGCAGCCAGCGAAGAGTTCCAACACTAATAGTTCCAGTAGCAATCTGATTATATGTCCGTCTCGCCTTTCCTCTGAGCGTCGAGCGTCGGCAGGATCCCGTCGTCACACCTCGCTGTCTCATTCTTGCTAGTCCATGGTGATCCATTTGCTCCTCCGAGGTGTACACGTGCTCCCACAAGGCCGCAATCAATACTCCACCAAGTTTTTCCAAGCCAGCCAATCTGTCCACCTGTTCATTCCCCAGCACACCAGCATGCCCCGGAGAAAAGATCCAGGCCATGCTTGCCACCCGTGTCCTCCGAAGCGAGGTAAGCCACTCTGCACGAAGAGGAAAAGAGACACGATGGAAGCCATAATTTAGTAAAAATTTAATTAACAGACATGATACTTATACCGACACAAATAAAAAGACCTGACATTTGTAGCGGAACAATACTGGCGGCAGAGATTCTGTGTACATCAGGCTGTATCAGAATGTACACTAGTTATACCTAAGTCACGGCAATATCAAAGGAACAGATTGTGCCTAAATGTACAATGAAAGTAAATTATGTTGTTTGGAGGCAAGTGAAGATGTTTACATATCTAGGCACATGGATAACATCAGATGGAAGATGCACCACAAAGATCAGGAGAATAGGACAGGTAAAAGCTATTTTTTGATAAATCAAGAAGCTTCCATGCAATAAGTCAATGTCATTGAAAGTTAGAAAAATAATTCTTGCATGGTACACGGAACCAGTTCTACCATATAGCGGCGAATCCTGCCATATATTCGCCATATAGTGGCGAACCCTGGGCAATTAGTAAATAACGCAAACAGTTCCGAGAGGCTTTGAAGATGTGGTTGTATAGAAGAATGCAGAAAATGCTTTGGACGTCCATAACGAAAAACCTGGTCATTTTGAGGGAAGATAAATCGCAAAGACAAGTTATCAGAATGTCAGAGAGTACAATCAATGCGAGAGACAGAAAGTGTTGGAGATCCATTGCAGCCGACCTTCATTATGGAGACGACATGTGATTGATTGATGCTAGCTGTAAATACAAGTACAGTAACAGCTGTCTGGACACAACTATATTAAATGTCTCAACAAACTTAATTGTCCCAACAAACCTATCTGTCTCAACATAATAGTTATATCTGCTAAAACTGTCTTAATTTAATTTGGTCTGTCTGCCATAACAAAGTGGGACTGTTTATGTGTCTGTCAACACTGTCTCAGAGCAATTAGGCTTGTCCGTCAGAACTGTTTTAACAAAGTGGGTCTGTCTGTCTATCTGTCTTACTGTCAACACTGTCTCAGAGCAATTAGGCTTGTCCGTCAGAACTGTTTTAACAAAGTGGGTCTGTCTGTCTATCTGTCTTACTGTCAACATTGCCTCAAAGCAATTAGGCCTGTCCGTCCTAACTGTCTTAGCAAGATAGGGCGCGTCTGTTACAATCTTCACAATATCACTGGGTCTATCTGTCACAACTGTCTGAACACAACTACACAAACCGATATGTCTCGCCACAAACACGGATAGCATAACTATGTAAACATGCATGTATATCGCGTGACTGTCTCAACACAAGAGCTCACATAACTGTCTCAACACAACAGCTAGCAAGCACCCTCCCCCTCCCCCGCCCGTGCCTACCGCAGCCATGTAGCCGTCTGTCTGTCATCCATGTACGGCCCGGGAGAACCGAACCACCACCAATGTTTTAGTGCACATTTACTCCAGAACATTCTAACAGAAGTAGGGGAGGCGGGTAAAAACAAAGAAAGATAAACGCAGGAGAGAAGCAATGTTTATGTATAAGATCTTGCTTTGAAGTTAATCTAATAAAAAGTACATGGTGTTAACAGCCGGGCATTTAACTGGAAGAGCTCAGGAAACTTGATGTTGCCGCAAGTCACGTGGGACAGAGCACTTGTTGTGATTGGCCGGGCAGAAATGAAGCGAGATATGGCGCTCATGGAAGATCTCTTCCACTGATAAGTCGTTTCCATCTGTTCTAATGGATAGACTTTTGAGTGGTGAGCCCAAGTTATGAGAAAACGCGTTTTGTCACAATCAGAAGGCAACATTTCTACACTGCGGGTGTGCAGATACGATTGATAAAGTTTGCTTTTGAAGAGTTCAGTAATGGTTAGTTTGAATATAGAAATACAGATATTTGCTTGTCTGTGCATAGAAAATAATACGGCGGTTCTTACAAAACTACAGAAGCACAAAGTGGCACATTCAGAAGTGGGTTTCCTGCTAAGAAAAAGGGGTGTTGATAGTATGTTTGATCTTTTTAGCACCAGAGACGAAAAGAAGGAAGGGGTGTGAGAATATATGAACGTATGTTTAAGAATGAGTTTGTGTAGGCATCAGCCGACTATCTGCGAATTTGTGAAGTGTTCTTATTGTGAATATATCAGTGGTAGAATGGGTTTCCATATCTAAAACAACGTGTCTATTCATACCTCGGCTTGTCATAAAAGCGGGTTGCTATTTATACGTTGGTTAACGGTTGTTCCCGTGAAGCTAAAACTGCCGATTTCTTCATGATGATGTATGTAAATGAAGCTACAGAGACAAGAACAGCGCTCTCAACGAGACACTTGTGTACTTTCAGCAAATATTACATCTTTCCAGAGCTGATGGCTGTTGTCCGTGAAATCTGTACCTACCCCAGTTCCGCGGCCGGCGCTCCGATGTAATACTAGGGGAGGGTTATTTCATTTTATGTTGTTTAAAAGCGATGTCTGTCCTCTTTACATTTTAAGTTACCGCAATAACTGGGGTATTTTGCTGTGTTTAAATTAAATACAATGTGTAAATACCCTTTTTTGTTTTAATATGTGTGTGTCTTATCTGTGATTTGCATCTGCTGTTAGTTATACAAGATTGTTCATTAACTAGCATAGGCTATTTAGTAGTTTTCCTTGGTTGTTCATCATCATCAACTTGCATTTTTTGCGGTCAAGCATCGTGGAGAGGAAATGGGTGGCACTGGATAATGGCATTCCGTGTGATTGTACAGTGTCTCTGATGTTGTTAATTCATTTTCTTCTCGACTGTCCATCTGCTCTCGTATCAGATCTTCTTTGTTGTAGAACCAGTGATTGTAGTTGATGGTGCTGCATTCTAACGAGGTGGCCGAACTATTTGATCTTCTGTCTTTCGGCACTCTGTGTTGTGAATTTCTTAAATACATAATCTAGCGGTCACACGCCTTCTAGGCTGTAGATATGTCTCTCCATCTATATTATTGGTCTCACGTGAACGATCCGCTGGGTAATTGGACACTACAAAGAGTTGGCCGCAAGTAGCCGCTCTCATTTAAAATATGCTCTAAAATACCGGGAATCTTGTTAGTATGAAACTAACGCATGTGAGGATGGAAGGTATGTCACTATGTGAAAACTGATACACTAGTCTAAGAAGATAGCGGTAATGTACAGGTACACAGCAAGCTTTATGGTGGGTGACATGTTCAATTCATAGACTACCGTCTACAGGTCTTCAGACTTAATGACCTCCCACACTTACCAGCCTCATATGAAATAACCTCCCACACTTACCAGCCTCATATGAAATAACGTCTGACACTTACCAGCCTCATATGAAATAACCTCTGACACTTACCAGCCTCATATGAAATAACCTCTGACATTTACCAGCCTCATATGAAATAACCTCTGACACTTACCAGCCTCATATGAAATAACATCCCACACTTACCAGTCTCATATGAAATAACCTCCCACACTTACCAGCCTCATATGAAATAATCTCTGACACTTACCAGCCTCATATGAAATAACCTCCCACACTTACCAGCCTCATATGAAATAACCTCCCACACTTACCACCCTCATATGAAATAACGTCTGACACTTACCAGCCTCATATGAAATGACCTCTGACACTTACCAGCCTCATATGAAATAACCTCTGACACTTACCAGCCTCATATGAAATAACCTCTGACACTTACCAGCCTCAGAATGAATTTTCATTTTTTTTAAATTTTTGCGCTCGCTCGCTTTGAACTCAAGCATAGTCCATAAGTACTACTTTTAGTAGTGCTAAACTGAATTTTGCATGTGGATTAGCTTACCCTATTAACAGTGTCCCTCCCCATATGGCGAACCAACTCCAACTTTAGGGGTGCTTGTAATTTACGTCAAGGACGAGAGGTCAATATTTTAGTCCAACTCTCCGGTGTAGGGGTTACAGCACACCGCATGTTTAAGAACACTAGTTCTTATCCAATTGGCCATGTTGACCTACAGGCTGAATGACCTCTCACATTTACTAGCTTCATACTGAATGACCTTTCACATTTACTAGCTTCATACTGAATGACCTCTCACATTTACTAACTTCATACTGAATGACCTCTCACATTTACTAGCTTCATACTGAATGTCCTCTCACATTTACTAGCTTCATACTGAATGTCCTTTCACATTTACTAGCTTCATACTGAATGTCCTTTCACATTTACTAGCTTCATACTGAATGTCCTTTCACATTTACTAGCTTCATACTGAATGACCTCTTACATTTACTAGCTTCATACTGAATGACCTCTCACATTTACTAGCTTCATACTGAATGACCTCTCACATTTACTAGCTTCATACTGTATGACCTCTCACATTTACTAGCTTCATACTGAATGTCCTTTCACATTTACTAGCTTCATACTGAATGACCTTTCACATTTACTAGCTTCATACTGAATGTCCTTTCACATTTACTAGCTTCATACTGAATGACCTCTCACATTTACTAGCTTCATACTGAATGCCCTCTCACATTTACTAGCTTCATACTGAATGACCTCTCACATTTACTAGCTTCATACTGAATGACCTCTCACATTTACTAGCTTCATACTGAATGTCCTTTCACATTTACTAGCTTCATACTGAATGACCTCTCACATTTACTAGCTTCATACTGAATGTCCTTTCACATTTACTAGCTTCATACTGAATGTCCTTTCACATTTACTAGCTTCATACTGAATGTCCTTTCACATTTACTAGCTTCATACTGAATGACCTCTCACATTTACTAGCTTCATACTGAATGACCTCTCACATTTACTAGCTTCATAGTGAATGACCTCTCACATTTACTAGCTTCATACTGTATGACCTCTCACATTTACTAGCTTCATACTGAATGTCCTTTCACATTTACTAGCTTCATACTGAATGACCTTTCACATTTACTAGCTTCATACTGAATGTCCTTTCACATTTACTAGCTTCATACTGAATGACCTCTCACATTTACTAGCTTCATACTGTATGACCTCTCACATTTACTAGCTTCATACTGAATGTCCTTTCACATTTACTAGCTTCATACTTAATGTCCTTTCACATTTACTAGCTTCATACTGAATGACCTCTCACATTTACTAGCTTCATACTGAATGACCTCTCACATTTACTAGCTTCATACTGAATGACCTCTCACATTTACTAGCTTCATACTGAATGACCTCTCACATTTACTAGCTTCATACTTAATGTCCTTTCACATTTACTAGCTTCATACTGAATGACCTCTCACATTTACTAGCTTCATACTGAATGACCTCTCACATTTACTAGCTTCATACTGAATGACCTCTCACATTTACTAGCTTCATACTGAATGATCTTTCACATTTACTAGCTTCATACTGAATGACCTCTCACATTTACTAGCTTCATACTGAATGACCTCTCACATTTACTAGCTTCATACTGAATGACCTCTCACATTTACTAGCTTCATACTGAATGTCCTTTCACATTTACTATCTTCATACTGAATGTCCTTTCACATTTTCTAGCTTCATACTGAATGACCTCTCACATTTACTAGCTTCATACTGAATGACCTCTCACATTTACTAGCTTCATACTGAATGACCTCTCACATTTACTAGCTTCATACTGAATGTCCTTTCACATTTACTAGCTTCATACTGAATGTCCTTTCATATTTTCTAGCTTCATACTGAATGACCTCTCACATTTACTAGCTTCATACTGAATGACCTCTCACATTTACTAGCTTCATACTGAATGACCTCTCACATTTACTAGCTTCATACTGAATGACCTCTCACATTTACTAGCTTCATACTGAATGACCTCTCACATTTACTAGCTTCATACTGAATGACCTCTCACATTTACTAGCTTCATACTGAATGACCTCTCACATTTACTAGCTTCATACTGAATGTCCTTTCACATTTACTAGCTTCATACTGAATGACCTCTCACATTTACTAGCTTCATACTGAATGTCCTTTCACATTTACTAGCTTCATACTGAATGTCCTTTCACATTTACTAGCTTCATACTGAATGTCCTTTCACATTTACTAGCTTCATACTGAATGACCTCTCACATTTACTAGCTTCATACTGAATGACCTCTCACATTTACTAGCTTCATACTGAATGACCTCTCACATTTACTAGCTTCATACTGTATGTCCTCTCACATTTACTAGCTTCATACTGAATGTCCTTTCACATTTACTAGCTTCATACTGAATGACCTTTCACATTTACTAGCTTCATACTGAATGTCCTTTCATATTTACTAGCTTCATACTGAATGACCTCTCACATTTACTAGCTTCATACTGAATGACCTCTCACATTTACTAGCTTCATACTGTATGACCTCTCACATTTACTAGCTTCATACTGAATGTCCTTTCACATTTACTAGCTTCATACTTAATGTCCTTTCACATTTACTAGCTTCATACTGAATGACCTCTCACATTTACTAGCTTCATACTGAATGACCTCTCACATTTACTAGCTTCATACTGAATGACCTCTCACATTTACTAGCTTCATACTGAATGACCTCTAACATTTACTAGCTTCATACTGAATGTCCTTTCACATTTACTAGCTTCATACTGAATGACATCTCACATTTACTAGCTTCATACTGAATGTCCTTTCACATTTACTAGCTTCATACTGAATGTCCTTTCACATTTACTAGCTTCATACTGAATGTCCTTTCACATTTACTAGCTTCATACTGAATGACCTTTCACATTTACTAGCTTCATACTGAATGTCCTTTCACATTTACTAGCTTCATACTGAATGACCTCTCACATTTACTAGCTTCATACTGAATGACCTCTCACATTTACTAACTTCATACTGAATGACCTCTCACATTTACTAGCTTCATACTGAATGACCTCTCACATTTACTAGCTTCATACTGAATGACCTCTCACATTTACTAGCTTCATACTGAATGACCTCTCACATTTACTAGCTTCATACTGAATGACCTCTCACATTTACTAGCTTCATACTGAATGACCTCTCACATTTACTAGCTTCATACTGAATGACCTCTCACATTTACTAGCTTCATACTGAATGACCACTCACATTTACTAGCTTCATACTGAATGACCTCTCACATTTACTAGCTTCATACTGAATGTCCTTTCACATTTACTAGCTTCATACTGAATGACCTCTCACATTTACTAGCTTCATACTTAATGTCCTTTCACATTTACTAGCTTCATACTGAATGACCTCTCACATTTACTAGCTTCATACTGAATGACCTCTCACATTTACTAGCTTCATACTGAATGACCTCTCACATTTACTAGCTTCATACTGAATGATCTTTCACATTTACTAGCTTCATACTGAATGACCTCTCACATTTACTAGCTTCATACTGAATGACCTCTCACATTTACTAGCTTCATACTGAATGACCTCTCACATTTACTAGCTTCATACTGAATGTCCTTTCACATTTACTATCTTCATACTGAATGTCCTTTCACATTTTCTAGCTTCATACTGAATGACCTCTCACATTTACTAGCTTCATACTGAATGACCTCTCACATTTACTAGCTTCATACTGAATGACCTCTCACATTTACTAGCTTCATACTGAATGTCCTTTCACATGTACTAGCTTCATACTGAATGTCCTTTCACATTTTCTAGCTTCATACTGAATGACCTCTCACATTTACTAGCTTCATACTGAATGACCTCTCACATTTACTAGCTTCATACTGAATGACCTCTCACATTTACTAGCTTCATACTGAATGACCTCTCACATTTACTAGCTTCATACTGAATGACCTTTCACATTTACTAGCTTCATACTGAATGACCTCTCACATTTACTAGCTTTATACTGAATGACCTCTCACATTTACTAGCTTCATACTGAATGTCCTTTCACATTTACTAGCTTCATACTGATTGACCTCTCACATTTACTAGCTTCATACTGAATGACCTCTCACATTTACTAGCTTCATACTGAATGACCTCTCACATTTACTAGCTTCATACTGAATGACCTCTCACATTTACTAGCTTCATACTGAATGACCTCTCACATTTACTAGCTTCATACTGAATGACCTCTCACATTTACTAGCTTCATACTGAATGACCTCTCACATTTACTAGCTTCACACTGAATGACCTCTCACATTTACTAGCTTCACACTGAATGACCTCTCACATTTACTAGCTTCATACTGAATGACCTCTCACATTTACTAGCTTCATACTGAATGACCTCTCACATTTACTAGCTTCATACTGAATGACCTCTCACATTTACTAGCTTCATACTGAATGACCTCTCACATTTACTAGCTTCATACTGAATGACCTCTCACATTTACTAGCTTCATACTGAATGACCTCTCACATTTACTAGCTTCATACTGAATGACCTCTCACATTTACTAGCTTCATACTGAATGACCTCTCACATTTACTAGCTTCATACTGAATGACCTCTCACATTTACTAGCTTCATACTGAATGACCTCTCACATTTACTAGATTCATACTGAATGACCTCTCACATTTACTAGATTCATACTGAATGACCTCTCACATTTACTAGCTTCATACTGAATGACCTCTCACATTTACTAGCTTCATACTGAATGACCTCTCACATTTACTAGCTTCATACTGTATGACCTCTCACATTTACTAGCTTCATACTGAATGACCTCTCACATTTACTAGCTTCATACTGAATGACCTCTCACATTTACTAGATTCATACTGAATGACCTCTCACATTTACTAGATTCATACTGAATGACCTCTCACATTTACTAGATTCATACTGAATGACCTCTCACATTTACTAGCTTCATACTGAATGACCTCTCACATTTACTAGCTTCATACTGAATGACCTCTCACATTTACTAGCTTCATACTGAATGACCTCTCACATTTACTAGATTCATACTGAATGACCTCTCACATTTACTAGCTTCATACTGAATGACCTCTCACATTTTCTAGCTTCATACTGAATGACCTCTCACATTTACTAGCTTCATACTGAATGACCTCTCACATTTACTAGCTTCATACTGAATGACCTCTCACATTTACTAGCTTCATACTGAATGTCCTTTCACATTTACTAGCTTCATACTGAATGTCCTTTCATATTTTCTAGCTTCATACTGAATGACCTCTCACATTTACTAGCTTCATACTGAATGACCTCTCACATTTACTAGCTTCATACTGAATGACCTCTCACATTTACTAGCTTCATACTGAATGACCTCTCACATTTACTAGCTTCATACTGAATGACCTCTCACATTTACTAGCTTCATACTGAATGACCTCTCACATTTACTAGCTTCATACTGAATGACCTCTCACATTTACTAGCTTCATACTGAATGTCCTTTCACATTTACTAGCTTCATACTGAATGACCTCTCACATTTACTAGCTTCATACTGAATGTCCTTTCACATTTACTAGCTTCATACTGAATGTCCTTTCACATTTACTAGCTTCATACTGAATGTCCTTTCACATTTACTAGCTTCATACTGAATGACCTCTCACATTTACTAGCTTCATACTGAATGACCTCTCACATTTACTAGCTTCATACTGAATGACCTCTCACATTTACTAGCTTCATACTGTATGTCCTCTCACATTTACTAGCTTCATACTGAATGTCCTTTCACATTTACTAGCTTCATACTGAATGACCTTTCACATTTACTAGCTTCATACTGAATGTCCTTTCATATTTACTAGCTTCATACTGAATGACCTCTCACATTTACTAGCTTCATACTGAATGACCTCTCACATTTACTAGCTTCATACTGTATGACCTCTCACATTTACTAGCTTCATACTGAATGTCCTTTCACATTTACTAGCTTCATACTTAATGTCCTTTCACATTTACTAGCTTCATACTGAATGACCTCTCACATTTACTAGCTTCATACTGAATGACCTCTCACATTTACTAGCTTCATACTGAATGACCTCTCACATTTACTAGCTTCATACTGAATGACCTCTAACATTTACTAGCTTCATACTGAATGTCCTTTCACATTTACTAGCTTCATACTGAATGACATCTCACATTTACTAGCTTCATACTGAATGTCCTTTCACATTTACTAGCTTCATACTGAATGTCCTTTCACATTTACTAGCTTCATACTGAATGTCCTTTCACATTTACTAGCTTCATACTGAATGACCTTTCACATTTACTAGCTTCATACTGAATGTCCTTTCACATTTACTAGCTTCATACTGAATGACCTCTCACATTTACTAGCTTCATACTGAATGACCTCTCACATTTACTAACTTCATACTGAATGACCTCTCACATTTACTAGCTTCATACTGAATGACCTCTCACATTTACTAGCTTCATACTGAATGACCTCTCACATTTACTAGCTTCATACTGAATGACCTCTCACATTTACTAGCTTCATACTGAATGACCTCTCACATTTACTAGCTTCATACTGAATGACCTCTCACATTTACTAGCTTCATACTGAATGACCTCTCACATTTACTAGCTTCATACTGAATGACCACTCACATTTACTAGCTTCATACTGAATGACCTCTCACATTTACTAGCTTCATACTGAATGTCCTTTCACATTTACTAGCTTCATACTGAATGACCTCTCACATTTACTAGCTTCATACTTAATGTCCTTTCACATTTACTAGCTTCATACTGAATGACCTCTCACATTTACTAGCTTCATACTGAATGACCTCTCACATTTACTAGCTTCATACTGAATGACCTCTCACATTTACTAGCTTCATACTGAATGATCTTTCACATTTACTAGCTTCATACT
The DNA here is from genome assembly GCA_963921405.1 of Cepaea hortensis. NCBI lineage: Eukaryota > Metazoa > Mollusca > Gastropoda > Stylommatophora > Helicidae > Cepaea > Cepaea hortensis. Next base: position 4,066,479 of record OY992878.1, read on the forward strand.
GAATGACCTCTCACATTTACTAGCTTCATACTGAATGACCTCTCACATTTACTAGCTTCATACTGAATGACCTCTCACATTTACTAGCTTCATACTGAATGTCCTTTCACATTTACTATCTTCATACTGAATGTCCTTTCACATTTTCTAGCTTCATACTGAATGACCTCTCACATTTACTAGCTTCATACTGAATGACCTCTCACATTTACTAGCTTCATACTGAATGACCTCTCACATTTACTAGCTTCATACTGAATGTCCTTTCACATGTACTAGCTTCATACTGAATGTCCTTTCACATTTTCTAGCTTCATACTGAATGACCTCTCACATTTACTAGCTTCATACTGAATGACCTCTCACATTTACTAGCTTCATACTGAATGACCTCTCACATTTACTAGCTTCATACTGAATGACCTCTCACATTTACTAGCTTCATACTGAATGACCTTTCACATTTACTAGCTTCATACTGAATGACCTCTCACATTTACTAGCTTTATACTGAATGACCTCTCACATTTACTAGCTTCATACTGAATGTCCTTTCACATTTACTAGCTTCATACTGATTGACCTCTCACATTTACTAGCTTCATACTGAATGACCTCTCACATTTACTAGCTTCATACTGAATGACCTCTCACATTTACTAGCTTCATACTGAATGACCTCTCACATTTACTAGCTTCATACTGAATGACCTCTCACATTTACTAGCTTCATACTGAATGACCTCTCACATTTACTAGCTTCATACTGAATGACCTCTCACATTTACTAGCTTCACACTGAATGACCTCTCACATTTACTAGCTTCACACTGAATGACCTCTCACATTTACTAGCTTCATACTGAATGACCTCTCACATTTACTAGCTTCATACTGAATGACCTCTCACATTTACTAGCTTCATACTGAATGACCTCTCACATTTACTAGCTTCATACTGAATGACCTCTCACATTTACTAGCTTCATACTGAATGACCTCTCACATTTACTAGCTTCATACTGAATGACCTCTCACATTTACTAGCTTCATACTGAATGACCTCTCACATTTACTAGCTTCATACTGAATGACCTCTCACATTTACTAGCTTCATACTGAATGACCTCTCACATTTACTAGCTTCATACTGAATGACCTCTCACATTTACTAGATTCATACTGAATGACCTCTCACATTTACTAGATTCATACTGAATGACCTCTCACATTTACTAGCTTCATACTGAATGACCTCTCACATTTACTAGCTTCATACTGAATGACCTCTCACATTTACTAGCTTCATACTGTATGACCTCTCACATTTACTAGCTTCATACTGAATGACCTCTCACATTTACTAGCTTCATACTGAATGACCTCTCACATTTACTAGATTCATACTGAATGACCTCTCACATTTACTAGATTCATACTGAATGACCTCTCACATTTACTAGATTCATACTGAATGACCTCTCACATTTACTAGCTTCATACTGAATGACCTCTCACATTTACTAGCTTCATACTGAATGACCTCTCACATTTACTAGCTTCATACTGAATGACCTCTCACATTTACTAGATTCATACTGAATGACCTCTCACATTTACTAGCTTCATACTGAATGACCTCTCACATTTACTAGATTCATACTGAATGACCTCTCACATTTACTAGCTTCATACTGAATGACCTCTCACATTTACTAGCTTCATACTGAATGACCTCTCACATTTACTAGCTTCATACTGAATGACCTCTCACATTTACTAGCTTCATACTGAATGACCTCTCACATTTACTAGCTTCATACTGAATGACCTCTCACATTTACTAGCTTCATACTGAATGACCTCTCACATTTACTAGATTCATACTGAATGACCTCTCACATTTACTAGCTTCATACTGAATGACCTCTCACATTTACTAGCTTCATACTGAATGACCTCTCACATTTACTAGATTCATACTGAATGACCTCTCACATTTACTAGCTTCATACTGAATGACCTCTCACATTTACTAGCTTCATACTGAATGACCTCTCACATTTACTAGCTTCATACTGAATGACCTCTCACATTTACTAGCTTCATACTGAATGACCTCTCACATTTACTAGCTTCATACTGAATGACCTCTCACATTTACTAGCTTCACACTGAATGACCTCTCACATTTACTAGCTTCACACTGAATGACCTCTCACATTTACTAGCTTCATACTGAATGACCTCTCACATTTACTAGCTTCATACTGAATGACCTCTCACATTTACTAGCTTCATACTGAATGACCTCTCACGTTTACTAGCTTCATACTGAATGACCTCTCACATTTACTAGCTTCATACTGAATGACCTCTCACATTTACTAGCTTCATACTGAATGACCTCTCACATTTACTAGCTTCATACTGAATGACCTCTCACATTTACTAGCTTCATACTGAATGACCTCTCACATTTACTAGCTTCATACTGAATGACCTCTCACATTTACTAGCTTCATACTGAATGACCTCTCACATTTACTAGATTCATACTGAATGACCTCTCACATTTACTAGCTTCATACTGAATGACCTCTCACATTTACTAGCTTCATACTGAATGACCTCTCACATTTACTAGCTTCATACTGAATGACCTCTCACATTTACTAGCTTCATACTGTATGACCTCTCACATTTACTAGCTTCATACTGAATGACCTCTCACATTTACTAGCTTCATACTGAATGACCTCTCACATTTACTAGATTCATACTGAATGACCTCTCACATTTACTAGATTCATACTGAATGACCTCTCACATTTACTAGATTCATACTGAATGACCTCTCACATTTACTAGCTTCATACTGAATGACCTCTCACATTTACTAGCTTCATACTGAATGACCTCTCACATTTACTAGCTTCATACTGAATGACCTCTCACATTTACTAGATTCATACTGAATGACCTCTCACATTTACTAGCTTCATACTGAATGACCTCTCACATTTACTAGATTCATACTGAATGACCTCTCACATTTACTAGCTTCATACTGAATGACCTCTCACATTTACTAGCTTCATACTGAATGACCTCTCACATTTACTAGCTTCATACTGAATGACCTCTCACATTTACTAGCTTCATACTGAATGACCTCTCACATTTACTAGCTTCATACTGAATGACCTCTCACATTTACTAGCTTCATACTGAATGACCTCTCACATTTACTAGATTCATACTGAATGACCTCTCACATTTACTAGCTTCATACTGAATGACCTCTCACATTTACTAGCTTCATACTGAATGACCTCTCACATTTACTAGATTCATACTGAATGACCTCTCACATTTACTAGCTTTTGTCGTTCTATAAACCTGTCACACTTGTGTACACTGTCTACATGTTGTCTGTCTATAAACCTGTCACACTTGTGTACACTGTCCACAGATTGTTGGGGACATCTCCGCTTGCCACTACTGGTGGGTAGAGGGCATCTCAAGTGTACCACTAGTGGGCAGAGAAGGGATCCTACCGTGGGTGTACTAAGGGGCGAGAGTATAGAGTTGTTTGATCCGGTGTCTGCGGTAGCCATGCCACTGTGTACAGGAATCCAGGCAAGATGGAGAACCTGCGAAACAGGCGCGCTGGTGCCTCAACTGTCTGCTGCGGCAGTTGCGGGTGTTTTGTGCGATCGCGAGGTGAAATATGACTGCAGCTCGGTGATTAACTGCATCAAAGCATGGTCACTATCCTGACGATCGCCATCATCATCATTCTCAGCATCATCATCATCCTCATCATTACCATCATCATGTACAATTGTATATCTTTTGCATGTCGCCATGAGTAATATTTATCGCCAGCCTGGTCTTCAGCCTCATTGCCAGACTTGCACTCAGACAAACTTTAACTGCTGCTGCTGTACATGGATTCATGTCAACCTTTGAAGGTGTATGAAGAGGGCGAAGCAGAAACATCAGTTATATGATATATGTTATACATTATGCCATGCAGGTTATATATTCTATAATTTAACAAGTATCTGTTAGGATTTGCTGAATTTAATCTTCTTTATTTTTTTTTTTTTTTTTTCCGCGTTTCCATCCTGTTTCAGGATATTGCGGTCAACACCAGCATCTTTCAGCTGTATGTTGATTCCTAGGCTAGATTACGCTCATCAGCACGCCACGACTATCTGAGCGACCGGCTCCATACTCTCATAAGTCACTTTTGCGATTCGAACCACTGCTAATTCTCGTCGCGTCACGTGACGAGAGTATTCGGAGTTAGCGGAGAAAGCTGCTAACCCCTCGGCCACGGAGCCGGTAAATCTTCTTTATGATATTTTAAAATATATTCTTCAGAATCTTGAAAGAAGTGGAAAGGGAATTTGGGACAAGAGAAGCAGACGAAGAAGCAGCGGAAGAAGAGGGAGGGGAGGAGGATGAGAGAAGGAGGAGAGGTGGAAGAGAAGGAATCAGAACTGGGGGGACATAACATGCAAAAGAAGACGTTAACATAGAAAAAGACAAATGAAGCAGGAATGCAACAACAAACATATAACATTGAGGTGTAATTTTAACAACAACAAACAAATAAAACTGAAGTTACACACAACAACAACAAATAGATAACACTGACGTGAAATATAACAACAAAGAGATAAAACTGAAGTAAAATATAGCAACAACAAACAAACAGATAAAACTGAAGCACAAAACTAACAACAGCAAGAACAACAAACAGATAACACTGAAGTAGAATATTATGAGGAACTATCGGCAATGTAGAAAGCCCACTAATCATAGACGACATTTCAAACGTAAAAGAACTACAAAGTTACAACTGCTGTGCTTCCTTTAATTACCACCACATCCTTGAGTTGTCGAGTGCCCTGGCGTCGCCCACATGTTCTCCCAGCATTATACAGGCTCACTTAAGAGATTTCCTCCTTAAGATAGAGACCATACCCGGGTTACAACAGTTCCAGGCTGCCTCACTTACCTGCAGGTCAAAGCGCCTTTGGACGCTCTACGAACATATTACGTTATCCTAAAAATATTAAACCCCCTATTTAACTGAGATAGCTGGAATAGCCTAGGCAAACATTGCTCTGTTATATAATTTTGCATAATCGACATTGTCCTACTGCCTGGGGAGAGTCGAATGCTGTTTTGGCGCCTGAAATTGACAAACTAAGCAGTTTAGATAACGTTTTTAATATTCCCAGGCACAAATCAAGCACACTGATAAATAATTTATCTTCATTTATGCTTTTATCGTAATGTTGAACCGTTTATCATAATATTTAACCGGCAGCCGCTCAGGCCGTGAGTAGTCAGAAGTTTGCTGGCAAAATGGCTACAGTTGCATTTGCTTGACACCACAAGACGCAGATGTTTGTGCCTCTGAGATGAACAGCCCTCCCGATGTGTTTTATATATAATCAGTTCATTCGTTCGTTCGTTCCTATGTTCATTCATTCATTCTCTCGTTCGTTCATTCATCTGTTCATTCGTTCCTTCACTCATTCTAAGTCGTGAATGTTTCTACCACGTAATGCCAACATCAAATATACACATAGGTGGATGTCTTCACTAAATGTTATACAATACTTCTTCTTCTTCTTCTTCTTCTTCTTCTTCTTCTTCTTCTTCTTCTTCTTCTTCTTCTTCTTCTTCTTCTTCTTCTTCTTCTTCTTCTTCTTCTTCTTCTTCTTCTTCTTCAGCATTCCGAGCCATTGCGGTTCTTTGCTGCAGATACAAGCCGTCTCCATTCGTCTCTCTGGTGGACCTTCTCTTGCCAGTCGTTGATTCCATGTGCTTGTAGGTCTGTATATATATTATCTCTCCACCGTCTTCCTGGTCTATCTCGGGGTAGAATAATACACATATACGCCCAGACACACTCATACACACACAAACACATACACATACACACAACGACACACACACACATACACACATCGACACATACACATGCACACACATACGCAGACACACACACAGACAGACATCACATATACAGACAAAAATCACATACACATACATACATCACATACACAGACAGACATCATATACAGACAGACATCACATACACAGACAGACATCACATACACAGACAGACATCACATACACAGACAGACATCACATACACAGACAGACATCATATACAGACATACATCACATACACATACAGACATCACATACACAAGCAGACATCACATACACAGACAGACATCACATACACAGACAGACATCACATACACAGACAGACATCACATACACAGACAGA